>CM065475.1:1800000-2220000 GCA_032872505.1 Leptopilina syphax
ATTTTTGTATCTACTTTTTGGATCTATTTCTGGTATTTTTTGTATCTAGTTTTTGCCTATTCTTGTATCTACTTTTTGTTTATTTTTCTATTTATTTGTTGTCATATTTTCTACCTACTTTTTCTCTATTTTTGTATCTATTTTTTTGCCTATTCTTGTACCTATTCTTTGTCTACTTTTTGCCTATTTTTGTATTAACTTTTTCTATATTTTTGTACCTATTCTTTGTCTATTTTTTTGCCTATTTTTGTATCTAGTCTTTCCTTATTCTTGTATCAAATTTTTGCATATTTTACTTTCTACTTTTTAGCTGCTTTTCATCAACTTTTTCTCTATTCTTGTATCTATTCTTTGTCTATTTTTGTTCCAACTTTTGGTTTTATTTTTGTATCTAGTTTTTCCCTATTCTTGTATCTACTTTTTGCCTAATTTTGAATCTACTTTTTACCTATTTTTGCATCAACATTTTCCCTATTTTTGTGTCTATTCTTCGTCTATTTTTGTAGCTTCTTTTGGTTTATTTTTGTATCTAGTTTTTGCCTATTTTTGTATCTAATTTTCCTTTATTTTTGTATCTATTCTTTGCCTATTTTTGTACCTACTTCTTCTTTATTTTTGTATCCAGTTTTTCCATTTTCTGGTATCTACTTTTTGTTTATGATTCTATCTACTTTTTGCCTATTTTTGTATCTACTTTTTACCCAAATTTGTATTAAATTTTGCTCCTATTTTTGGATCTATTCTTTGTCTATGTTTTGTCTATTTTCTGCCTATATATATAAACAACGTAGCGATTAATAGAAAATTTTTTTTTTTATAAAATTTAAGTAATTTGATTCTAATTCGCAAACAATGACCAATTCCCCGATTGCAATTCCTTTGTTCCACTAACAATTCCCTTAATCATCAAACCGATTTTTTTTACCAATCGAGAATCATCGCGTGTGAGAATTCTAATAATGACAGTTCCTATCTATATATATATATTTTTTTTTGCGAACAAAAGGGAATTCTATTTATCGAAATAAATCAGAAATAGGTCGTCGTATAGAGAAAGCAAAGCAAAAAAAAAAATTGGAAGAATTGGGCAAAAATAATTGTGAATCCTTGACGAAAGTCAAACTTCCCACGGTATAGTTTAAGAAATTCCAGAATCTCTCTCTCTGTCTTTTTTCTCCTTCCTTTTTCTTGGGAAATAATAGTTTCCTTCCGAATTCCGCGAGATAATCCAAAGTTGTCGATTATATGGCACGTATAGTCGCGTGACCACGAGAATGGTCAGCAGCCGAGAAAAGGAGAGTGCGAGGGAGAGATGCATTTTTAAAGCAAATTTTTTGACCATGATGATGGGGAAATATTTATTCGATGGGAACATAGAGCGAGAGAGAGAGAAGAGAATGACTATATGATTCAGTCTCCCAATTGGACTGGCAAACCCTGCCTTTGAATAATAATTTTTCGGCCAAATTTATGCAGCCACGCGCACCTATTTTTGCCTCAGCTAATATGCAGCTGAGTCGAGGTCGAGCGTAACATTTTTAACAAAAGTGACAGGTTGGCTCGAGATCATTCTCTCTCGATGCACCTGAGCATAGAATCATGATTTTTCGAAATGGGCAGGTGAGAATCGTTTTCCAACTGTTGCTATACTTCCTCCTTTGACTTCCGAGAAATTTCTTTTTCTTTTATTTAGATTCTCTCTTTAAAACAATATTCATTTGTAATTGTAAAGCTTAGAAGAATTTCTTGTTTTATTAAAATCAAATTTCCCGACAATTTTATTCGTTAATTGCTCGTTAGATGGTAAGAAAACTCTCTCAAAAACAGGATTCACTAAAAGACTTTATAGCATAATCAATTATTCTTGAGGATATAAAAAATAGATAGAAAAATAAGCAAAAAGAATAGATACAAAATTAGGGTAAAAATAGATACAAAATTAGGTAAAAAGTAGATAGAAAAATACACAAAAAGCAGATTCAAAAATAGGCAAAAACTAGATTCAAAAATAGACAAGAAGTTGGTACAAAATAGGCAAAAAATGCGCAAAGAATATAGATACAAAAATAGAGAAAAAGTAGATACAAAGTTAGGCAAAAAGTGGATGGAAAAATAAACAAAAAGGACAACTTTCCAAAGAATTTTTATTTTTAATTTAATTTATGTAATTAAATTTACGTTATCCTTGGAATTTCCATACAAATTCCAGTTGAAAACTCTGTAAAAAAAATCTTAGAATTTCCATAGAATTTTTAGTTTTGTAATGTTGGAAAAAATAAATCAAAAACTGCGCATATATTTAAAATATAAAAATTTGTTAAAAATTGTAAAATTGTCAATTTAATTTTTATTTTTTCATATAATTTTACTAAACTTCACATAAATTCTTTCAAAGTTTAGTATTTTTTATACCAAAAATTTTTTTTGGTTTTGGGTACTTTTTTTAGATTTCAGCCACAAAAACCTACTATTTCTGTTTTTTTCTAAATTTCCACTACTTTAAATTCGCTAATATTAGAAATAAAAAAACTATTCTCATAAATTATAATCATATTCTTTAAAACGATTCAATTATTTTAAAAAAATATTCCAAATTCAATTATTTTCAACCTATCTAGTATTTTCATCAAATTTCGCAAAAGAATTCAATTTAAAAAAAATTGTTATAACTTATCCAAAATTCAATTATTATCATGAATAATAAAATTTTCACAGGAATTCATTTAATTTAGAATAGCATTTTTAAAAAAAATTTCGAAAAAATCAATTATTTAACAAAATTTCTATACAATTCTTCATAATTCAATTACTTTCACTAATAATAACATTTATTTTCATGGAAATTCAATTTTTGAAAACAGTTTTTGATAAAATTCCAAGCAACAATTCAATTATTTTCATAAATAACAAAACTTATCGAAAAATTTCAATTGTTTTTAATACTATTTTAAATCACAAAAATTCAATTCTTTTCAAACATTTTAATAAAATTTTTCACAATAATTCAATTATTTTCATAAGTAATAAAATTCTTCTCAGGAATTCAATTATTTTTTAAAATTTTAATAAAATTTTTTGCAATTATCAATTATTTTCATAATTAATTAAATTTATAGCAGGATTTCAATTATTTTTCATGCAATTTTACAAGAATTGCTTGAAAAATGTAATTATTTTTAAGGGGGTCCCACAGTCGATGCGATTTTCCTATTGAAGCTCAATGCAAAAATCCAATCGACTTTGATAACCCCTTAAAAATTCAATTACCATTTCTCGAAAAAATCAATTATTTAAAAAAATGTTTTTTTTAAAAGTTTTGAAAGAATTCAATTATTTACAAAAATATTAGAATTTTTCACAGGAATTCAATAATTATGTCGATAAATAACAAAATTATTCCTGAAAATTCAATTATTTTGAGGCATTTTAATAAAATTCTTTGCAAAATTCAATTATTTTTATAAATAACAATATTCATCATAAGAATTCAATTATTTTCAAAAAAATTTAATAAAATGCCACATAGATATTCAATTATTCTCAAAAATTTCAATAGAATTCTTTGTAAATTTAAATTATTTTAAACAACTTTTAGTAATTGAATGATTTTTAATATCTACTATTTTCAAAAAATTTTCAAACGGAATTCAATTATTTAAAAATTTTTTTGTAAAAAAATCTTCTTAAGAATTCAACTTTTTTCATGAGAATAATAAAGATTTCTTAGGAATTCAATTATTTAAATTAGAATTTGCATAAAATTAGTCGAAAGAAATGAATTATTTAAAAATTTTTCTAAAATTCTTCGCAAGAATGAAATTATTTTCTTTCATAAATAATAAAATTCGTTGCAGTAGTTCAATTTATTAGCAGGATAAGAAAGAAGTAAATATTTTTGATGAAAATTAGGAGAAGGTCAGAAAAATAAAATATAGAATGGAATTTCTGTCAGTTTTGTGAAGTGTCTAAAACGAGTTTTTTTGGTTGTCAAGTTTAATTTTTCGATAGCTACTTTTTTACTATACTTTTTTTTTAGTTTGAAAGCTACTTTTTGCTAATTTTTTTAAAATTAATTATCGACTGCGAAGTCTGAAAATTTAATATTTATTTTCGTTCCGTGTACAGCCTATTAATTATCGTGGTATATGGAAATGTTGTTAATTTTTTTCTCATAAAATGTCCTTTATAGCTAATTAAGGAAATTAATTAATAAAATTAATTTAATTGATTTAATTAAATCGTGAATTTAGAAAAGGGCTCAATTTAAAAAAGCGTAGGTCTCATTTTCATATAACAAATGTGTCAAAATAATTCTTATACGATTTTTAGTATTGATCACTTTTCAAAAACCACGATTAAATTATTTTAACTATAATTAAAATAATTGAATTAGTTTAATTAATTTAATTAACTGAATTAGTTTAATTATATTAATTAATTGAATTAGTTTAATTAATTTAATTAACTGAATTAGTTTAATTATATTAATTAATTGAATTAGTTTAATTATTTGAATTAATTGAATTAGTTTAATTAATTGAATTTGTTTAATTATTTTAAATAATTGAATTAGTTTAATTAATTGAATTTGTTTAATTATTTTAATTAATTGAATTAGTTTAATTATTTTAATTAATTGAATTAGTTTAATTAATTGAATTTGTTTAATTATTTTAATTAATTGAATTAGTTTAATTATTTTAATTAATTGAATTAGTTTAATTAATTGAATTTGTTTAATTATTTTAATTAATTGAATTAGTTTAATTAATTGAATTTGTTTAATTATTTGAATTAATTGAATTAGTTTAATTTATTGAATTAGTTTAATTATTTTAATTAATTGAATTAGTTTAATTAATTGAATTAGTTTAATTATTTTAATTAATTGAATTAGTTTAATTTTTTTAATTAATTTAATTAATTTGAAGAATATAGGAAATCCCACCGCTGCCACCGAAAAGTATCCCAAAATTAAATTGATAATATTTTTTGCAATTTCCCCACAATTCCAAGTTATCTATAAAGTAAATTTATACCCGACAATAGTAACAAATTTCGAATTTCGTAAGCGCAGTAAAACTGAATAAAATTTATTTGTTATTTTGATGTTTTTGGCTGATGGTGAATGCAAAAATTGGACAAATTGAATTATGACTCTTTTTGCGGGCGAAATGAAAAAGAAAGAAAAAAAAAAAAAAGAGGATCGAGATAAAGTTTTGCGTTCCTGAGGCCTCGTAATTCAGGAAGCTTCTTCCTTCGAGCTCTGAGAAACGCGATAAATAAATGTGTGCTCCTTATGAAATACGAGCGAACGAACTCGTCGTGCAGAGCAAAGCAGTTTAGATCGTTGGGTTCTCTTTTGCGCCCGAAGCCCACCTGTTGATTCACGACTGTACTTTTTGTTGTTGTTGTACTTTTTTTCTGATTCTTTTTTTTTATTACTACAGAGAGCCTATTTACTTCGATATTATTTCCAGTAAATTCTGCCTACTTTACATTCTCTCTTCGCTCATGAAAATAATCCCAATTTATATTATCCTTATTATTACCACACTTCTTTTTTTCTTCATCCTTTTTCGAATATAATCCCATTTAATATTCATCAATTCGTTCGTTTTTATTCATTTTTATAATTTTCTTCTTTTATATAAAAAAATATCTTTATTTAAAATTTTAAATTAATCAATTTCGATTTTAAAGGTTGAGGAAAAAAATCGGATTATAAGTTTCACAATAATATTTTGTGAATTAATTTTTAAGACTGACAAACTGACAGTGTTTTTTTTTTTTTTTTTTTTTTGAAAGAGGTTCTTCTATTTTTTCTAGAAGTGGAAATTAGAATATTGAAAAAGAATAATTTTACAAAAAAGATTTATGAAACAGTTATTCTTTCTTTAATTTTTTCGATGAGGAGAAAAAGAAGAAAAAAAGTGTTTGGACGTATTTTTGGATCGTAAAATTTACTCTCATCTATGTAGAAAAATCTTTGGTCCATAAAAAGTCAAAATAATATCGTATTTCGTTTTTGTAATTAAACTGTGAGAAATTCAGTGACTATAAATTAGTGAAAGAAACATATTTCATGGTATTTTATAATATCTCCTTATGCTCCTTGTCGATCATCAAGAAAGTGTGTTTGACTTTTATAACTTTTCTTCGAACCATATATGTATATATTGGTTCCCTTTCTCTCTCTTTCTCTCTCTTTCTCTCTCTCTCTCTCACGTTCTCCAATCTCGATGCGGTCCAATTTCAAGCACCATTGAAATTTCCAAGGGACAATTTGTCCATTATTTTGTAGAAATTCATTTCCGTGGCCACAAAAATTCACCAGCATTTAAAAAAAAAAAAAAAATAAATAAAAAATTTTGAAGAGTGTTCAGCTGAGTAAATATACTTAAATATTGATGTTTAGATGTGGGTGATTCTTCTGAAAGTGAGTTTTTGAATGTTGGGATTTATTTCGTAAAATATATTAGCTAGTAATTGTTAATAATTTATTTATTTATTACCAAGGTAAAAATTTAGCAATTACTTCATATTTAAACAAAAATTTATACGACTTCCTTTCAATAAATTTTTAAATAATAAAGTTATTGTGCTTATTCTTGAAATCTAATTTTTCTTTAATTCAATTTTCTTAATTCAATTTTAAAAGAGTTGCCTTCACATTTTTTCTAAGCAATAATTCAATTATTTTCATAAATAATCAAATGTTTTTTACAGAGATTCAATTATTTTCATAAATAATAAAAAACTTTATAGATTTACATTTACATTAACATTTTTTTTTTTTGAATAATTGAATTCATTTAAGAAATTTTATTACAATAGTAGGTTTTGAAAATATTTGAATTTCAGCGAAGAATTTCATTATTTGTAAAAGGTAATTGAATTCTTGCAAAAAATGTTTGAAAATAATTACATTTTTCGAGGAATTTATTTAAAATTTTATTAAAAATAATTGAAATCCTATGAAAAATTCTATTATTTATGAAAATAGTTGAATTCTTAGAACGAATTTTATTACATTTTTTTAAATAATTGAATTCATGTGAAAAATTTTGTTACTTGTAAAAATAATTGAATTCTTGAGAATGATTTTTTAAAAAATTTTCTACATTAATTTTTTTTTTTAAATTTTATGGAAATTTAAATTATTACAAAACATGAAGATATCAATAACTCCGAGTCTTCGACTCGAAGTGATCGATATCTTCATGTTTTGTAATAATATTCTTATTTATTTCGCAGAATTTCAATTCTTTTTTAATTTTTAATGCAATTTTATTGGAATTTCTCGAAAAATGTAATTATTCGTCAAAATTTTATTTAAATTCATCAAAGAAATTCAATTATTTTAAAAAGCCTTTCTATAATTTATTTATTAGAATTTAAGTAGTATTGTCAATACATTTTTAATTAAATTTCTTGAAAAAATTCAATTATTTTAAAAAATTTTATTCAAATTCTTTTTAACAATTCAATTTATTTTCAAAATAATTTTAATAAAATTCTTCGTAGAAATTTCATTAATTTCTATAATTTATAAAAATTCAATTATTTTCAATATCTACTATTTCAATAAAATTTCACAAAAGAATTCAATTAGGTATTTAAAAAGAAATATTATTCAAAAATTCGTCTGAAGAATTCAATTATTTTCAAAAGTAGTAAAATTCTTCGCCGAAATTCAATTATGGTCAAAAGTTTGAAAAAATTATCGTCAAAATTTCGATTATCTTTATAAATATTAAAATTTGTCTCTAAAACTCAATTATTTTCAAAAATTTTAATGACCCAAGTGCGAAATTAAAAACGGCCCAAAACTGGCGGAGTGACGGCATAGTCAGTGCCTACTCTTGGCAGACAATAGTGGCCCGACTGTCGGGAGGTTAACCGCGGTAGGCCGTCGGCAGCTAATCATCGGCCGATTCTCGGTAAACATTAATGGCCCATTATTGGCTGCCATTACTCCCCAGTGTTGAAAAAATTAAAAAAAAAAAATATTTTTATTTAATTAACTAATTAATTCATAATATTTATACAGTTTATTTCCCTAAATTAATCGCAAACTTACAAATATTTGAAAAATTCTTACCGCTCGCGGGGATCGATACCTGAACCTGACGCACCACAGCCTAACACTCTGACCACTCTGCTACTCTGACGTGAAGTCGATAATGCAAAAGGGTTCTTATAAGCTACACTACACTGGCCGATACTGTGCCATTATTGGGCCGAGCTACGTCCCAATATTGGCAATTATAATTTGCCATCATAGATACAAAATGATAGACATTAATGTGCCATTATTGAGCCAAGCTACGCCCCAATTCTGGCAATTACAATTTGTCATCAAAGATACAAAATGTTTGCCATTAAAGTGCCATTAATGGGCCGATGGTCGGCACATCACTGGCAATTGCTTTTTGCCATTAAAGATTGATCAACTTTGCCATGAATGTGCCATTATTGGGCCGAGAGCTGGCCCAGTCTTAACAAATTTGAAAATCTGACCATCGGCGCTATCATTGGCCCACCAATGGGACGTTTTGAACACCAGTAATGGCCCAGTAACTACTGCCAATTCTCGGCAGACATTACTAGACCAATGATGGGCCGTTTTTGCAGTCTTGGCATTTCGCACTTGGGGAAATTCTTTTTAAAAAATTTCAATTTTTTTTAAATTCTCGTCCATTCAATGATTTTCAATATCTACTATTTTAATAAAATTATAAAAAAAAATGAATTATTTAAAAAAATTTTTGATAAAATTCTAAGCAAATCTTTTCTTATTTTTATAAATAACAAATATTTCACAGCAATTTAATTATTTACACATTTTTTATAAATTTCTTTACAATAATTCCATTATTTTCAAAAATATTCAATTTATTTTCACAGAGTTTCAATTATTTTTATAAATATTAAAGAACTTTTTCAAAAATTAGTAAAAATAATAAATTTATGGAAGATGTTTAGTTAAAAACAGGAAAAAAAATTAAATTTTGAAGAAGTTACAAATTATTGCAGAAATTTAAATAATTCAATTTTTCAAAAGTAATTAAATTCTTATCACAAAATTCAATTATGTTCAAAATTTACAAAAAAAAAAATCTCGACAAAATCCCAATTCTTATCTTAATAAATAAAAAAATTCTTTAAAATTTAATTATTTAAAAAAAATTTAAATAAAATTCACTAAAACTAAATTTTTATTTAACAAAATTTTACTAATCAGAGTTTTCTTGAAAGTATCAAATTGATATTGTGCATAATTTTTCTTAAAGAGTTTTTTTTTATTAGGCAAAATAACTTTTTTTTTACTATAATTCATCTGTAAAAATAAACAAGGGGAAAACTTTTTTCTAACTATGTGTATACGAGACAAAAGAATTGTGACACATTAAACCCAAAAGGATTAAAAATTATTATATAAACAAAAACTGAAAACAGATGGGGAAATTTTCACCTCTGGGGAATCCCAATTTCCAAAGGAGAAAAATCTCAAAAAGCTTAAAACTCCAAAACGTGCTCTAGATTTATTTTTCTATTCCCAAAATTCGAGGAAACTATATTAGGAAAAATAAATACAGACGAATATTATATGGGTAGTAATAGAAATAGATAATTCTTGTTAATATATTTTGGATAAATTCACTTTTTTTGTTCGTTAAAGAAAAAAGAACTTTATTATTTTTTTCAATTGTATTGTAATAATTCCAATTCTTCTGAAATTAGTTATATTTTTTAATATTATGCTATAATTGCTAATGCTACAATTATTAATTGTTTTGCGCCATTTTCGAAATTAAAATTATAACCGATAATCCTGTAATTGATCTTTGTGACTGTTGGATTTATTTCAATAAAGTTAAATTAAATTAAATTAAATTATATTTAATTATATATTAAAAATAATGGATTCATAGAAGAATTTTAGTTAAAAACGCAAAAAAATGAAATTTTGAAGAAGTTAAAAATGACTGCAGAAATCCAATTATTTTCAAAAAGTAAGAAAATTCTTTGCAGAAATTAAATTGTGTTAAAAATTTTTTTTTTAAATTCTCGTCAAAATTTCAATTATCTTTATAAATAATAATAAAATTCTTCTCTGAAATTCAATTATTTCCATTACTTTTAATGAAATTATTGTCAAAATTTCAATTATCTTTATAAATAATAATAAAATTCTTCACCGAAATTCAATTATTTCCATTACTTTTAATGAAATTATTGTCAAAATTTCAATTTTTTTCATTCAACATTCAATTATTTTCATAAATAATAAAAACTTGACAGGAATTCAATTATTTACAAACTTTTTACATAAATTTCTTTGCAATAATTAAATTATTTTCATAAAACAGGGATTCAATTATTTTCATAGGCTCCAAACGGAATTTTATTTTATAAAATTTTAATTTTGAACGTAGGATTTAAATATTAATTTTAAAGAAATTAGATTTTTGAAAAATTTTAACAATTCAAAATCTTCTAAAATTAGTTAAAATTGTCAATATATATATATTTAATTAATTATTAAAAATAATGGATTTACCGATGAATTTTAGTTAAAAATACTACAAAAAAATTGAATTTTAAAGAAGTAACAAATAATTACAGAAATTAAATTATTTTCATAAATAATAAAACTCATCACAGCATTTCAAGTATTTTTTATAAAATTTTAGTCGAATTCTTCGAAAAATGTAATTATTCTAAAAATTTTTTATTAAAATTCGTCGAAAAAATTTAATTATTTAAAAATTTGTTGACAAAATTCTTTATGAGAATTGAATTTTAAGATACTTTCAAGTAGTCAATAAATTATTTTTTTTTGTATTTAAGTAATTGAATTCTAATCAAATTTTCTAATAAAAAATTGATTTAAAAATGAATTTTAATTAAAATTTTAAATAATAGAATATTGAAAGTATTACAGCGTGAATTTTATAAATAATTTTAATTTTGTAAAGGTTTCAAATTAAAGTCTTTGAAAATCTGAGTTTTTCATACTTTTAATTAACAATTCTGTAGAATTGATTCATTCGTAAAAATTTTATTGGATTTTTTTTTTTTGAAATTATTTGAAGTTTTTATTTTCTTATATATTCAATTGAAGAATTTCCAAATAATTGAAATTTCGTAAAATTGAATTGTAAACAAATGGGTTTGAAAATTCCGAAATAACTTTTTTAAAAATTATTTAAAATTAAATAATTAACTTTAAAGTTTAAATAAATTATTTAAAGTAATTAAGGGGCTGGATGCTATAAGAGGATACGCGTCATGTTCAGTGAATGGCGCGTGTCCCCTTATAGCACTCAGCCTCTCAATTAATTTAAAGAAGAATTTTAGTTAAAAATTCTAGAAAATAATAATTGAATTGTTTTTGAATGATAAATGAGTGTTAAATTTGTACTATTAACATGATTAATAATTATTAGAGAGTAGATTTTTCAAAATTATCAAGACATCAAAAAAGTCACCCATATATATGTATTTTGGATTTGTGTTGTTGTTTCCTCATCGTAAAGTAGGCTTTATTGAATTTCTGACACCATAATATTATAATGTTGAGAGCAAAAAAAAAAAAAAAAAGAGAGGGAGAGAGAGACAGAAAAAAAATGTGGAGCCAGTCCAGCGACTTTTCCTTGCGTTGAATAACTGACGACTATAAGGGCTTATCCTTAAAGAAATCTCAAGATGAAAGCTATAGACGCAAAAGTAAGAGACTAAGTCTCTCTCGGAGAGATACCTGCCATACCGGATCGGTTTTTCCCATGGAGCGCCGGAAAGAAAATAAATCCCACACGACTGGTGAATACACATAGAGACACCTGACTTGTATAGCCGTTAAATCTGACCAAGTGTGACGCAGTCACGTAGCGTCAAATTAGCACTGAATTTCCGAGCAGCTGGCTGGACCCAAAGAAATATAAATGTCGGCAAAAAGTAAACCAAAAGGGATACGCGCATTCTCGGTAAATATGCATTTTATTTCTTCTTACACCTACCCTTATATTTATCTGTTTTGGGAAAACAGTGTTTTTAAATTCTTCGGTGAATTCTGGTCCAAGATTCTGGAGAAGTTTGTTTCGTTTAATAACCAAGATAGTGTTATCCTTCTTTCCTTATTTTCTATTTTTTAGACAGAGAATAGTTATTTTTTTTAGTTCCAGTTTAATTAAAATTGAATTTCGCGCCAGTATTATTCGGTACTTGTCCGTCAGGTGGCAGCAAATCTCGCTCACAAGCGATATCAGGATTCCTACAGAAATCCGAATTCAAAATTCCATACCTTTTCCATGATTTCCAGGTCAAATTTTTACGAAATTCCAGTGGAATTTAAAATCTAATTTCAATATTTTTGTGCTCTTGAAAAATACTCTACTTACTCAATAGTCTCCACCTTTTGGTAAAAAATCTAAAATTATGGAAAATTAGCAAAAATTCGAAAAAACCGATTTTCTTAAAATTCAACATTTTTTCTTCTCTTTTATGGCATTTAGCTTCATTATTTTTGTGCTCTTAAAAAATACTTTACTTATTTAATAGTCTCCACCTTTTTGGTAAAAAATCTAAAATTATGGAAAATTAGCAAAAATTCGAAAAACCGATTTTCTTAAAATTCAACATTTTTTCTTCTCTTTTATGGCATTTAGCTTCATTATTTTTGTGCTCTTGTAAAATACTTTACTTAGTTAATATTCTCCACCCTTTGGTAAAAAATCTAAATTTATGGAAAATTATCAAAAATTCAAAAAACCGAATTTCTTAAAATTTAACATTTTTTCTTCTTTTTTATACCATTTAGCTTTATTATTATTTGAATTTCTATTCAAGAGAAAAAATGGAAAACAGAAAAATTTAAAAACTTTTAAAAATTCCAGGCCTTTTCCATGATTTCCCTGATTTCCAGAAGCCTTTTAAAAATTCCATACCATTTCCACGATTTCCAGATTCTGTAGGAACCCTGGATATTTATACTAATCGTCGCATATATAAAAATCAACCAGTTGAAAATACTTTTCCCCTTCAGCTTTTATTTAAATAAACTAATTTTTTTACAAATTTAAATATTATAGGGTAGATGGCCCCAAGGTAGAATTCTACTGTTAATTATAGAGTTAATTTTTACTAATTCAAATTCAAAGAACTTTTTTTTTACAGTTTCACTTAAATTAAAATTAAATTTCGCGCCAATATTGATCGTCACTTATCCGTTAAGTTGCAGCAATACTCGCTCACTGTTTTTATTTTAATTAATTCTAATTTTCTATAAATAATAGTATAAATATTAATAAAGTAGTAAAAAAATTATTAATTTTACTTATTTATTCATTAATTATTTTATTCTTAATTAATTTTTTAAAGTAGTACTTTAATTAAATTAGTAAATTCGAAAATGTTTGATTAACAGGGTTGACACAGGTCAGAAAAATCAAGGAATTCAGGAAAAAAATCAGGAAAAATAAAGAAATGGTCAGGGAAAAATCAGGGATTTTTATTAAAGTATTGGAAAAAATTAAATTTTGCAGGATTCAAAATTAGTTTTATTTAATTTTTTAATATATATTCAATTAATTATTAAAAATCATTAATTTATAGAAGAATTTTAATTAAAAACACTAAAAAAAAATTGAATTTTAGAAAAGTTACAAATATTTTCAGAAATTCAATTATATGTTCAAAAATTTTTTTAAATTCTCGTCAAAATTTCAATTATTTCTAAAAATAATAAAATTCTTCTACAAAATTCAATTATTTTCATAAATAATGAAAATTTCACAAAAATTCAACTATTTAAAAATTTTTTATAAATTTTTTCGCAATAATTCAATTACTTTCATAAATAATAAAATTCTCTACAGAGATTTAATTATTTTCATGAATAATAAAACTTATTATAGAATTTTTAAATATTTTCAATACAAATTTAATCGAATTCCTCGAAAAAAAAAATTATTATTGAAAATTTTATTAAAATTCGTCAAAAAAAATTTATTTATTTAAAAATTTGTTGAAGAAATTCATTATGAGCATTCAATTTTGAGAAACATTTATTTATTCAATAATTTTTTCATTTTTGTATTTAAATATTTGAATTCTTGTAGAGGGGCCGTTCAAAAAATGCGTAACGCTATTTTTCGGATATTTGGACCCCCCCTCCCCCTATGTAACGCAATGTTGTATATACATTAGCGCCATTTTTTCTGCTGACCGTAAAAAATAGCTTGACCCCCCTCCCCCCAAAAAGTGTTACGTATTTTTTTGAACGGCCCCAGAATTGTCTAATAAAAATTGATTTAAAAATGGATTTCAGTTAAAATTTTGGATAATAATTGAATATTAAAAGCATTATAGCAAGAATTTTTAGAAATAATTGTATTTTGAAAAAGTTTAATTGAATTTTTTTAAAATAATTATTTCAAGTTTTTATTTTCCAAATATTTAATTGAAGAATTTTCGAATAATCAAAATTTTTGTAAAATTGAATTTTAAACAAATGTATTTGAAAATTCTTTAGGAACTTTTGCAAAAATTATTGAAAATAATTGATAATTGTTTATTTATTTCTTTCGAAGAATTTTAATAAAATTTTTTAAATTAATTACATTTTCGAAGAATTTACTCAAAATTGTATTAAAATTAATTATAATCCTGTGAAGAATTATATTATTTAGTAAAATAATTAAAGTCTTGCAACGAATTTTTATTATATTTTATTAAATAATTGAAATCCTGTGAAGAATATTATTATTTATGAAAATAATTGAATTTTTGTACCGAATTTTATTAAATTAATTTAAATAATTGAAATCCTGCGAAGAATTTTTTTTATTTAGGAGAATAATTGAATTCTTGCAACGAATTTTTAGTACATTTTTTAAAATAATTAAATTCTTTTGAGAAATTTTATTAAAATAGTAGATTTTAAAAATATTGAAGTTTCAGCGAAGAATTTTATTATTTGTGAAAAAATGTAATTGAATTTTTCCAAAAAATGTTTGAAAATAATACCATTTTTCGAGGAATTTATTTAAAATTGTATTAAAACTAAATAACTAATTTAAATCGAAGTAAAAATTTTATTTCTTTAAATAATTGAATTGATGTGAAAAATTGTACTACTTATAAAAATAATTGAATTCTTGTGAAGGATTTTCCTAAAATTTTTGTAAATAATTAAATTTTTTTTTGAAAAATTTTATAAAAATTTAAATTAATATAAAACAGGAAGATAGCGATCACTTTGAGTCGAAGACTCGGAGTGCTCGGTATGTTTATGTTTTATAATAATATTCTTAAAAGTTATTGAATGACAAAAGGTTTAAATTTGAATTTTTGCAAATCTTAATTTCTATGGAAAAATAATAATGATTAAATATTTATTTAAAAAAGTATTTATTGATGTTTTCGAATCATTTTACTTTTAGAGAAATCTGCAAATAAAAAAAATATAAAATTTTTTTGAATATCTAATAATTTTTAGAGTGAATCATAATAATTTATTTATTTAAAGAAATCAAGTTCCTAGGGCTCTTTAGGGTCAGGGATAAAGTCAAACTTTTGTCTGGGAATCAGGGAAAAAATTAATGTTTTGTATCAACCCTGATTAAATCAAAATTAAAAAATGTTTGAATAAATTAGAATTAAAAATGTTGGAACAAAAAAATAAAAAATGGGAATAATAATAATGAAGGAAGGTATTAAAAAAAAATGAAATGTAAAAATTTTTGTCGGAAGCTTTTTTTTTGAAGTGAACGCGATAATGCACACTGTCACAGTTAGACAATGGAGTCGATTTTTCCAAAGAGACCACGCCTCGCGGTGAAATATTCTTTAAGACAAGAAGACGAGAAAATAGAAAAAAAAAGGTTGAGAACAAGGGAAACGGTAAAAGGTCTTCTTGCCTTTTGTATTAGGGGATGCATTCCTTGCGAAATCCATGTTACCGCCACTTGCAAAATAATGTCTCGACTAACTGCTCGGCAAGTGGCACAATGACTGCCCCTGCTCTCTTACCACCCGGAATCGTTCGCGAGGTCCTCAAAGTCACCTGCTGATGTATTCTTCTTCTTCTTTTTCTTCTTTCTCTTCTTTTTTCTCTCTACTTTGTAATTTTCTAAATCAAAAAGCCAGCTCTCTTGACTCTCCTGTCAAGAGTTCTCTTTCTCTTTGCTTTCAATTATTTTTTTACAATTTTAATTTTCTTCTTTTTTTTATTTTTGGTAATTATGTAATTATGTAATTATGTAGTTTTAATTATTTAATTTCTTTAATTTCGGTAATTATGTAGTTTCAAATATTTAATTTTGTTATTTTTGATAATTATTTAATTGTTTTTATTTTTGACAATTATGTAGTTTTAATATTTAATTATTTTATTTTCAAATAAAAGGACATTTTACTTAAAACTAAATTAAATTTTTAAACAATAAAATATGAAGCAAAAGGACAAAAGATCAAAAAACAAAAGGAAACAATTTTTTTTTCAATTATTCGATAATAGTGTTTTAGATTCATAGTCTAGGGACAAATACAGGTGCAATTTTTCATGACCTGAGATATCAATTTCAAATGCTCAGCGGAGAACTATATAATATATAATATTGGTCCATTGGATGTTGAAATCAGTAAGATCTACGCGCGGCATTGTTCGTGAAGAGAGGAAAATTTACGAACAACTTGGTTTCTCTTCTTCACCATCAGAAATTGATTTATGTTTGTTCGTCTTATGGGACGAGGGTACACTACTTGACGACTTTCCCTCTTTTCCAAAATGACGACAACGACAACGCCGACGACGACGACAACAACAACGACTATACACCACGACCCAAGGGACTTTGAAACAATCGCGAAATATGAGAGTGGAAAACTTGAAGAATCCTTGACGCTCAAAACTTGAAGAATTTCCCCCGTCTTATATTGATATTTTACCTGCTTTAAGCTTCAAGACAAAAGGCAAAAAATGTTTCTTTCATGCATTGTTATTTTTATATATTTTATATATAATGAAACAACACTTGAGATTTTACAACCAATTTTATACTCATGTACCCAAAAATGGTGAGATTATAAAAAAAGGAACTTTTTTATGTGGGGAAAGAATTTAAAAAATTAAAATTGACATTTTTTGGGGGAAAAAAGAAGAAAAATCATAAAAAAAAGCAAATTTTTCCATTTCCATTAGGGACCATTCAAGTCCCGAAAAATTGCGTGACATCATTTATGAACGCTCCCTATGTAACATTTTAGTTAAATATTACATATTGTTTAATAATCAAAACTGAAAAAAACGGTAGCAAAATTTTTAGGAAAAATAAAAAAAATTCAAGCTATGACATGTTATGAAAAATTATGAATAAACTAAAGAAAACTTTCGGAAAGGAGCAACAGCAAGTTCAAGCTGTAACGTGACACAAAAATTTAATTATTTTTCAAAATTCATGCTTTAAGTATTCAATTATTATCTAAAACTTGTAAAATTCATTTTGAAATAAATTTTTATTAAAAAATTCTACGAGAATTCAATTATTCAAATACAAAAATAAATAATTTATTGAATTATTCTTAAAATTTAATTCTTATAAGGAACTTTATCAAAATTTATTAAAATTGAATTCTTTTGAAGAATTTTAATAAAATTTTCAAGAAATAATTGCATTTTTCGAATCTGTAACATATTTTTCAAGGTATGTAACGGAAGTATTATTCTATTGCGTATTCCAGAAATTTACGAAATTGTAACATAATTTCCAAAATAAGTAACTGAAGTTTTCTGCAGTTACGTGTTTCGTAAAATTACAAAACTGTAAAAAAATTTTCAATGACTTGTAATTAAAAATTTATGCTTAGTCACATGGTTCTGAAAATTATAAAACGTTTCAAAATATTACGTAAAACGTATAACTAGAGAAAACTTCAGTTGCTTTTTTCTGAAAATTCCAACAAAAATTTCTAACAGTGTACAATTTTAACTGAAATTCATTTTTGAATCAATTATAATTAGAAAATTCTACGGAAATTCAATTATTTAAATACAAAAATAAGTAATTTATTGAATAATTCTTAAAATTCAATTCCCATAAAGAATCGTTATCAACAAATATTTAAATAATTCAATTCTATCAATGAATTTTAATAAAATTTTTAAGAATAAATACATTTTTCGAGAAATTTGATTAAAATTGTATTAAAAATAATTGAAATTCAGCAATGAGTTTTATTATTTGTGATAATAATTGAATCCCTAAGAAGCATATTATTATACTTTTGAACAATATTTAATATTCATGTAAATAATTGGATTCTTCCAAAAAAGTTTAAAAGAAAAACATTTTTTTAAATAATTGATTTTTTCGAGGAATTGAAATTAAATTTGTAAGAATAATTACATTTTTTGATCAATTCCTGTAAAATCGTATTAAAAATAATTCGAATCCTGCGATGAATGATATTATTTATGCAAATAATTGAATAGTTGTTAAGAATTTTATTAAAATTTTCAAAAGTAATTGAATTCCAGAGAAGAATGTTATTATTTATGAAAATAATTGAATTATTGCGAAAAATTTTATTAAAATGTTGAAAAAAAATTAAATTTTAGTAAAAAATTTGTTATTTTTGAAAATAATTAAATTCCTAAGAAGAATTTTATTACTTTTGAACAATATTTAATTTTTGCGAAGAATATTATTACTCTTGAAAATAACTGAATTTTTCCAATAATTTCTATCTTTTACAAAATAGATTTTTTTTCGTGTTTTTAACTAAACGTCTTCCATAAATTTATTATTTTTAATAATTTTTAAAAAAGTTCTTTAATATTTATAGAAATAATTAAATCTCTGTGAAAATAAATTGAATATTTTTGAAAATAATGGAATTATTGCAAAGAAAATTATAAAAAATTTGTAAATAATTGAATTGCTGTGAAATATTTGTTATTTATAAAAATAATAAAAGGTTGGCTTAGAATTTAAAAAAAATTTTAAAACAATTAATTTCTTTTGGATAATTTTATTAAAATAGTAGATATTGAAAATCATTGAGTAGAGGAGAATTTTTGAAAAAAAAATTGAATTTGTTGAAAAGAATTTCATTAAAGTTTTTGAAAATAATTGAATTTTGGAGAAAAATTTTAATATTTATAAAGATAATTGAAATTTTGACGATAATTTTTTCAAACTTTTGACCATAATTAAATTTTTTTTATTACTTTTGAAAATAATTGAATTCTTCAGACAAATTTTTTAATAATATTTCTTTTTAAACACCTAATTGAATTCTTTTGTGAAATTTTACTGAAATAGTAGATATTGAAAATAATTGAATTTTTGTAAATTATAGAAATTAATGAAATTTCTACGAAGAATTTTATTAAAATTATTTTGAAAATAAATTGAATTGTTAAAAATAATTTGATTAAAATTTTTGAAAATAATTGAATTCTTTCAAGAAATTTAATTAAAGATGTATTGACAATAATACTTAAATTCTAAAAAATGAATTATAGTAAGGCTTTTTTAAATAATTGAATTTCTTTGATGAATTTTAATAAAATTTTGTCGAATATTTACATTTTTCGAGAAATTCCATTAAAATTGTATTAAAAATAATTGAATTTCTGCGATGAGTCATATTATTTATGAAAATAATTGTAAATCTATAAAGTTTTTTATTATTTATGAAAATAATTGAATCTCTGTAAAAAACATTTGGTTATTTATCAAAATAATTAAATTATTGCGAAGTAAAATTGTGAAGGCAACTTTTTTAAAATTGAATTAAGAAAATTGAATTAAAGAAAAAATAGATTTTAAGAATAAGCACAATAACTTTAGAAAACAATAATTTTCCAGGATTCCAATCAAAATTCCCTGATTTTTCTAGATTTTTTCAAAGTTTATAAGATTTCCTGACATTTCCAGGTTTTCTAGGTTTCCAGATTGCGTGTCAAATCCTAAATTTTCAGTTTTCTTCTTACTTTTATTTCAATTTTCTTTGTGCTTTTATTTTTTATTTTTCTTGTTTTTATATTATATTTTCCTTTTTTTAATTTTTCAATTTTTCTTCTTCTTGTTTTTTTTATTTATTTTTCTTGATCTATGTTTTAATTTTTTGTTCTTCTTGCTTTCTTCTTCAATTTTTAATTTGTGTTTATTTTTTATTTTTCTTGTTTTTCTTTCAGTTTTTAGTTTTTCTTACTTTCTTTAATGGTTTTTAGCTTTTTTCTTGATCTATTTTGTTAATTTTCTTGTTGTTTTTGCTTTTTTTTTTTGTTATTTAGTTTTTTCTTAATTTTCTTCTCTTTTATTCTTTTTCTTCTTAAATTTCTTATTCAATTTTTAGTTTTTTATTTTTCTTTTCGTTTTTCTTTTTCTTGTTTTTCTCTTCGTTTTCATTTTTTTTTTTTTGACATTTTTCATGTTTTTTATTAAAATTGTTCCAAAAATTTGATTATTTTATATTTTTCACGAATTCAATTATTTTTAACCGATTTTACAAAAAATTCTATTTTTTTAAAAAGATTTTAACAAATTTCAATTATTTTTAAAAGATTTTACCAAAATTCAATTGTTTGGAAATTTCCAAATATTTTTAAAAGAAAAAAAACGTGGACATTAATTGTAGTTACAAGATAACATTTTCGTTGCAACACTGAATTAAATAAACGACTTTTTCTTATACTTTTTTTGTATTTTTAATCGACTAATCGACTTTTTTTTGTGTCTTAAAGTATAGATCCTAGTCCTACAAGTGGTAAAATTATTACTTTTGCATCCTATCTACACTAACAATTTTGAATCTATTTTTTTCTGTACTTTGTAGGTTTAGAAATTTGAGAAATATAGAGAAAGAAGGAAAGAAGGAAGGAGGGAGGGAGGGAGGGAGAAGCTGAGTGAAAAAAGGTGAAATTATATAGACAATTTGGAGGTTGTTAAAATTTGAAGAGGTGGTCGTTTTCGTCACGCCTTTTATACTAGAGGCTATGAGTTTTTGTGAATATTGTATTGGAAGGGCCTTATTATTACTTACTTTAGTTTGTGAAGAGCGCTTTATTCCCCATGGGTCATGGAATAATTGTGCGTTAGTGGGTCCCTGTCATTCTCAAGTGCCTGTGGGCAAATGGAGCCTGGGATGCTGGAGTCGAGTGTTGGTGGTAAAACGGCAAACTTTATAAAATGTAAACGGAGAACACAGGTGCATAGAAGTGAAGTGGAACCCCCCTGGTTTTGAAAACGGTTGACTTGCCATAGTCAATAGTGTCCACTCAATCCACTTCAAGTGGATTCTCTCTCTCTCATTCTCTCCCTGTGTTACCGATACTCCAAAACACCTCGAGCATCCATTGTTCTCTGTAAAAGATATACTTCCCGGAAATTGTGATACCTGGGCCCCTCTAATTATCCGTCTCTCGATGGTTTAAAGTCCGGAGCCAGTCACAGTGGATGTTGACGTCGCGACTTGTTCTCGAGATAAAAATTAGTCAAGGGATGAATACTTGTTTCTTTCATTGTCTGTGGAGGTAAGGATTTTCAAGGATTTGTTGTCCAAGGAGAATATTATCTTGTATTTTTATTTTTAAAGCTCGTTTGAGAAATTCCATTTTCGACCCGGGGTATTTTGGTTTTTTTTTTCTTATTTTTCTTTTGCGAGCTCAATTTAAATCGGTTACATTTTCAATGACTTTTACTTTTTCCGGCAGTAAAAAATAACTGATCGGTAGTAAAAATTGGCTGATTTCCAATAAAAAAAAAGATTTACCAAAATTAGACATTGCTCAAAATCGCACAAATCCAAGAATTTATCATTTTTGATGAGAATGTAAAAAATTATTTTTGAGTAAAAAATACAATTATATAATTATTAATTTTATTATAATTATTAGTAGAATAATAATTATTCACTTCTGTAGTTATTAATCTTCTATATTAATAATCGTTGTATTACAAATAATTACAGTAATTCAATTATTTTCAAAAAAAAAAATTCTTATAAAATACAACTATGTTCACAATTTGCAAAAAAATTCTCTTAAAAATCCCAATTATCTTTATAAATAACAAAATATTCTTCTCCAAAGTTCAATATTTTTCATAAATGTCAAAAAAAAATTCTTGTCCTAATTTCAATTATTTTCTCTCTAAACTTGAATTAGTAAAAATGTTTACTAAATTTTAATTAGTGACTGACTTTTTGCTTTTGAATTAGTAAATTTTACTAATAAATAGTAATCTCTACTAATTTATTAGTAAAGTTTACTAATTCAAAAGCAAAAAGTCAGTCACTAATTCAAATTAGTAAACATTTTTACTAATTCAAATTTAGAGAGTTCAAAAATAAAATGCATTTTTCTAATTTCAATGATTTTCAATAACTACTATTTTAATAAAATTTCCCAAAAAGAATTCAATTATTTAAAAACAATTTTAATAAAATTGTATGCAAACATTTAATTATTTTCATAAAAAATAATATTGTTCTTCTTTTTCTAAAACAAAATAATAATTTTGTTAAAAAAAATTGTGATTCATAAACAAAAATAATGGAAAATAAATAAATTTTCTATTTCCTAATCACAGTTGTTTAACAATTTTTTTATTTTGTTTAGAAGTAAAGCACAAAATATATTATAAGTATATTTAAAAAAAAAAATTGAAAATAATTGAATTCATTTCAAGAATGTTATTAACTTTTTTTTCAATAATTGAATTCCTTCGAGAAAATGTAATTAAAATTGTATAGAAAATAATTTAATTTTTGGGAAAATTTTTATTAAAATTCTTTGAAATAATTGAATTTTTTTTAAGAATTTATTTCAATTTTCTTGGAAGTAAAGGAGTTTTTTTAAACAATTTTTACCAAATCTTTTAAAAATAATTGAATTTTATGAAGAATTCAATTATTTCCAATAATTATAACAAAAATTCTTTAGTCCATTTATATACATAATAAAAATTTTCGTAAAAAATTCAATTATTTTCATATAAATAATAAAATTATTATCGAGATTTCACGTATTTTCTATACAGGTTTAATAAATTTCTTTAAAAATTCCAATTATTTTTAAAAATCTCGTAAAAATTCTCGGAGAAAATTCATTTTTTTAAAAAACAATTGAATTTTTCACAGAAGTTTAATTAGGATTTTAAATTTTTTTAGTAAAATCCAATTCAAGAATTCAATTATTTTTTAAAATAATGAAATTTTCACTTTTGGAGTTCAATTATTTTAAATACAATTTTAATTGAATTCCAGGGAAAATTAAATTATTTTGAAACATTTTTTTAAAATTCATTGCAAAAATTCAATAATATCAATAAATAGTAAATTTTTCACAGGAATTTAATTATTTTAAAATTTAAATACAATTCTAATAAAATTCTATTCAAGAATTCAATTATTTTCAGAAATAATTGAATTGTGGATATACTGAAAATCATTGAGTTCTTGCAAAGTATTTTTTATAAAAATTTGAAAATAATTGAATTCATTTCAAGAATTTTATCAACTTTTTTTGAATAATTGAATTCTTTCGAAAAAATGTAGTTAAAATTGTATTGAAAATAATATTTAATTCTTGGCAAAATTTTTAGTAAAATTCTTTCAATGAATTGAATTATTGTTTTGAAGAATTTATTTCAATATTCTTGAAAATAGTAAAGTTTTCTTTAATAATTTTTACTATTTTTTTCCTATTAAATTACATTAAAATTATTTGTAGAAAATTAAATTTTTTTAAACAATTTTATTATTGTTTTTTGTAAATAATTACACTTTTTTCAAGAATTCCATTAAATTTTGTAAAAATATTGTAATTTTTTAAAGTGATTTTAATTGAAAATTTTGAAAATTTTGAAAATTTTGAAAATAATTGAAATTTACAAAGAATTTTATTAAAAACTTTTGAGAACAATTGGATTGCTTAAAAAAATATTATTACAATTTTTAAAAATAATTAAATTGCTTCGAAGGATATTTTATCTCAATTTTTGAAAATAGTTGAATTTTTAGAAAGAATTTTATTGAAAATTTTGAAAATAATGATTTTTTAAAAAGATGTCATTAAAATTGTTGAAAATAATTGAACTTACGCTAAAATTCTTGAAAATAATCGAATTTAATTAATATTTTTTTAAAATAATTGTATTCTTTCTAGAAATTTGATTAAAATTGTATTGAAAATAATAATTGAAAATAATAAAATGTCTTGGCAAAATTTTTATTCAAATTCTTTAAAATAATTGAGTTTTGAAGAATTTATTTCAATTTTCTTGGAAATAAAAGAGTTTTTTAAAAATATTTTTTACTAAAATTTTTGAAAATAATTAAATTTTAAGAAGAATTTCTTTTAAGTTTTTAAAATAATCGTGTTTATTATTCGTTAATTACAATAAACTATTTTCCTATTAAATTATATTATAAAATTATTCATAGAAAATTAAATTCTTTTAAACAATTTTATTATAGTTTTTGTAAATAATTATATATTTTTTTTTAAAGAATTTCATTAAATTTCGTAAAAATAATGTAATTTTTTAAAGTAATTTTAATTAAAAATTTTGTAAATAATTGAAATTTACAAAGAATTTTATTAAAATCTTTTAAGAACAATTAAATTGATTACAAAAATGTTATTACAATTTTTAAAAATAATTAAATTGTTTCGAACGATTTTAACTGAATTTTTGAAAATAGTTGAATTTTTAGAAAGAATTTCATTAAAAATTTTGAAAATAACAATTTTTTTAAAAAGAATTTCATCGAAATTTTTGAGAATAATTGAATTTATATTAAAATTCTTGAAAATAAATAAATAATCGAATTTAATTAATAGTTTAAAAAATAATTGTATTCTTTCGAGAAATTTTATTAAAAATTTTATTGAAAATAATTGAATTGCTGTAAAAAATATTATTATTTCTAAAAATAATGAAATATATTCGACAAATGTTATGAAAATTTTTGAATAAGAGTATTTATTATTATGTATTCAATAAGTGAAGTCTTTAAATTTTTAATTTGTAATCATTCAAAAATTGATGTTTATTCTTGAAAATATAAAATTTTTTAAATTTACAAAATAATAAGAAATGGAATATAATAATATATTGATAATTATTAATAGAATAGTTGAATCATTTTTAACTACTATAATTATGAATACTTGAATTATTAATTCGTAAAATTATTAGCACCATGAAAAAAGTACCAATAAAGCAAATTTGTAAAAAATGGAAAATTTATTTCAAATTTTAATCTTAATGGGAATTTGTATACTTTAGATTTGAAAATCTCCTTTTATAGAATAGTCTCCTGATTAATACACTGTTAAAAATTTTTGTTGGATTTTTCAGAAACAAGCAACGGAAGTTTTATGCAGTTACATGTTACGTAAAATTTAGAAACGTTTTATTTTTTTCAGATACATAGGACTGAACAAATATTCAGTCCAATTCACCAAAAATTTGTGACCGTTTCGTAATTTTCAGTAATGCGTAACAGCATAAAACTTCCGTTGCTGTTTTCTGAAAATTTTGTTACAGTTTCGTAATTTTTTGTAGTACGTCACAGCTTGAATTTGCCGTTGCTCCTTCCTGAAAATTTTGTTACACTTTCGTAATTTTTCGTAACACGTCATTAGCTTAAAATTTTTTTTATTTTTCCTGAAAATTTTGCTACAGTTTTGATGAATTAACAATATGTAACTAAAATGTTACATATTGCTTAATAATCAGAACTGAACAAAACTCAAAAAATATTTTCAATGACACTCATCAGTGATAGCTAAATAGAACATAATTTACATTAAAATACAAAGTATAATTTAAAATGTACAACTTCATTATTTCTAAGTTTGTCTTAAAATTTTTTCTATTCCACTAAATTTTCAGTATAAAAATTATTTAAACTTAAAAATATTTAATAATAATGCTAATGTTTAAAAATGGTTTATTTACGGTTTATAAATAAATTAGGTCAAAAAATAACTGGTAAATAATATTAATAATAATTATTTCTTATACTTTTTATACACAAAACTATTTATTCAATTAAATAATATTAATCATTCATTTATTAGTAATTAAATTTCATAAATATAATTCAATTAATAATTTGAAACAAAAGTTTTCTTTGACAAAATGTATCGTTCCTTTGATTCCTCTGAATATCACGCTCATCATAGTTACGGTACTGGTTCCTAGCATGGACATTCCTTTCTGCAGGACGATTTTTCTTCAAAAATATTTAATACGTGTAATGGAGTATGAATAAAAATAGATTTTGTACATACTTTTTATTTGTAGAAATATGCTTCTACTTTTTAATCCCAAGAATGATCACTTATGACACTTTAAAAATAATTTATAACTCTTCTTTACTTATTTAAATACTTTATACAATAAAACATTGTTTACGCACAACCACTTTTTCGAAGGGCATTTTCAGTTATGTATTTCCTGCAACAGACCCAAGCGGCGCGAAAGTAACTGTGCGCATCTTAATTCAGCTGTAGTAACTGAAAATTTTGTTACAGTTTCGTAATTTCCTTAATAGTTACTGATTTTAGTTTGACTCAAGTCCGAATTCCGTTACTCATTAAGGATTTTTACTAAAGATTTTGAATTTTAAGTAACATTTAGAAATCATAAGAAGCGTGTAGTAAATTTCAAGCAAATGTAACTTATAAATGCTTTCAGTACCATCATTTGGAAAATTTTGTTACATTTGTGTCTGAATTTTATCGGAATATTCAGAACATTTTTAACAGTGTAGATTTGTTTATTCTTGTTAGGGAGTCATTTAAATTTCTCTATATAGATAGAGAGTCAATTTTGAAACAGTATATTTGTATAGTTGAAACAAAGGTTAGAGATTGAGGAGAGAAATCTATTTGTAATAGATAAAGAGAGGAATAAATCTTTTGGCTTCTGTTTTTCTCATCTATTGATTGCATATATTTGGGTACAATATTTAAGTATATTTAAAATGTCATATTTAATGTAATATTGACTGTTTTCCACAGAAAATAACTAATTTAAAAATTAAATTAAAAAAAAATAAATAAATAT
Organism: Leptopilina syphax; assembly: GCA_032872505.1. Classification (NCBI taxonomy): domain Eukaryota; kingdom Metazoa; phylum Arthropoda; class Insecta; order Hymenoptera; family Figitidae; genus Leptopilina; species Leptopilina syphax. The sequence continues at coordinate 1,827,096 of CM065475.1, forward strand.
TTAAATTTAAAAGAAAAATTAAATAATAAAATAAATTTTTTTAAAATTAGTTTATGATATGCTAAGTAGGAAAACGAAATAATATAGAATTAACTACAATTATTGAAAAAAAGAAAAAGGAGGAACGAAAATTAAAATTATAAATGATAAAATATTTGTTAAATAACAGAAAAACAATTCATCTGAAATTAAAACTAATTAGTAAATTAATATAATTTAAATGATAAAATTGATTTTCTGAAAACTATTCTTTATTCCAAATATTTTACAACTTATAATTAATAATATTTATTTTTATTTTTTCAGATAATTGATCCAGGAAAGGTAACTGTCAGGCAGAAATCGTAATGGTGAGTTTTTTGATTTCGTTCATTAATTTTCAAAAATTGTATTAAAAATTTAATAAAAAAAATAGTTTCTAATAAATTCTTTCTTTAGAAATTAAAAAAGGGATAAAAGCACTTTAATTTGTGACCATTGCGAATTTTTTAAACAACTTTTAATAGCCAGCGTTCCCACCCGCCCGTATCGGAAAATCAAAAGTTTGCAAATGATCAAAAACAAAAATTAAAAACTCGGAATATTTGTAACCAAAATTCTTCGTCTTATTTATTTATTTATTTAAATGTACAGGCGGACTTGGTCAATCATTACAACCAATTTTTTTTTTTATACATTTACAATAAAAAAATTATTTAAAATAAACTATTTCCGTCCATTTTGTAACTATAGTTACAAAATCGACGGAAATAGTTTATTTTAAACTTTAAAGTCTAAAGTATATGATTATTTAATATTTAGAGAGAATAAAAAACTAAAAGAGATTGAGGCCATAGGACAGGATTAACGGTATTTTCAATATACCAGTTAATTAATAAGCATAATAACAACATCCCAAAAGTTTCTAATGTCATTAGAAAAACTGCTACCCAATATAAAGGGAAACCCGAGAATCGAGATAATGACACTTTTAGAGAATGAATTTGAAAATATTTTATAAATCACATTTTTTGCAATCGCATCATTAGACCCTTCGTGTTTTTTTTCACCGCCTAATAAAAGAATGAATGAACACATTTTTTTACTATTTATTAACATAAAAGGCGTTCCGAAATGTTTACTCGTTTTTATAGATATTGTCTAAAATATATACACGTGTCTAATTTAAACAGGTGAGATTCTAAAACCTAATCAACTGTATATGTTGGAAAAAGGCAGCTGACTGTAAAATTACGAAATTAACTTTCGTCATCATTAACACCTAACTTTGTATAGTATATGTGTGTGTATGTTTTCAACTGCGCGGAGAATGGAATGTGCGATAAGAAAAGAGTGTGGAATTGGAATCGTGTGAATATAGTCTTTACAACTCTATTCGCGCAATAGTTTCGCAGTAATAGAGACAGAGAAGGCGCAGGTGTATGTTTTCAAGGTTTGGTTAAGCCATTACTGTGGATTTAACCAGAAACGAATTACGACTTTGGGTTAACGATCGTTATAACTGCCATTGCAGTTTAAGTTTTCAAACGAATTATTTTATTTATTAGCATACTCACCAAGTAATGCTTGCTCTCGAAAAGTTGACTTTGGAATTATAGACTCAATTTCTCATATTATATAGATTTTCACTGGTGAATTGAAATGTAAATTTATTCTGGTTCCCCCCCCCAAAAAAAAGAAGAATAAAGTAAAGCATTTCGTAAAGTGCATTTTCGAATTTTAGAGGGCAAATAGACTGCAAAGGAAATCAGGGATCACAGCAATTGTTTTCTTTAAAATATTGGTAAAAAGATGAATAATATTTTTCGAAAATAAGTGATATAGAAAGGTACAAATGTTAAATAAAAAATTTATCGTGTCGTGTGGAAAGTAAAACTTGTGTCTGACATATAATTTTTTAATTTTTTATTTAGAAACCTGAAAAAATCAGGGAATTTTGATTGAAATCCTAAAAAACTATTGTTTTCTAAAATCTAATTTTTCTTTAATTTAATTTTCTTAATTCAATTTTAAAAGAGTTGCCTTCACAATTTCTCTTCGCAATAATTCAATTATTTTCATAAATAATCAAATGCTTTTTACAGAGATTCAATTATTTTCATAAATAATAAAAAACTTTATAGATTTACAATTATTTTCATAAATAATATAACTCATCGCAGAATTTCAATTATTTTTAATACAATTTTAATGGACTTTCTCGAAAAATTAAATTATTCGTCAAAATTTTATTAAAATTCATCAAAGAAATTCAATTATTTTAAAAAGTTTTCCTATAATTTATTTATTAGAATTAAAGTATTATTGTCAATACATTTTTAATTCAATTTCTTGAAAGAATTCAATTATTTTAAAAAATTTTCATCAAATTCTTTTTAACAATTCAATTTATTTTCAAAATAATTTTCATAAAATTCTTCGTAGAAATTTCATTAATTTCTATAACTTATAAAAATTTAATTATTTTCAATATCTATACTATATCAATAAAATTTCACAAAAGAATTCAATTAGGTATTTAAAAAGAAATATTATTAAAAAATTCGTCTGAAGAATTCAATTATTTTCAAAAATAATAAAATTCTTCGCAAAAATTTAATTATGGTCAAAAGTTTAAAAAAATTATCGTCAAAATTTCAATTATCTTTATAAATATTAAAATTTGTCTCTAAAATTCAATTATTTTCAAAAATTTTAATGAAATTCTTTTTAAAAAATTTCAATTTTTTTTTTAAATTCTCGTCCATTCAATGATTTTCAATATCTACTATTTTAATAAAATTTTCCAAAAGAAATGACTTATTTAAAAATTTTTATGATAAAATTCTAAGCAAACCTTTTATTATTTTTATAAATAACAAATATTTCACAGCAATTCAATTATTTACAAATTTTTTATAAATTTCTTTTCAATAATTCCATTATTTTCAAAAATATTCAATTTATTTTCACAGAGATTCAATTATTTTTATAAATATTAAAGAACTTTTTCAAAAATTATTAAAAATAATAAATTTATGGAAGATGTTTAGTTAAAAACACGAAAAAATTTATTTTTGTAAAAGTTACAAATTGCAAAAATTCAATTATTTTCAAGAGTAATAATATTCTTCGCAAAAATTAAATATTATTCAAAAGTAATAAAATTCTTCTTATGGATTCAATTATTTTCACAAATAATAAAACTCATTGCCGAATTTTAATTATTTTTAATTCAATTTTAATCGAATTTCTCGGAAAATGTAATTATTCTAAAAAATTTTATAAAAATTCATCAAAAAATTCAATTTTTTGAAAATGTATTCATAAAATTTTTTATGAGAATTCAATTTTAAGAAACATTCAATAATTATTTAATATATTATTTATTTTTGTTTTTAAATAATTGAATTCTAGTAATTTTCTAATAAAAATTTATTTTAAAAATGAATTTCAGTTAAAATTTTAGATTATAATTGAATATTAAAATTAAAAGCATTAGAGTGTGAATTTTTAGAAATAATTGAATTTTGAAAATGTTTCAAATTAAAATCTTTGAAAATCTGAATTTTTCATTTTTTTAACTAACAATTCTGTGGAATTAATTTTTTTTGGAAAATTATTTTCATAAATAACAATATTTAATACAAGAATTCAATTATTTTCAAAATTAAAAAAATTCTTCACTGAAATTAAATTATGTTCAAAAATTTTTTTAAAACTCTCGTAAAAATTTCAATTATTTTTATGAATAATAAAATTCTTCACCGAAACTCAATTATTTACATTACTTTTAAAAAAATTCTTGTAAAAAATCCAATTATTTTCAAAAATTTTCTAAAATAATTGAATTATTTATAAACATTTTGATTAAATTCTACGCAAACATTTATAAATTATTTTCATAAATAATAAAAATTTTACAGGAATTCAATTCTTTAGAAATTTTTTATAAAAAAAATAATTCGCAAAAGTTCAATTATTTTCATAGGTTTCAAAATATTTCAATTTGAAATTTTATAAAATCTTTAATTTGAATGAATTTAAACAGAAATTTTAAAGAACTTAGATTTTTGAAAAATTTTAATAATTCAAATTTAAATTTTTTATTTAAAAACACAAAAAAAAAAAATTAAATTTGGGAGAAGTTACAAATGTTTGCAGAAATTTAATGATATGTTCGAAAAATTTTAAAAATTCTTGTCAAAGTTTTAATTATCCTTAAATATTCTTCGCAAAAATTAAATATTGTTCAAAAGTAGTAAAATTCTTTTGAGGGATTCAATTATTTTCACAAATAAAAAAACTCATTGCTGAATTTCAATTATTTTTAATACAAGTTTAATCGAATTTCTCGACAAATGTAATTATTGTTAAAAATTTTATTAAAATTCGTTGATAGAATTAAATTATTACACGCTAAAAAAAGTTCTACTAAAGTAGAGATAACATTCACTATAATAGCTATAAGTTTCACTGATTTGGCTCCATCGATAATCCATTTTCGCTGATCCAGCGAAAATGATATTTCTTGCGTTACCTTTTGAAAACAACACAACCTCAAAATAACACTTGAATGAAAACATTTTTAAATTAATGTTCAAAGCGTATATTCAAATTCTATTAATTATATTTTTTATGTTATCACTAATAAAATGTAAAATTAGTAAATTAATACGTATTTAGAGGTAAGAAATGTAAATTTGACATATGTGATTTTAGAGAAATTTCTATGAGAATGGTAAACTGTCAAATATTTCCAATATGGCTGACCAGTTATATTCATTTTCTCTATATCAGAGAAACAGTTTGACTACTGCATTGGAAATCATTCACTGAATTAGTTGCATAGATTCTTTATATTATTTATTTTCGAAATTAGCTGTATCCCACAGTAAAAATTTTTTTCCGTGTAGAAAATTTGTTCAGTTAAAATTGTAGATAATTGAATTTTGATCTTTGAATGTTTGAATTTTTCATACTTTTAACTGAAAGTTGTGTAGATTTAATTTTTTTGAAAAAGTTGAATTGAATTTTTTTGAAGTTATTTGAAGTTTTTATTTTCTAATATTTGATTGAAGAATTTCCGAATAATTGATGAAATTTCGTAAAATTGAATTGTAAACAAAAGGATTTGAAAATGTTGAAAGAAATGTTTTAAAAATTATTAATAATAATTAATAATAATTAATTTACACTTTATAAAGAAGAATTTTAGTTAAAAATTTTGGAAAACAATAATTGAATTAAAACTATGAAAGTAATAAGTTTTTTAAATTATACTCAAAGGTATAGTCTTTGCTGGTATTCAATACGAACGGTATTCCTAATTTCCATTATTAAGAAATGAAAATAAAGTTATAATCGATGGTTAGTAATTTATAATAAGTGATTTTCTGTGTCATATCCTTAAAAATTATATTTTCGCCATTCAATCTCCGTGGAGCGTGACAAATTTCGTCAAGTATCATGCGCATTATTACATTCGTATATTAACTCTCTCGCAGGACAAAAAATTAATTCACGGTACTCATGCGCATGACCTTTTGGCTGCGCGGAATGGAAAAAAGAAACCCCCCTCAGTTTAAAAGGACTCAAGAAGAAGTACAGCTAACAAATGATGATTTAATGAGCTCATCTCTTACTCCGAATATGGAGTCGCATTACTGGTAATGAAACGATTAAAAAGAACATCCTCCTACCTCGGCAGGCTCATTAAATATTGTATTTCTTATTTTTCTTTTTATTACTTTATTAAAATAGCATCAAATTATCATTAACTTACTTAATACTTGATACTAAATTATCAAGGAATATAACGTCCTCTTTTAATAATTTTTGAGTTTAAAAATAAAGGAAAACTTGCCCCGGTCGAGTCGTAAATATTGTACCAGTTATTAATTAATGCTCAATTTCTTTTGCGATTCCGTGCATATAAGTATTTAAAAATAATTTTTTTTCCCAGTCGAAACATAAATATAAACTTATACATTGATAAAGATATTTTAGCGCTGAAAGTTATGTTGGAATTTAATATTCAGTTAATTTGGATATTATTTATTGAAATTTTATCATTTTTTGCCGTGTTACTTATTTGAAGGTATTTTAATTACTGAATTGGAATTTATTGAAAGTTATCAATTAATTAATTCAGTTATCAATTAAAATAAGTAGAGTCTATCAAATGGTAAAATTTAACTAAAAGTATAGGAATCTTTACTAACTAATAGACGACTTTTCACTGTAAATCGAATTCAGAGAATGAACTTTATTTAAAGATTTATTTATTTAATTTTTTTTTAAATAATAGGCGCTTGCATTTTATCAGGGCAACATATATAAATATTCGTATGCGTGTAAAAAGAATTCAAGTTGTCATAATGTCGGAAATATGACGCATGAAAAAAAAAATGAAAAACACATAAACAAAATATAATAAAAGTAAATAAAAAGTTAAAAGGGTGGCTTTAAAATAAATAAGAAAGGTAAAAAGGTAGCTTTAAGCTTGTCTTGAAGAAGCAGTAACTTAAAAGCATTACGATCGCCCACTGGGTAGGTGGCAATGCAAGCAACCTGTTTCATTCGTAAATTTCCATGGCAGACAAAATGGCGTGACAAGACGATACCCCATTCCCCCGCTGTGTGATTGTCCGTCGGTAGGAGCTTTGAAATCGATACCAAGGGTACACCGGTTGTAAAACCTTTATACTCGTCCAGAGCACCTGTTGTGATGGAAAACAAGAATTTCAAGTCTTTTTCTCTCCTCTCCTTCTCTCTCGCTATATATTATATCGAGAGATAGTATAATAACCTTCCTTAAAATTACATCCTCGCAATTCAATCAAAATTGTTCTCTAAATTGCATTATTTTCCCGTTTTTATCCCCCTCTTAAATTCCAATTCTTTTGCATTATCGAGAGAAACACGAAACCTTCTCTCGTTCAACTTGGAAGGAAATTTTATGTTTATGTATTTCTTATTCATTAAAATATAATGCAAAGTGTTTCAATATTTGAGGGGGAAATATTTCTTTACACATTTTGTATTCAATGTATGTTTGTATAATGAAAAGAATTCTTTGAATTGGGTATAATAAACGTTGATTTTTTTGGTTCTGGGCACTTATCGTCGATTCTGTCGATTGCTGTATGCCCTAATGTCCTCAATTTATGAATTAAGTTATTGCTTATTTTAGACCCCCATGAGTGTGAATATTCCTGTACAGTTACTGTCTATTATAAATTCAAAATTTTCACTTTCAGCGATCTTTAGTTTTTTATTATTATTGCACTTACCGTTTAAGTGTATCGTTGTACTATCTAATGTTCTTTATTTATAGATAAACTTATTGCTTATTTAAACCTTAATATTTAAATATTAATAATTGTACAATGCACTTACTGTCCGTTATAAAGTCAAATTTTTCACTTACTGTTTCTTCTATTTTTTCGTTATTGCACTTACCGTTTAATATATGAAGCATAAATTAGATAAATATGGGAAAGAGGATAAATTAACTCATTTTTTATTTAAATGTTATGAGTAAAAAAAAATTACACTTACCGTTTATTGTAAATTCAAAGTATGAATAGTTTGAATTTACAAGAAACGGTAAGTGCAAATTTACTGCGTCGTTCAAATTTTATTGTTGTAGTTACCGTTTATTGTAATTTAAAATTATGCACTTACTGTATCTTGGATTTTTTCATTATTGCACTTACCGTCTATTGATAATTGACAGTATTTACTTACTGCGTCTTTTAATTTTTTCACTATTGTACTTACCCTTTATTAGAATTTTCTGTATCTTTAATTTTTTCATTATTGGACTTACCGTTTACTGAAAATTAAAAGTTTTCACTTACTGCGTCTATTGCACTTACCGTCTATTGAAAATTCACCTACAGTGTCTTTAATTTTTCATTATTGCACTTAGCGTTCACTAAAAATTAAAAGTTTTTTCTTACTGCGTCTATTGCACTTACCGTCTATGGAAAATTCATCTACAGTGTCTTTAATTTTTTCATTATTGCACTTACCGTTTACTAAAAATTAAATGTTTTCACTTACTGCGTCTTTTAAATTTTCATTATTGCACTTACCGTCCATTGGAAATTCAAATCATTCTCTTCCTGTATCTTTGAATTTTTGTTATTGCACTTACTGTCTATTTGAAATTCACGGTATTTACTTACTGCGTCATTATATTTTTTTTATTCTTGCACTTACCGCCTATAGAAAATTCACTTACAGTGTCTTTAATTTTTTCATTATTGCTCTTATCGTTTACTAAAAATTAAAAGTTGTCACTTACTGCGTCTTTTAAATTTTTGTTATTGCACTTACTGTTTATTGGAAATTCACGGTATTCACTTACTGCGTCATTTAATTTTTTTTATTATAGCACACTTACCGTCTGTTAGAAATTCACTTAATGTATCTTTAATTTTTTCATTATTGCACTCACCGTTTACTAAAAATTAAAAGTTTTCACTTACTGCGTCTTTTAAATTTTTATTATTGCACTTACCGGCTTTTATAAAAAGCTCTGTTTAACTTTAGAATTGTTGTAAGGTTTTTTTATTTCAATTATTGTTCCAATTATAGAATTTATCGTAAAATTTAAATCCCTCTTATGTCACTTACCGTTAATAACAATTAATTTTTAACTTCACATTTTACATTTACTGTATGTTGATAGTCATACAGTAAGTGCAATTTCGCTAACCGTGAATTTAGAATTAAAATTGCGATAAGTGCAATTATACGGTAAGTGTAATTACACTTAACGTGTAATTATAAGTATAATTTGGGTGAGTGAAATTATACGGTAAGTGTAGTTGTAACTTATAATTGCGGTGAAGGAAATTATACGGTAAGTACAATTATACGATAAGTGTAATTATACGGTAAGTGCATTTATACAGTAAGTGTAATTATACGGTAAGTGTATTTACGGTTAAGTGAAATTTGACGGTGAGTGTAATTTCGCTAACCGTGAATTTATAATTTAAATTGCGGTAAGTGCAATTATACGGTAAGTGTAATTACGCTTACCGTCAAATTGTAAGTATAATTGCGGGGAGTGAAATTATACGGTAAGTGTAGTTATAAATATAATTGCGGTAAACGAAATTAGACGGTAAGTGCAATTACACATCAAGTGTAGTTGCGATGACAGTATAATTATAATTTTAATTACAATGAGTGCAATCGTACGATAAGTTAAATTCTAGTCGCAAACTATTTGAAAAAAAATCAAGAACAATATACTTATATAGCATCACAGTCGACGGTATTTTAAAGAAATAAAAACCCTTATGATTAGTATGATCCTTTAAAAGCACATACTCTCTAGAATCTCAAATATAGAAATAAAATAAAAAGTCGTTTTATACTTTCACCATAAAATTATGCACTGTTCTTATTTTCGTTGAAAATATTTCCTTTTTATTTTGCAAAGAGAAATATAAAATTTGCATGTAAAACAAAGTATTGCCCTATTTCTTTTACAAGCCTCTCATCGTTAGTATAGTTGTTCTTATAAAATCAGAGTGTTAATTTCAGTTGCTCCTGCTACTCTCGCGTCTACTGAATTATTTCATTCGTCCTTCTTGAGAATTGTATAGTGTTGTGTGCGTTGCCCATATAGTGAAATCAACGCGTGCAGTCATAAAACAAGCTTAACGCTTTACAGTGCGTAATATAAAACAGAGATTCAAATCTTATTCGCCATCGCGCCTCATGTTATATAGCATCAAAGCCACTTATATGTTGTCCACTCCCGGCATTAAAACACGTTTCCTCACCTATATATGCCAAATGATAAATGGCCTCAGATAATCTTCTGGTTATATTGCTTAGATGTAAACTGAACCCTCTTATCAGTTACGCGACGTTACAAAATCTTATATTATTAGTTAATCTCGTATCTCCTGTGGTCTTTCATTAAACTCTACCGATTCTCTAATTTCTTGAGGTTATTATTATTGTATATCAAAATAACGATGGGTTATTATTAATGTATGTGTAAAAATGACTGAGAGGGTTATTATTAATGTGCGTATATGTAGAATTGACGGTGGGTTATTATTTTTATCGAAGAGTTATATCATTATTCTTTAAGGATTTCATGGCCTTGGGTCGAAACATTTTGGGAGTTTTTTCACGGTTATCGTAACAGCGGTTGCTAAGGAACCTGAAATAGTCGTTATAGTAAACGTTTCCTTAGGAACCGTTGCTATTGTAACGCTTCCATAGCAACCGTTGATATATTAATTGCTTCCATTTAAACGGTTGTTATGGTAACCGAATCATTAGTTATCGTTACTGTGATAACCGTTACTATACAAACGATTGTTATGGTAACCGTTACTATACAAACGGTTGTTATAGTAACCGATACTATACCAACGGTTGTTATGGTAACCGTTACTATACCAACAGTTGCCATGCTAACCGAATCATTAGCTACCGTTTTCTTATAGAATCCATCGTCATAGTTGCTATAACAACCACTTTTTACAACCATAAAAAATAAAACAGAAATTATCACATTAAAAATCGACTAATTAAGAATTGTGTGAAAGGACACAATGATTCCTCTTCTTTTTTATTCGACTTGTGTGGTTATAAATAACCGCAATGATTTACAGGAGTTTTGTCGATATATTTATATTTATTGAAGAGGAGAAAAAAAAGAGTGGAGCAAAAAAATATGCATGAGAAAATGAGGCTACCGTATTGGAGAGAAGAGAGTATATATATAGTATATATAATAACGAGGTGGCGGCTTTGGGATGTTTCGATGGTTCACTCTCAAGTGTTATATATATATCTATATATATACAGGTGCTCTGGAGTCTGAGATCGGACCAGTCGTTAAACTCGAAACTGTACACCTGCCGCTGTGCATCATTTATTGCCTTTATTTCTCAGGTTCTCTACAGTGTTTTATCGTCAATGCGGTCCAAACGTGATGTCATTTCATTTTACATATATATATATACTGTATATATATAGTGTTCTATGTATTTTACTTCAATTTTGCTGATGTGCGCTCAAAACTTTCTCTCACAATTCTCATCTTTATTGTTCTACTCTCCCAAACAAAAGAAAATTTATATCTGGTTCCATGAAAATATAATATATTAAGTTTCAGAGGATTTTCTGCTCTGGAATTTTGTTCAATTGTAGGTTAGTTATTTGTTTCTATGTAATGATTGTTAATTCTTTATTTTTAGTTTGATTCTAGGAGTAGTGCGCTGTTTCTTAAGTTATTAGAATTTTTTTGCCGTTTTATCCCAGCGCTAGTGTTGCTGTTACCTATTACACTTACCGTTTGTAGGACAATACAGTTTTGGGTATTTTTTACTTTTTGTTTTTGGAATAAATTTTTACAAATTTTTTATAATAAGGTGTTCTAGTTGTTTTACGGTTAATTTAAAGTCGTGGTTCACTTACCGTTCAATAAACTTGAATATAGTTCAAGATTTAGCATTGCACTTACCGTTGGTTTAAAAAAATACTCACCAGACGTAGTAAACATTTAAATACCTTTTTTGATTATGGTTGTAAGGAATTCACATTAGTTAAGTTCTTTTTCTTTCACTTACCGCTTCATTCGAATTTAGACTAACGTATTTACGTAGTTTTAAAGTCGTTGTATTGCACTTACCATTATAGCTGAAGAATTTGCTAATTGAAATAGAATATTTAATTTAGATCCCCAAACTGACGTTAAGTGTAATATTAACTTTATAAACAGACGGTAAGTGTATGAACTTACCGTCTGTTTGAGAAAGCTAACATTACACTTACCATCTGTCTATAGAGTTAATATTACATTTACCGTCTGTTTGTCAAACATGCATTACACTTACCGTCTGTTTAAATCGTTAATATTACTCTTGCCGTATGTTTTGGAAACTAAAATTAAACTTCCCGTCTACTTTTAAGTACTAATAGCGAACTGTATCTATTTCACATAACAATAATTGCACTTTTGCCTTGACGTCTATTAAAAGTTTCGTTTTTACGATTTATCGTGTTATTTATATATATAGTCTATTTTAGTGAGCCAACCGTTCATTGGCAATATAAAAAATTACCTAATTGGTTATTTTGCGCTTATATTGCACTTACTGTATCGTTTAATTTTCTATTATTTTTGTTTACGATTCAACTTCGTTTGCTTGAATTTTCAGTCATTTCTCTTACTGTTGTCGGTAAATTCACGTTTTATGGTTTTAAGTTTTCCACTTACCGTTTTGTATAAATGCGAACATTGCACTTACCGTATTTTATGATTTTTATTTATATGTAACACTTTTAGTTTATTTTAATTGTCCAAGATTTCTCTTTTAGTCTTGAAATTCACTATTTTCCGCTTTTAAATTTCTATTGTTTCACTTACCGTTTGTTATAAGTGCTAATGTTACACTTACCGTACCTCTTATATTTCTATTATTACACCTTTTGTTTATTTTAACTAACAGCGATACATTTTTTGCTTGTTCTAATTACCAATGTTTTCTTTCGAAGTCTTTAAAATTTTCATTTTCGCTTTTAAATATTAATCGTAATACTTACCGTTTGCTGTAGGTGCTAATATTATACTTACCGTATCACTTATTTTTTTATTATTACACCTTTGGGTTAGTTTAATTACCAATTATTTCTCTCGTAGCCGTTAAATTTTTGTTATTTGCTTTAAATTTTGTTACACTTATTGTTTGTTACAAGTGCTAATATTGCACTTACCGTACTTTTAGGTTTCTATTATTACACCTTTCATTTCTTTTAATTACCATTGATTATTCTTAAAGTATTAAAGTTCCCAAAATCGGTTTCGGTTTTTAAACTATTTAATTGTTCGAAACTTACCGTTTTTGTCTAAAGTGTTAATATTGCATTTACGGTATCACTTATTTTTGTATTAGGACACCTTTCGGTTATTTTAATTACAAATTATTTCTCACGTAATCGTTAAATTTTTCGTTATTCGCTTTTAAACATTTTTACACTTACTGTTTGTTACAAGTGCTAATTTTGCACTTACCGTACTTTTAGGTTTCTATTACACCTTTCATTTCTTTTAATTACCATTGATTATTCTTACAGTCTTTAATTTTCCAAAAATGGATTTAGCTTTTAAACTTGAGTTGTTCCACTTACCGTTTGTTACAAGTATTAATATTGCACTTACCGTATCACTTATTTTTCTATTATTACACCTTTCGGTTATTTTAATTAACAATTATTTCTCTCGTAATCGTTAAATTTTCCCTATTCGCTTTTAAATATTGTTACACTTACCGTTCGTTACAAGTGCTAATTTTGCACTTACCGTAAATTTCTATTTAGTACATTTTTATTTAAAACACTTACCGTGTTTTAAATTTTAGCAATTTTAAATTTTACTTCCTTTAAAGAAAGGAAGTTAAGTAATATTTTTCCGTAAATTAATTACTTTTCGTTAATTTTAGTTTCGAATTATCGCACTTACCGTCTACTTTAATAACAGATGTATTATTTCCTACAAACCCAAAAACCAATATTTATGCTCAATCCTTTATATTATTTTTTTACCAAACAAAAGATTTATGATGACCATATGGTTTCTTTGGATTGATTTGTTATTTTGGAGATTTTTCGAAAGACGGAAGAATGAAAATAAAATTTGAATAAAAGAACTTGGGTTTTTTTTGTGTACATTTATATGTGTGAGTGTGTGTTGGCGTCGCGAAGTCGAGGTTTAAATTCTCGAATGATTGTCGTTTTTTTACATTTATTTTTTTTTTCATTGCCTGAGGTCCTGAAACTTCTTTATCTCTCCTCGACACGGTTTTCGATGTGGGGATATTACCCGCTGCGTTCTGGCGCCTAGGCACACCTGTGCTAGTTCCCTTTTTTGTCTCTTTTATTTATTCTTGTCTAGTCTAGACGAGACTGGTATCCACTCTAATATCTACATATAATATTGGTCCCCACTAATTTTTGCTCCCGAACAAACCAGTTCCAAATATTCTGAACCCATATGGATACATTCAACAACAAATTCACTCGCACTTCTTGAATGACCAGTATTAGTGATTTTTGAAAAAAAAGTTTCTTTTTTACTGATCGATATGGACATTTAGATCCATTCTCTTTTGCTATTTTTTCCTTTTTTCTTTTCTTTCTTCTGTCTTTTCTTCTTTTCTTTCTTCTTTCCTTTCTTTCTTTTTTCCTTTTTCTTACCTTTTTTCTTTTCTTTTTCTTTTTTTCTTTTTGATAGTATTGATACGTTTTTGATAACATTGCGAAAATGTAATATCGGAATTATGATTGTGTATCGACTCTGTTTCGAAGGGAGAATGTTCACAAAGAGTTGGCAACTTTGAGGGGGGATTTTGCAACCACAAAACCTAGTAGCAGCTGCAGTATTTCTGTATATGTGGTGATCGACGAACGGATTTACGGATTTGCTGACGCAAAGAAAAGATAAGCGGAAAGAGGAAGCGAAGAGGAAGCGGCGCGACAAGGTAGCTGAGAAGGTCGGTGTGGTGGAATTCCAGAAAAGACTATGCCACACTCGCAGTTATCTTCTTTGTAATTCTCAGAATGATGTTCAGGTATATCAGGTGGAATTCCTCTTGATTAAACGTTGAAAAATGCTTTTTATACCTGGTGCAATGTTTTCTCAATGATTGTCGGACAACTAAGTAAATAAACACTCATACACACAGCACAAATAGTTTTCTATATCTTATCTTCTGTAATTAATCCTTTAGTCTTGTAATTATCAATTTCGAAAAAGGAGAAGAAAAAAAACCCTCTTACATAAGCAATGGAGTTTTTTTTGTTTTATATAATGTTGTGATTATATTTTCCCCGCTTTCTGGAATTTTATTAAAAACAGAAATATGGTTCTTAGATAAAGAGGGATAAAATTTCAACTTATATGGCGTTATGAGTACTACCAGTTTTGTTGGCAGGGCCTCAACTAATTTTTTTTTATGAATCTCATATACCGAGGGCTATATTAGGCATTTCTTGCGGTTCCCCGTAAGGAGATTCCGTTCTGCGTAGGCAACCCGATATCCCTGAGCGTGACAACAGCGACTTGTTTAGCTCGCTGGAATAAAATGACCCGGTTGCACCAGCTGGATCACTCTGCATACAAAGTGCCGACGGTCCTCTCCATGCCGTTCACAAATCATAAGCCAAACGTCACGCGAATGCATAAAAGTTCTTTAACCGTTTTGTTCACTTCCAACGCTAACTTTTCTGCAAAAAAAAAAAAAAAAAATTAAACAAAAAAAGAGAGGCAAAAAAAAGTATCACACCGACTGTTCTTGGCAAAAGAAACTCCTTCAAATGCTCTGCAATTAATTGCTAGGAAAAATGTTTTATTTATTGCTTGTTCATTGAACTTTGTTGCATTAAGTGTTTCTCACTGCAATTAATTTAATAAAGCAGACATTTTTTCTAGATTTTTATCCTATTTGATGTTATTTTTATTTATAGAGGTTTGTTTTGTATAATTATTAGATTAGGTTTAATTCTTTACTACTGCGCACTTACCGTCAGTCGAAATATCTGAATTCTAGTTGCAGATTAAAGTAATTATTTCGAAACTTCATTTTTGGACATTTTTTGTTTCAATTTATAGAAAATTTCACTTACCGTCCTTACCGTCAATTTTCTAATATCCTTTTTATTTTACATTAGCGTTATTATACTTATTAGGTTAAATTTTTTACTACTGCACTTACCGTCAGTCGAAATATAGAAATTATTAGTTGCAGGTTAAAGTAATTATTTCAAAACCCCATTCCTTGTGATATTTTTCGTTTCTTTTTATCGAATTTCACTTACCGTGCTTACCGTCAATTTTTAACATTCCTTTTTATTTTACATTAGCTTTATTGCACTTACCGTAATTATAATACTAACTGTATTTTTACATTTATCGTAATTAAAAATACGGTAAATATAAAAAATACGGTAATTGTAAAAACACCGTATTTTTTCACCTGCCGTATTTTCTATACTTACCGTATTCCTTTAAAATTACCGCGTTTTACTTGTCACAAAATAAAGGACAGACAGTAATCTGTTGAAGTATAGAGTATAATTATTTTGAAACTTAATAAATTTTGACATTTTCGTTTCTGTGAACAAAAATTTCACTTACCGTCTATTTTCAAAATTCATTTTATTTTACTATTGCATTATTTAACTTAACGTACTTTTTAAAACATACAGTATTTTTTACACTTACCGCGTTTTTACCTACTAAAAATGAACGATTTACTGTCTGTTTGAAATTACTGTCAGGTTTTAAGTTGCCTTTTACACTTACCGTTACCGTCAGTCGAAGAATAGAAATTCGTAGTTATGTATCATTAAACTAATTATTTCAAACCTCAATTCATTTTCATGTTTGGTTTTGAAGTACCAAGAAATTCACCTATCGTTTTTGTCTAAATTTTTTTCGATTTTAAACTTTAAATTGCAGTAAGTGATAGAACTTACCGTAATTTTTTTAAGTTTACTTTTTTTTAAAATACTGTTGCATTTTCTTATTTTAAATTCGAGTTTCTTCAGTTACCGTGTGTTTTAACATTTACCGTATTTATGTATTTCAAGTTCCCGTTTTTGCACTTACCGTATTTTTTAGATTTCTATAATTCATTTATTTACATTTATTTTAATTACGAATGATAGGTTTAGTCTTTCTTTTTTTCCGTTTCTGTCAGATTTTAATTTTTCCACTTATGGTTTATTATAAGTGCTAATATTGCACTTACCGTGTATTTTGGTTTCAATATCATTATAGTTTCTATATTATTTCTTTATTTTTATATTCGGTTTATTATTATTACCAACGATATCTCTTGTAGTCTTTAAATTCACGTTTCAAATTTTTCACTTTTTCACTTACTGTTTCGTGTAAGTGCTAATGTTGCACTTACCGTATTCTTTACATTTTTATTATTAATCCTTTTGTTTATTTTTAAATACTAATTATTTCTCTTATAGACTTCAATTTCCGTGTTCGTCTTTTAGATTTTTATTACTGCACTTCCTGTCTTTTATGAGTGCTGGTATTGCACTTACCGGCTCTTCTAGGTTTCTATATTTAACATTCCTTTTATTTTGGTTACCTTTCAAGTTCGTTTGTTATAAATTCGTATTCATTTCACTGGTATTCTTCAAATTTAAGTTTTATAGTTTTTAGTTTTCCACTTACCGCTTTTTTTATAAGTGCTAATATTGCACTTACCGTATTTCTTTTGTTTTTATTCCTAAACATTTCGTTTATTGATATTATTAGAGATTTCTCAAATTGTTTCGCTTTTAAATTTTAATTACTGTATTTATTGTTCGATAAAAGTGTTTATATTGCACTTACCGTGCCTTTTAGGTTTCTATATTTAACTTTTCATTTATTTTAATTATGTTTCAAGTTCATTTGTTTTAATTCTTCTAGTGATTTCTCTTGTAGTATTTAAGTTCCCGTTTTATGGTTTTTTTTAAGTTTTCCACTTACCGTTTCTATAGCAATAAGTGCAAATATTACACTTACCGTTTCTACAACAATACGTGCTAATATTGCACTTGCCGTTTCTATAACAGTAAGTGCTTATATTGCACTTATAGTTTCTTTAGCAATAAGTACTAAATTGCACTTACCTTTTTTATAGTAATAAGTGCTACTATTGCACTTACCGTTTCTACAACAATAAGTGCTAATATGGCACTTGTCGTTTCTATAACAATAAGAGCTAATATTGCACTTGTCGTTTCTTTAGCAATAAGTGCTAAATTGCACTTACCGTTTCTATAGTAATAACAGCTAATATTGCACTTACCGTCTTTATATCAAGTGATATTATTGTACTTATCGTTTCTTTTGCGTTAAGTTTTAAAGTTGCACTTACCGCCTCTTTAGCAATAAGTGCTAAATTGCACTTACCGTTTCTATATCAAACGCTATTATTGCATTTATAGTTTCTTTAGCAATAAATTCTAAAGTTGCACTTACCGTTTCTATAGCAAAAAGCACTTTTATAGCTCTTATCGTTTATTAATCAATAAGTGTTAAATTTCACTTACGGTTTCCTATATCAATTAGTGCTAATTTTGCACTTACCGTCTTGGTTTTTATTATTACTGATTCGTATAGGTGAATATTGTGAACAGCAGTAAGCAGCTGATTTTAGTTTCATTTAATAATTTAAATCCATACTTAAAATCGATAATTATAACAACCGGCGATATTCATCATTATTGTCAGGTGTTTATCGACGGTAGTTTCAACCCCCTGCAGTTATATACACATTCCAAGTATATTTATTAACTTTCGTGGGTTCGATGAGTTTATTGTACCCGCGATACATATAAGCATATTGATTATTATTCGTGAGAGTAATTGGAGTATTTATCAAAAAGGTAAATAGTGACATGAGAGGAAAATAAAAGAATGAAAATAAAGCACTGAAGATCAATAAGCATTTAATGAGCTCGAATGGTAATAAATATCGATCTAAAGAGTGGAGTGGACACCACCTGAATATCAACTGCATGTTCATGTATATCTCACCACTGCTATTCATTAAACGAACGTTAATTCAGATATAGCATCTGCAGGCTGCTGTCCTCCAGGACATATTAGCCCTGATGTCTAGACATTTAATAAAAATAAAAGGGACTCTGGGTAATTAAATTACATTATCTTGAGTCTTCTTGGCTTTCCTGCTTTTGATGAAGTGTATATGTATATCGTTTGCTCGTTGACCGGTTTATCCTCTCGAGTTGCGTTCAGATAAAGTGTGCGCGCTCAGGTTTGGTCGTGTTCATTCAGTTTAAGGGCCATTAATGTCGTCCATTTTCAGTGCAATGCCTTCGCTGCATTTAGCATAATCAAATTTTTATTCTCTCTAGCATTTCGTCTGTAATTTCAGTTTTAGGTTTCTCCCTCGGTTTGCTCTAAACTGGTAGTGAATTTTTCGTTATACGATTGTTTTGACGACTACCGTCAGTTGCAAATAGTAAAATTACCGTCTTTCTCGTAAAATTACTGTCATTATCCAAATTTTCGCCAGTTGAAAATACTTTAAGTAGTAAATGCATCTACCGGTAATTTACTGGCAGAGGCATTTACTACTTACAGTAATTACCGTCAGTTGTCTTCACAATCTGAACTAATTACCGTCAAATGAAATTAATAAATATCGGTATTTGTATTTGCAATTAGTAATTATTGTGAATTGTAAATACCATTGACAATTACCGGCAGTTGTCTTTACTATTTAACTTAACTACCGTCGGTTATAAATTCCATAAAAATACTGTTTATAATTACTGTCAGCTGTAACTACTATTGAGAAAATCGGTAACTAACTATTACCGACCTTTGCAATTATTATTTATGAAAATTACCGTCAATTGTGACTAATATGGTTGAATATTACCGTCAGTTGTAATTATTATTGATAAAAATTACCGTCAGTTGTAATTATTATTGATAAAAATTACCGACAGTTATAATTATTATTGATAAAAATTACCGTCAGTTGTAACTAATATGGTTGATTATTACCGACAGTTGTAATTATTATTAATAAAAATTACCGTCAGTTGTAACTAATATGGTTGAATATTACCGTCAGTTGTAATTATTATTGATAAAAATTACCGTCAGTTGTAAGTACTAGATATGACAACTTCTGTCAGTTGCAAGTACTTTTAATAATTATCGGCAGTTGTCTTCACATTTTGAATTAATTACTGGTAACTGCAATTAACAAATTAATAAAGTCCAAATTGAAATTAAGACACTGAACAAGAATTACGTAAGAATTTACATATGGTGTACATAACAACCTTTGTTTGTGAAATTAAAATTTTTTTATCGAAACACAATAGGGATATTTTTCACGTATGGTTTATAAAAAAAAGTATGAAGTATGAAAAAAATTGCATGAAGTATTATTCAAGATTTAATAAAAGAGGGAGAGATGAGGGAATGAAGCATCTTCTTGTAAACTGAACCAGTTCCCACATATCATCGTGGGTTGCTTTGGCGCACATACCAAGTGTGCAGATACGAGTTCACTGATATCTCCGGTAACGCAAAATGCAAGGATAACGAAACCCAACGACGGCACATGCACTGACCGCCAAGAAAACTTGAATACACTTCGTCAGATAAAAAAAATGGATTTACGGCAGTAAGTTCACCTGACACTTGCGTGCATATGAGACATGTACGAGACGAATACCTACAGCGGCGCCCTTCATAATTGACGGTAGTTTTGAAAAATTGTAATAGGAATTTCTACCTTTATTCGTTGCTATACTAAATAAGAGCCACGCAACTCTACAATAAATTATTATTTCCGTTGTGACGGTATTTACTCAAAATTATAATAAAAACAACTGCCGGTAATTTAAATATTTTCATTTGACTGACTGGTGTTATTTATGAATATTAGAAACATCTGACGGTAGTTTTAATAGTATTTATAACCGACAAGAGTGTTAACAGTATTTAAAACCGACGGTAGTGTTAATAGCATTTGTAACAGACGGTAGTTACTTTAAATAGTTAATAAAACTTTTCATAACTGAAAAGCACTTACATCTGACGGTAGTTGACGATTGACGACAACTGACGGTAGTTTTAACAGTATTTATAACCGACAATAGTGTTAACAGTATATATAACCTACGGTACTGTTAATAGTATTTATAACAGACGGTAGTTACTTCAAATAGTTAATAAAACTTTTCTGAATAGCATTTACATCTGACGGTAATCATCATGTTATAGTAGTTACAGCTGACGGTAATTATTGCAAATAATGAAGGGAACTACCGGTAATTATTAATAGTATTTATTTTTAATTATCAATACATAGTAGGTTATTTTAAATATTATCCACAATTGCTAGTAATTATAATTAGCATTGACAACCGACGGTAATTAGTTTAAATAGTAAGGACAACTGCCTGATTATCAAAAATATTTACAAGAAATAGAACTTACCATCAGTATTAATTACAACTGACGGTAATTTTGCTCAACAGTATAGCTGTCATTATTATAGAATTTACAACCGACGGTATTTAATTTAAATAGCAAACTATGATTACCGTCAGTTGTAAATAATATTAATAATTATCGGAAGTTGTAAATAGCATTTATAAATATCGGCAGTTGTCTTTACTATTTAAAATAATAAATACCGTCGTATGTAAATTCTGTTATGGCAGTTGCGTCCACTATTGTTTGAAACTACCATCAGTTGCAACTTTCATCGATACGAATTACCGTCAGTTGTAAATTATATGGGTGAAAATTACCGTCAGTTGTAATTACTTTTGAAAACAACTTATCAGTTGTAATTGCCATTCTAAACTATCGGCAGTTGCTTTTACAATATAAACTAATTACCGTCAGTTATAAATAGTATTGATAATAATTGACAGCTGTCTTTACTATTTCAAATAATTACCTTCAGTTGTAAGTACCATTGATGACAAGTTCTATTAATTTTAAATAGTATCGATAAACATTGACAGTTGTTTTTAGTATTTAAACTATTTACCGTCGGTTTTCAATGGCATTGATAATTAACGGTAGTTGTCTTCACTCGCTTTAAATACAAACCGTCAGTGGTAACTATTTTTTATGCCAACTTCTGAGAAATGTAATTGCTTTTAAAAATTATAGACAGTTGTCTTTACTATTTGAACCAATTACTGTCGATTGAAGTAGTATTAATAAATGGTATTAATACTTACCGTCAGATGTCTTTATATCTGTAATAATTACCGACGGCGGTAAATACTCACGTTGACAACTTTTATCATTTGTAAGTTGTCTTTAATATTAACAATAATTACCGACTACCGTCAGTTGTTTTTACTATTTAAAGTAAATACCGTCGAGAATAAATTCCATAAGAATACTGTTAATGATTACCGTCAGCTGTAACTACTATTGCGAAAAATTACCGACCTTCGTAACTATTATTTATGAAAACTACCGTCAGTTGTTACCAATATTTGATGATAACTTTTGCCAGTTGTAATTACTTTTAATAATTATTGGTAGTTGTTTTTATAATTAGAATTAGTTACCGGCAAATGCAATTAATAACTATCGGCAGTTGTATTTACTAATAGTAATTATAGTGAATTGTAAATACTATTGAAAATTATCGGCAGTTGAATTTACTATTTAAATAAAATACCCGTAGGTTGTAAATTCTATAACAATTACAGTCAATTCTGTTCAGTTGTCTTTAATATTAAAAATAATTACCGTCTGTTGTAAGTTGTATTGATGATTACTGGCAGTTGTCGGTTGTAAATAGTATTGATAATTATAGGCATTTGTCTATTTAAAATAATTACCGTCAGTTGTGACAACTATTGATGAGAATTCCCAACCTTTACAACTACTATTCTTGATAATTACCGTCAGTTGTAACTATATATTTGATGACAACTTTTGTCAGTTGTTTCTATAATTTGAATTAGTGACTTGCAATTGTAATTAATAGTTATGAGCAGTTGTCTTTACTATACAGTGAAACCCACTTATATCGGATTTGAAGTGAGTCAACTAAAAATTACCGTCAGTTGTAATTAAGAATGATGACAACTTCTGTCAGTTGTAACTACTTTTGACAATTATCGCCAGATGTTTTTTTTAAATTTGAATTACTTACCGGCAAAATCAATTAATAATTATCGGCAGTTGTCTTTAATATTAAAAAATAATTACCGTCACTTGTCTATGACGGTAATAATATATCTGATAAGTTGTCTATGTCTGACGGTCATTGACGGTCATTATTCTAAATTGTCAATGATAATTAATAATACCATTTATAACCGAGGGTAATTATTTTTAATATTAAAGACAACTGCCGATGTTTATCAATACTATTTATTTATAGAACTTGTCATCAATAGTACTTACAACTGACGGTAACTATTTTGAATAGTAAAGATAACTGCTGATAATTATCAATACTGTGATTATTTAGAATAATTACCATCAGTTGTAATTTATGATGTCAACTTTTGCAAATTGTAAATATAATTAATATTTATGAACAAATTTAACCGTCAAATTTTTACCGTCAGTTGTTACTAGTATTGAAGACTAGTTCTATTTATTGTAATCTGTTGTAAATGCTATTGATAATTATCGACCGTTGTTTGTGTGTTTTTAGCTAATTATTTTTGGTTGTAAATTCTACTTTAGAGTTAGAATACTTAGAATTACCGTCAATAGTATTAATATTTATCGGCAGTTGTCTTTACTATTAGAACTAATTACTGTCAGATGTTAATAGCATTGATAACAATTATCGGCAGATGTCTTTACTATTTAACATAATTACCGTCAGTTGTAACTACTATAAACATTATAATTACCGTCAGTTGTATTTTTAGTAAATTGTATTGTTTATTTTTAGTTTTTTTTCTTAAATTGTTTTTTTTTGTTTTTCATTAGTTGCAATTAACAAAAATTATAATAATAATCACTTTATTCGTTTTCTTCCCTGTAGCAGTAAAGAATATTTTTCATCATTTCTCATAATTTTCCTCACAGTAGTGAAAGTCAATATCAGACATTCTTGATATTTCGGAGTCAGTGGTAGAAATCAATTTTAGTCAGACAGAATAGTTTTAATTTATTGATAATACTCTGTACAGAGAATAGAAAAGGAAATTTCAACTCATTTTTTTTTTACCTACTTAAAATTTTAAATGTAACAAATTACTAAAAATTATTATATTTGACAAGAATGAAAAGAATAAAAGTTTATTAATAGAAGTCTAGGTGAGTCATTCGAGAGCCGCAGATATTTACGTTAGTGTTGCGAATATCGATTTCGTGTATATTGGACATTTTTAGCGAATGTCACGTGTCCTTTTTTGTGGTCGCGGTTGGATGGCCTACGCGACGTTAAGCAGGATTTATATCTTTCAAGGCAAAATCCACGCAGCGTGTACACAAGACACATATCATATTCCACGTATTTTGAGTAATTTTTTGTCTCGTTCTTATATTCTTTTCAAGTAGCATTTGCGCGCACGCTATTTGAATTTATTTTCACAAAGGAAAAAAAAAGAAAAAAAAATATTTCTCTCGAGAAAAATGTCATTTTAAGTTAAAATTGAAAAAGGGAAACGTTTCAAAAATCGATTTTTGCACGCAGTGTGAATAACTTTGTCAGGGTTGCTACAAAAATTTAATTTTCTTTTTCCCTGATTTCCAGACTTTCTCCTGACTGATTTTGTCTTTTTCCCTGACCCTAAAGAATATTCTGATTCACTCTAAAAATGATTAAATACTCAAAAAAAAAAAAAAAAAAAATGTTCTATTAGGTACATTTATTTAATTGAAGAATTTCTTTAATTGTAAAATTATTCGAAAATATCAATAACTTGATTTCTTTTTTAATCATTATTATTTTTTCATAGGAAGGAATTATTTCAAAACTTTCGATAACTTGAAAGAATATTATTATAAAACATGAAGAAATGGATCACTCCGAGTCGAAGACTCGGAGTGATCCATTTCTTCCTGTTTTTTAGTAATTAAAGTGACCGAGTAATAAAATCATTATTTTATATTATTAGAATGTTGTTACTGTAACAAAATTCTTAAAAAGTAAAATTCTTACTGTAAAATTCTTTTCATCGTTTCAATTCAATTCAATTTAATTTCTCAAAATTTTAAATAAAATTCTATACTTTAAATCAAGTTTTAATAATTTAAAAAAAAACTTCTTCTTTGAAAATTTTTAAGTCCATTTGTTTATAATTCTATTATACGTGAAATTTTAATTATTCAGAAATTTCTTCAATTAAATATAGATTAGAAGAAAAACATGAAATAATTTTTAAATTGCAATTAATCTTTTTGAAAATAAAATTAGTTCCATATTTTAATTAAAAGTATGAAAAATTCGAAATTTCAAAGATTTTAATTTAAAACTTGAACAAAATTCAATTATTTCTAAAGAAAATTGCAATTATTAGTAACTTCTCCAAAATTCAATTATTATCTAAAACTTAAACTGAAATTCATTTATAAATCAATTATTATTAGAAAATTCTATGAGAATTCAATTATTTAAAAACAAACATAAATAATTTAGTGAATAATTAAATGTTTCTTAACATTGAATTCTCATACATAATTCTATCAACAAATTTTTAAATAATTCAATTCTTTCGAGGAATTTTAATAACATTTTTAAGAACAATTACTGTTTTCAAGGAATTTGATTGAAATTTTATTAAAAATAATTAAAATTCTGCAATGAGCTTTATTATTTATGAAAATAATTAAATTATTGCGAAAAATTTCTAAAAAAAATTGTAAATAATAGTTGAATTTAATTTATTAAAATTTATTGCAAAAAATTGTATTTTTTTTAGAAAATTTTATTAAAATAGTAGTTATTGGAAATCATTGAATTGGAGAACATTTTTTAAACAAATTAAAATTTTGACAATTTTGAAAATAAAACTTTTTCAAAATTCAATTATTTCTGAAAAATTCAGGTTTAAGTGTCTCTAAATATTCAATTATTATGTAAAAACTGAACTAAAAGTCATTTTTGAAAAAATTTTATTTTTTATTAAAAAACTGTACCAGAATTCAATTATTTAAATACAAAAATAAATAATTTATTGAATAATAATTAAATGTTTCTTAAAATTGAATTCTTATACATAATTTTATCAACAAATTTTTAAATAATTAAATTCTTTCGACGAATTTTAATAACATTTTAAAAATAATTACAGTTTTTAAGGAATTCGATTGAAATTTTATTAAAAATAATTAAAATTCTCCAATGAATTTTATTATTTATGAAAATAATTTAATTATTGCGAAGAATTTTATAAAAAAAAGTTTCAAACAATTATAGTTTTTTTCAAAAAAATGTATGCAAATTCTATTTTTAATAATTCTTAAAAATTTTATTAAAATTCGTCGAAAAAATTCAACTATCTTAATAAATATTAAAATTCTTTCCAGAAATTAAATTATTTTCAAAAATTTGTTAAAAAATTGTCAACATTTCAATTATCTTTATGAATGAATAGCAACATTTTTCGCCAATATTCAATGATATTCAGAAATTTTAATAAAATTAATTATAAAATTCAATTTTTTTCGTTAATAACAATATTCATCACAATAATTTAATTATTTTTCAAATTAATAAAATTTTTTGCAGAAATTTAATTATTTTCAAAAAATCTAAAGAAAAATGTATGCAAATTATATTTTTAATAATTCAATTCCTGCGTGATATTTTTATTTGCTTGAAAAATAATTGAATGTTTGGTTAAATATTGTCAAAATTGTTGTTTAATAATTGAATTCTTTTGGTAAACTTTATTAAAATAGTAGAATATCGAAAAATCATTGAATTAATAAACATTTTCTTTAAATAATTGATATTTTGCCATGAATTTTATTAAAATTTTTGAGAATAATTGAATTTTATTATTTTTAAAAATAATTGAATTCTTTTGACGAATACTATTATTTATGAAAGTATTTGAATTTTGCAATGAATTTTATCAAAATTCCTGAAAATAATTGAATTTTGTCGAAGAATTTTGCTATTCATTTATAAAGATAAGTAATTTAAATGTTGACAATTTTTTTTGGGACTCTTTGAAAAAAATTGAATTTTTGAGAAGAATTTTATTAATTTTGAAAATAATTGAATTTTTGTGATAAATATTGTTATTTATGAAAATAATTGAATTTTAAAATGAATTTTGCTATTTATAAAGATAATTAAAATGTTGATGAGAATCTTTTAATTATTTTTGAATATAATTGAATTTTTGGAAAGAAGTTTAATATTTATTAAGATAATTAAATTTCTTTCAAATAATTGCATTAAAATTAAAAAAATTGAAATTAAAGTTTTTTTTTTTTAAAAAGACACAAAAATTCAGAATTTTCTTATTAATTCTAAAAATTTAATTTTTTCCAGTAATTTTAATAAAAATCCCTGACTTTTCCCTGATTTCCCTGACTTTGTACTATTTGAAAATAGAAGGGCGACAATGTGATGAAATTGTTGAGATTAGAATTTTTCTAAAATTGAGTGTATATTTTATCGTTTAGATAGAATCTTGACATTGTAAAAGTGAAAGCGATAAAAAGATAAGTTATTTTGTGCGCAGCGTGAAATTAATTTTTTCAAATAACTGATCTTGTATATAGGGGCTTGACCCGTGGCGGTCCTTAAGTGCAGTGAAGCATTATTGTTGCGGCTATGGAAATACGATATGCCATTTCAAAGACTCCGGAGGTTAAGTTGTCGATCCTGCCCAGTTTGGTATAAAGATTACAAGGCGTGACATCTGGCACCAATTGTATATATAAGTTCGTGTGAGTAATTTCGCTTTTAGCTTTTCTATTACTCGGACATAAAATTTTATGTACGATTGTCTTTTCCGTCATGTCACTTGTGCACATTTATTCCAAATAGCAGAACATATGGCGACAATATTACGTCAATTTTACGTGGTAATATTGTCGACACTTCTTTGGTAATACTGAGGCAATTTTGTTGCAATGTTTATTATGTTCGTCCTTACTCAATAAGTCAATATTGTAAAAATATTTTTGCAATATTCCTCTTCAATATTTAAAAGTAAAAAAAGTGAAAGTCTTTCAATTTTCAAATTCATTTCAAAATTCAATTTTGAAACATTTAATTTTGAAATTATGAACAAATTAGTCTTTTCAAATATTTTAATTATACTTTTTTTGAGTATGGTTTAATTCTTGTAAAACTTTAAAATAGTTATTTAAATTTCGAATTAAATTACTGATGCAAGTAAATATTTAATTGACTCAAGTAAATATATTTACTGATTCAAGTAAATATTTACTTGAATCAAATAAACATTTACTTAAATCAAATAAACATTTACTTGAATCAAATAAATATTTGCATGAATTAACAAAATTTTATTTTAGTCAATTAAATGAAATTTACTTCAAATTATTTACTTGAATCAAATAAAGATTTACTTGAATTAACTAAATTTTATTTTACTTAATTAAATGGAATTTACTTCAAATTACTGGTTAAATTATATTATTTTTTAATATAATCATTTCAATTATTTTCAAAAATTTTCCTCAATCAATGATTTTCAATATTTACTATTTTAATCAAATTTTCCAAAAGAATTCAATTCTTTAAAAAAAATTTAATAAAATTCTACGCAAAGCTTTCATTGTTTTTACAAAATAATAAATATTTCACAGGAATTCAATTATTTACAAATTTTTTATAAATTTCTTCGCAATCATTCAATTATTTTCATAAGTAATAAAATTATTTCAGGGATTCAATTATTTTCGTAAATAATAAAATTCTTTTCAGGAATTCAATTATTTTCATAAATAATAAAACTCGTTGCAGAAAATCAATTATTTTTAATACAATTTGACAGGAATTCCTCGAAAAATGTAATTATTCTTAAAAATTTAATTTCAATTTCCTCGAAAAAATAAATTATTTAAAAAAATTTTGATTTAAAATTCTTTGGAAGAATTTAATTATTTACAAAAATATTATAATTTTTAACAAGAATTCAATTATATCGATAAATATCAAAATTATTTACGAAAATTCAATTATTTTGAGGCATTTTAATAAAATTCTTTGCAAAATTCAATTAATTTCATAAAAAACAATATTTATCAGAAGAATTCAATTATTTTTAAAAGTAATAAATTTCTTCTTGGAAATTAAATTATTAAAAAAAATTCTAATAAAATCGTTCTCAAGAATTCAATTATTTTCATAAATAAGAAAATATGTCAGAATTTCAATTATTTTTAATAAAATTTTAATCGAATTCTTTGAAAAATGTAACTGTTGTAAAAAATTGTATTAAAATTCGTCAAAAGAATTCATTTATTTAAAAATTTATAGATAAACTTCTTTATGAGAATACAATTTTAAAAAACATTCAATTATTCAATAAATTATTTATGTTTGTATTAAAATAATTAAGTTCTAGTAGAATTTTCTAATAAAAATTGATTTAGAAATTGATTTCAGTTAAAATTTTAGATTATAATTGAATATTAAAAGCATTAGAGTGTGTAAATTCTTAGAAATAATTGAATTTTGAAAAGGTTTCAAATTAAAATCTTTGAAAATCTGAATTTTTCATATTTTCAACTAACAATTCTGTGGAATTTAATTTCTTTTTGGGAAAGTTTAATTGTGGATTTTTTTTTTTGAAAATTATTTCAAGTTTTTATTTTCTAATATATATATTTAATTGAAGAATTTTAAAATAATTGAAATTTTGTAAAATTGAATTCTAAACAAATGAATTTGAAAATTCTCAAAGAAATTTTTCAAAAATTTTTAAAAATAATGCATTTTAAAGAAGAATTTTAGGTAAAAACACGAAAAAAAATTTTATTTTAGAAAAGTTACAAATTATTGCAGAAATTCAATTATTTTTCAAGAGTAATAATATTCTTCGCAAAAATTAAATATTGTTCAAAAATAATAAAATTCTTCTTAGGAATTCAATTATTTTCACAAATAATAAAACTTTTCGCAGAATTTCAATTATTTTTGATACAATTTTAATCAAATTTCTTGAAAAAAGGAATTATTCTTTAAAATTTTATTAAAATTCGTCGAAAAAATTCAACTATATTAATAAATATTGAAATTCTTTCCAGAAATTAAATTATTTTCAAAAATTTGTTAAAAAATTTTTAACATTTCGATTATCTTTATGAATGAATAGCAAAATTGTTCGCCAAAATTCGATTATATTCAGGTATTTTAACAAAATTCATTGGAAAATTCAATTATTTTTATAAATAACAATATTCATCACAACAATTCCATTATTTTCCAAATTAATAAAATCTTTTGCAGAAATTCAATTATTTTCAAAAAATCTAAAAAAAATATCAACATTTCAATTATCTTTACAAATGAATAGCAAAATTCTTTGACAAAATTTAATTATTTTCAGAAATTTTAATAAAATTCATTGCAAAATTTCATTTATTTTTAATACAATTCTAATCGAATTTTTTGTATAAAATTTAATAATTCTTAAAAATATTATTAAAATTCGTCGAAAGAAATCAATTATTTAAAAATTTGTTAATAAAATTCTTTTTCAGAATTCAATTTTATAAGAAACATTCAATTGTTTAATAAATCATTTATTTTTATATTTAAATAATTGAATTCTCGTATAGAAAACATCAAAAATATGCTTATGTAATACTTAAATGGCCCCTAATTAAATATTAAAAGCAATATACCGTGAATTTTTTAGAAATAATTGAATTTTGAAATTAATTTTTTTGAAAAAGTTTAATTGAATTTTCTTTTATATTATTTCAAGTTTTTATTTTCTAATATTTATTTAATTGAAGAATTTACGAATAATTGAAATTTCGTAAAATTGAATATTGTAAACAAATGCGGATTTGAAAATTGTCAAAGAACTTTTTAAAAAATTATTAAAAATTATTATAGATAATCGATTTAAAGAAGAATTTTAGTTAAAAATGCTTGAAAATAAGAATTGTTACTTATTTTATCACTCGGTCATCTTTAATTATTATGAAACGTGAAGATATCGATTGCTTCGAGTCGAAGACTCGGAGTTATCGATATATTCATGTTCTATAGTTATGAAAAATTTAATTTGTTGTTTTAAGTAAAATATTCTCTTTTTTGACTCGAATTGGTTACTGCTTTTTTCAATGTTAAAGCGATTTTTTGCTACTTTTTTTAAATTAATTATTGAGTGCGAACCCTGGAATGTATAAATACTTATCGATAGTTATATATTTATTTAGAGAATTAGAGATGAATTTGCAAATGTCTGTGTGATTTGAAGTATATATAAGGTTGCATGCGCCATGTCGACAGCAATTCAAAACCCACACGAAAACGTGCCTCTGAACTTTTATTTTGTTACCGCGATAATTTATGAGGATATTCGACCTCCGACCCTAATGCATTTGACGGCCAGTACCTCCAACCAATTCGCTTCCACTCTTCAGAACTCTCTACAATCTATGCAAATTATCCGCCACCACACAACAACGGTCACTTTATATATTGCACAAATTTATATAAGTATATGAACTCACATTCTGCAACACTTCATTTTAAACAATGGAAAATCATGTCAAACATATAATATCCCCTGCACGCTTTTAGTTTTCTAAAAAAAATTGTACAGTATATTTACTTTCTCAATAAAGTCTATTGACGCATCGTTGTATTGCTTTTTTTTCTCTCTATCCATTAAAAAATTTTATTTGCATAAAAGCGAGCATAAAAGTCAGATCAGTTTGCAGTGCAATGAAAATGTGATTTGTCGGATTTTATGGGTGGTGTATTCGGTTAGGTTGACGAGGATAGAGTGTTGTTTTTTTGTGGAAAAATATTTGTACAATCGTTGTTAAAAAAATTTGGTGATAATTATAAAGTTGTAATTAATATTTCTGGTGATTATACCGTCAGTTGTGACTGTTATTGATGAACTAAGTAAGTGAGTTATAACTGACGGTAGTTTTTATCAATAGAACTTAGAATTGACGGTAGTTGTTACGAATTGTGGATGCAGCTGACGGTATTTATTATACCAACAGCATATATGCAACTGCCGGTATTTGTTTCCAAAAGTAGAAAAAACTGACGGTTGTCACAAATAGTGGATGCAACTGACGGTAGTTATCCGTTTTAGTGAAAATTACAGATAGTAGATTAGTAGAACTTGTAGTTGAAACTGTTTGTAGTTGAAACTAACAACATTTATTCCAAGTAGTTAATGATGACAGCAAACAATTAGCAAAATTACACAGTTGTCCCAGCAAAATAATATATTGTTTGCCACTCCTATTGCAATTCTAAAAGAACTGAAGGATGTATTACAATCTAATTGGAGTGAGATGCTTTTTCAGGAAAGGAAGAAGAAGAAGAAGAAGAAGAGGAGAAAAATAAAATGGTGACATTTTGAGCGACAAGGGTAGAATTAGGCGAGCAAGATGTTAGACAAGATTGCAAAGGAGCATGTTCGAGAGCAAAAGTTGAACAGTGGCAGTTGGTGAACGACGTTTAACGCCTCCGCGCAAGCCTCGCCTTTCTGCTTTTCCATGTGATGTCGGCATTCTTCCTTGCCCTCTATACCTCTCACGTGTGCGCATACATTTCCGAGAATGACTCACCTGAGGCCAAAGAGTCGATGCACATTTCTCAAATGCTTTCTGCAATTTGCACGAAAACTTGGCACTTGATTCATTTTATGCGCCGTCTTGACACACATGAATATTGTCACTGTTGCTTCTAGCTACTGTTGCTCAAAAATATACATCATCATCATCATTGGCTAGATGATGTGTGAAACAAAGCTGCATTCACATTATAAAAATACCAACTTGATTTATACAATCTCTAATATGTATTACTATTCTTTCATCACAATGTGGAAAACAGGAAAAGGTACAAATTCCAGATTCAAATCTTAACATTATGTGTTTAGTACACAACTGTATATTCAAAGTTTTATTATTCAAGGAATAGTTTTTGGACAATTAAGTTTCGAAGCCAAAGACGAGGCCAAAGAGGGAGAAGACTTATTAAATAGGAAATGTTAGTTTTTGTCAGGATTTTTATTCGCGGAGAATATAATTAAATATATATTAAAGAACATCTGTTTACATGCGAGACAGACTGTGATATATTTAGGGAATTGTAATTGTCTCTTTGGGTGATTCAGAACTGTGTCGAATTTGTGTTCGATGACCTCATCGTGTAACGCACGCGTTTCCTCCCTCACAAATGAATTTATCCATTTACTCGCTACATATAGTTTGCTGTGAGTATTTCTGCAGCAGCCGCGCGTAGCCTTGTACATTATTTGGAAAGCGCCATCCTTCTCTCAATTGCGATAGCTTTGCACTACATTTGCATCGTCGTCGCACATATGGCAAGCGTCCAAGTTACGATAGCGACGATTCTTTCTAAACACATATCTTGTCTTATACTTCCGGTTTTATTCTCAACAGCTTATTTCCCTATGTTGGATTCTATTTCACACATCGACCTGCTGGCTCTCTGCGCGCTCCTTGCTTTTGTTTTCGAATCAAGATAATATATTTTTATTTATATCCTATGAGAATAGGAAAATTTTTTCTCTTCAGTGCCAGTCGGTTACTATTTCTCATTATGGAATCAGGATTGCCACGAAACCTGGAAACATGGAGAATCTGGAAATGTCAGGGAATTTTGATTGGAATCCTGGAAAATTGTTGTTTTCTAAAGTTATTGTGCTTATTCTCTTGAAATCTAATTTTTCTTTAATTCAATTTTATTAACTCAATTTTAAAAGAGTTGCCTTCACAATTTTTCTTCGCAATAATTCAATTATTTTCATAAATAATATAACTCATCGCAGAATTTCAATTATTTTTAATACAATTTTAATGGAATTTATCGAAAAATGTAATTATTCGTCAAAATTTTATTAAAATTCATCAAAGAAATTCAATTATTTTAGAAAGCCTTCCAACTATTTATTTATTAGAATTTAAGTATTATTGTCAATACATTTTTAATTCAATTTCTTGAAAGAATTTAATTATACTCAAAAATTTGAATCAAATTCTTTTTAACAATTCAATTCATTTTTAAAATAATTTTAATAAAATTCTTTGTACACTGAGAAAACTGGAGTATTGGACTAAACATCTGGAGGGACAAATCGTTGATATTTGAGAGTTAGCTATTGGATAACAATCTAAATGTTCAAATACACCATTGACAGATATTCGTGCCATTTCTCTAACAGAGGGACAAATTAACCATCTTGAGAAATCCCTTCCTTATCCGGCGCGAAATGAATAAATATGGCAACCTAACCCCTAAATTAAATACATAAAATGTCAGAAAAATAATTTCGCGCGCATCAGATCGTACACATTTTCTGCGCAACTTTTAACCCTCAGATATAATGGGAGAGAATATACAAGTAGATTTCCATTATCAATTCAAAATTTATTTTAGAAGGACTATTTAATTCTCTTCATAAGCAAAGAAAACATACACTTTTTGAACCTCCGAATTTGACACTCCAGTTTTCTCAGTGTAAAATTTCATTAATTTCTATAATTTATCAAAATTCAATTATTTTCAATATCTACTATTTCAATAAAATTTCACAAAAGAATTCAATTAGGTATTTAAAAAG
Source organism: Leptopilina syphax (assembly GCA_032872505.1). Classification (NCBI taxonomy): domain Eukaryota; kingdom Metazoa; phylum Arthropoda; class Insecta; order Hymenoptera; family Figitidae; genus Leptopilina; species Leptopilina syphax. Next base: position 1,861,392 of record CM065475.1, read on the forward strand.
AAATATAATTCAAAAATTCGTCTGAAGAATTCAATTATTTTCAAAAGTAGTAAAATTCTTCGCAAAAATTTCAATTATCTTTATAAATATTACAATTTTTCTCCAAAATTAAATTATTTTCAAAAATTTTAATGAAATTCTTTTTAAAAAATTTCAATTTTTTTCAAAAATTCTCCTCCATTCAATGATTTTCAATATCTACTATTTTAATAAAATTTTCCAAAAGAAATGAATTATTTTAAAATTTTTTTGATAAAATTCCAACCAAACCTTTTATTATTTTTATAAATAACAAATATTTCACAGCAATTCAATTATTTACAAATTTTTTATAAATTTCTTTGCAATAATTCCATTCTTTACAAAAATATTCAATTTATTTTCACAGAGATTCAATTATTTTTATAAATATTAAAGAACTTTTTCAAAAATTATTAAAAATAATAAATTTATGGCAGATGTTTAGTAGTTAAAAACACGAAAAACAATTCAAATTTTTTAAAAGTTACAAACTAGTGCAAAAATTCAATTATTTTCAAGAGTAAAAATATTCTTCGCAAAAATTAAATATTGTTCAAAAGTAATAAAAATATTCTTAGGGATTCAATTATTTTCACAAATAGTAAAACTCATTGCTGAATTTCAATTTATGTTTAATACAATTTTAATGAAATTCCTCGAAAAATGTAATTATTCTTTAAAATTTTATTAAAATTCATCAAAGAAATTCAATTATTTTAAAAAGTCTCCCTATAATTTATTTATTAGAATTTAAGTAGGTATTATTCTCAAAACATTTTTAATTAAATTTCTTGACTAATTAAATTATTTTCAAAAATTCTAATCAAATTTTTTTTAACAATTCAGTTTATTTTTAAAATAATGTTAATAAAATTTTTCTTAGAAATTTCATAATTAATTTCTAATTTCTAAAATTTCTAAAATTTCTATAATTTGTAAAAATTCAATTATTTTCAATTTCTACTATTTCAATAAAATTTTCCAAAAGAATAACATTATTGAAAAAGGTTTGAATATTATTATAATTATATTATATTATTATAATATTATTATTATATTATTATATTATTATATTATGTTATATTATTATAATATTATATTTGAATATTATTAATTATTTACAAATTTTATTTTTTTAATTTCTTCGCAATAATTCAATTATTTTCATAAATAATAACTTTTTTTACAGGGATTTAATTATTTTTATAAATAATAAAATTCGTCCAGGAATTCAATTATTTTCATAAATAATAAATTTCATTGCATAATTTCAATTATTTTTAATGCAATTTTAATCGAATTCCTCGAAAAATGTAATTATTTTAAAAATTTTATTAAAATTCACCTAAAGAATTAATTGATTTAAAAAATTTGTTGATAAAATTTTTTATGAGAATTTAATTTCAAGAAACATGAAATTAATAAATTATTTATTTTTGTATTTAAATAATTGAATTCTCGTAGAATTTACTAATAAAAATGGTTTTTTATTTCATAAAAATGAATTTCAGTTAAAATTTTAGATTACAATTAAATATTAAAAGCATTATAATGTGGATTTTTAGAAATAATTAAATTTTGAAAAATTTTCAAATTAAATTCATTGAAATTATTAATTTTTCATATTTTTGACAAACAATTCTGTAAAATTAATTCTTTTTAAAAGTTTAATAGGATTTTTATTGAAATTATTTCAAGTTTTTATTTTTCAATAAATATTTAATTGCAGAATTTCCGAATAATTGAAATTTTGTAAAATTGAATTCTAAACGAATGAATTTGAAAATTCTCAAAGAACTTTTTTAAAAATTATTAAAAATAGTGGATTTATTGAAGAATTTTAGTTAAAAACACTTGAAAAAAATTTAATTTTAGAGAAGTTAGAAATTATTGCAGAAATTCAATTATTTTCAAGAGTAATAAAATTCTTCTCAAGGATTCAATTATTATTTTTACTAATAATAAAACTGATCGCAGCGTTTCAACTATTTTTCATACAATTATAATTGAATTCCTTGAAAAAAGTAATTATGTTCATGCAAGTTTTAATAAACCACGACAAAAGAATTCAATTATTTAAAAATTTGTTAATAAAATTCTTTATGAGAATTGAATTTTGAGAAACATTCAATTATTGAATAAATTATTTACTTTTGCATTTAAATAATTGAATTCTCGTAGAATTTTCTAATAAAAATTGATTTTCATTTCATAAAAATGAATGTCAGTTAAAATTTTAGATTATAATTGAATATTAAAAGCAATTTAGCGTAAATTTTTAAAAATAATGGAATTTTGAAATTAATTTTTTTGAAAAAGTTTGAATTTTCTTTTATATTATTTGAAGTTTTTATTTTCTGATATGCATTTAATTAAAGAATTTAGGAATAATTGAAATTTCGTGAAATTGAATATGGTTAACAAATTGATTTGAAAATTGCCAAAGAACTTTTTCGAAAATTATTAAAAATAAGAGACATAAAGTAAAATTGTAGTTAAAAATTTTTCAAAATAATAATTGAATTGAAGTAATGGAAATAATTTTGAAGTATAAATATTCTTATAATATAAAATAATGACTTTATTACTTGGTCATCTTTAATTATTATAAAACATGAAGATATCGATTGCTCCGAGTCGAAGACTCGGAGTTATCGATTTCTTCATGTTTTATAGTTATAAAGAAATGTAATGAACTAAAATTTCATTCATTGTCAAAAATAACACCAAAATTGATTATTTTAATCTTTTTTGTTGTTAATTTATTCTGCAACACTTTTTAATACCTCTCGATTTACTGTGATAGCTATTCAAAATTGAAAAGTGTCCGACTACTTTACTTTCTTTACCCTATGAAACTAATGAAAATAATGGCAAAAATGTAATTGAAAATGACAATTAAAATTTTTTGTACACTAAATTTAATTAAACTATACAGCAGTTTTCTAATATGCGATTTGAAAACAGATAGAATCGCAATGAAGAAAGTAGAAGAAGAAGAAGAGTATTAATAAGATCCAGGAAAAATTAATTAACCAATTTTACGAGACTCTTTTATCGACTAGAGCGTCGTTTAAAGTCTAGAGACATGATGCGGAACCAACTATACAATGTTGTGAGCATTCCTTTAACGGCTTAATGAATAGAAACGGGCCTGAGAGAGTAAGAGAGACCATAATATTCTATTCGCACTCATAGGTTAGACACACAAGATATTTGCACGTGTTATGCTTGCATATATACCTGGCGCCAGTCGAGTGTGAATGATAGAGAATTTTCTGCACTAATGCGTCTGAAAAGATGTTGCATCTCTCAATTTAAATAGTTTTCACGCGGCATAATCATCTCGCACATGACATCCATTAAAGTACTCGCTCTCGGATCTCTATGGAAACGTACATTTATAATATTATCATTATAGCGCAACCACAGGCGAAAAAAAAAGATTTTTTATATCCTTATAGTCATTTCGTCATGATAACATCTTTAATGATACACTAATTTCCCTTCTTTAAAACGCGCTCACACTTTTATGTTACGGGATTTATTATAGCTCGCGCATGTTTTTAAACCGCGCGCGAGCCATTAAGTTATGTTTTGATATATGAGCGAGGTGTGGAAACTTGTGCCCGCTTGTGCCTCACTCTGTGCTTTTAGAAAAGTGGGTCGTAGGACATTCATTTTCTTTTTCTTAAAGTTATTATGTGAGTGTTTTTTTATTAGAATATATAATTTATAACTTTGCAATAAATTCAGAGTGACTGCTTTTTTTTCTACAGGAATAAATTTCAATCTTGACAAGATTAGACGAGTTGGAATGTATAAAATTAACTAATATTTTGTTTATTGAAATTATTTTCAGATAATTTATTTACTTAAAAAAAAAGAAAACAAGGTTTACCAAAAAAGTTTGCGTAAAAGAAATAATCTCACTGTATAAATAATGATAAAATCTCTCCGCCAATTTTGGATAATTGAGTAAGAAATAAAAATCAAACTATAAAGTGTACCATTAAGATTTTTGTAGCAATTATCGCTTAGTAAGAACGACATTGAACGCAATATTGCGAGCTCAAGAAATAGAGAGGGCACTTACAACTGGGTTTATATATGTATATGTATACGCATATAGTGACCAATTCGAATGGGAAGAGTCACGTTCCGACATAAAAGCGACAAGAAACGAGAAGTTATTAGCGCATTTACTTCGTCGGCTGACGTTAATAAGCACATTTGCAGTAAAGAGTGGGACAGGTGAACTTCTGAAGCGAGTTGAAATGTAGAAGAAGTAATTGGACGCCCGAGAAGGTGACGGAAGAAAAGGTTTTGAGAAATATAACCCAGACGAAAAAGCGCATTTGCCATACACACACACACACACTCGACAATGCAACTGAAATTACGAAAACAAATAATTGCCCCAAAAAAAGTACATTTACATTTTTTTCTCACTTATGGTTACTTTAAATTTCTTTCACAAGTATTTTGCGATTGTGACTTATAATCACTGGCACTTGTAATTTATAAGTGTGATAACCACCATCACTTGTAACCATTATTGCGGGGATAACTACCGTCTGTCTGGTTTAAATTATAATGAAAAATAAATTTCAGTTTTAACTAAGTTTATAATTATGTCGATAATTGTCGGTAGTTATATTTACCGTCCATGTTACTAAAAATGATCGTAAATTGTTGTCTGGATAACAAACGGTTGTAGTTAGTATAGCAGACCGTGTATAGCAGTCGATTGAAACTACCGTCAATTTTTTCCTAGTTAAAGTTTCTAATTACCAGCCTCTACCACGGCAATTATTTGCGATCAATGCTGAATCCTTATTGTCCGTTGTCTTATAGACTTTTTCTTGTAAGCAATCCCTTATCAATTACGTGACAGAGAGTTGAAAGCGTAAATGAATTTATAGCGAGTGGTTAGCATAAAGCGAGCCTGAAGATATAATCTCGGAGAAATTAAGAGGAGCACGTGGTTGGAAAATAAATACAAATATATATGAAAAGAAGAAGACGAAGAAGAAGAGGAAGAATAAAAATAAAATAGAAAAAGCTTTCTTCTTATGTGAATAAGTATCGAGAAATAGCGTGGTTGTCGTGCCTGGAGTTCTTAAACGACAGGAACATGCCGAAGGTGGAGAATATTTTCCGTTTCTGCATTCATCAAGGCGAACCTTCTCTTCTTCTTCTGTTTGCCTCATCTTACATTGAGCGCGCACTATGCGTGACTTGTCGGCACAGTAGCAATCCACAAACTCTTAATAGAGCCTCTCTCGCGTATTGGTAAATTTCAGTAATTACTGCCATTCCAATGTATTAATTCTCACCCTTGAGGATTAGACGAGCACGTCGTAAACATAACCGGTATTGTGGCTGGCACTTGATATGTTACTCGTCCATATCGAATGGATACATCAAACATCTCTCTTCATGTTCAAATCATTTTTCATTCTTTTCAAATAACAGCAATTCTTTTCAGTATCATCACTTATATAGCACAAAATTCGCGCGCAGCTAACTTCTTACCCACTTATTTTTAAAAATAAAATTATAGTTAATTATGCTATTTTTTTAACGAATATTTTATATTTTTAAGGTAATGTTGCCTCAATATTGCGTCAACATTGTCAAGTAATCACTCCTACATTCAGGGAATGACACCTACCTCACAGAAAAATTTACCTCTTCCTACCAGAGGCAAACTCACATACGAAATTATCATGCGATTATTACTTGAGTTTATGGCTATAGTTCAACACAAAACCAATTTAGATTATGTTCAAATACATGAAAGTAAAAAAGATCAGGGACAAAAATAGTTAGCTGTGAATGCTAATTCATTAGCTGTCATAGATGAAAATTAGTTATCAATATGATAGAAAACTCATTTTTCTCCGTGATCACAAATAAAACAACATTTGAGCGGCACTATTGATAGAATTGACTGTATATTATTTATCTTACCGATGCTGGTATGTCCATAATTGTACAATGGAGTGAAACTCGAGTAGTTGGTGGAGTCCAAATCCGCCAATTGCAACATTTGAGTCCAATAGAGTAATTTGGAAATTCAGGATTCACAACGTGAAATACTTGTCCCAGCATTAAGACAGCATCCATGCCACAAGTTACTTGAGTCTTACTCGCTTTTAGTACAAGTAGGGAAACAAATAAAAATAAAAAAAAATTTTGCATGAGTTCCTAAAAACCTTTTTTAAGTATAATTATTAATCAACTATAATAATCGTCTTATTTTTTTTCATTCTGTCCATACCTGAAGTTACTCATAGTTATTCTCTTGTTTTTTATACGTTTCGATAGAAAATAGAAATAAACTATAAAATAACGATTTTATAACAAAATTCATGCCTTTGTTTTCTTTATATGTTCTAATACATTATAATAATCGTAAGTTTCCTTTCCGTTAGCAAATTATCTGCATTCATTTGTTTGTTTTGAAAATTAAATTTTGTGGGTTAAGTATTGGCATTTTTTATATATTTTTTAAAGTCAAACTTTTTAATGTGGAAAATACTTTACTTATTAGATTGTCTCGACTCTTTGGTAAAAAATGTGAAATTATCGAAAATTATCAAAAATTCAAAAATCCGAATTTCTTAAAATTCAACATTCTTTCCTCTCTTTTATGGGATTTAGCTTCATTATTTTTGTGCTTTTGGAAAATATTTTACTTATTAAATTGTCTCGACTCTTCAGTAAAAAATCTAAAATTATCAAAAATTCGAAAAAATTCAAAAATCCGTTTTTCTTAAAATTCAACATTTTTTCCTCTCTTTTATGGGATTTAGCTTCATTATTTTTGTGCTTTTGGAAAATACTTTACTTATTAAATTGTCTCGAATCTTTAGTAAAAAATCTAAAATTATCGAAAATTCGAAAAAATTCAAAAATCCGATTTTCTAAAAATTCAACATTCTTTCCTCTCTTTTATGAAGATGTGGGAAGAATAAAACTTGTGAATTAATGAATATGAATATATAAAGAGTGCATTTAACATAGTTTTCTTTTTTTTAATGATTCGTTATTGTTTTTTTTATATAAAATTGACGAAGTGAATAAAAGGAAACACTCGTTTCGCGTCGCGTCGGCCATTTATTTTGACAGGTTCCGCGCCTGCGTTCCCTTATTGTGAAAATTTCGAAGTAGGGGACTGAGTCCAGTTTCTCTACTATGCACATTGCAGCGCGCCTTATAATCTTCGCCTGTGTTTCAATGCTCTTTACAGTGACATTTGGAACTAAGGCCCTCTATACACTATACGCAACACCCTAAGATGCTTGATGGAAATGAATTAATGTACTTTTACTGGACTGAGTCCAGTTTTTTTCAATATTGACTCCCAGTTTTTCAAACTCCATTTTTCTCCGTGTAGTTCTAATAAGCAAATTAAACACCTTAAAACAATTTTCTTTATCTTCAACTTTAGTTAGAAAGTATTAATAGAAATATTTAATACATTAAAATTATAATTATCTAAATTATAAGAATTTCTTGTATACATTGTATAAATTTTTTTCTTTTCCAGTATACTTATTATTTTTCAATGATTTTATATTTTCTTTCTTCCTATTATACAATGTTTAATATCAAATTAATACTTATTGAAATCGCTACAGACTTTTTGTATCAGTTTGAAATTTTTGTTTCAAGAATCTTCATATATATACCAATTCGTGAGGCTACTTTACATTGTTGAAAAATAAAGAAGAGTCATGGAAGGGGAATACCCAAAAATAGTATAGTTTTGTCAAACATAACGAAATGAAAATATTTTTTTTACGTCTTATTAAAATGTGAGTAAATAAATTAAAATATTATTTAAATATAGTTTCACAAGTGTTTGCTTAATTTTTCAACTTTTTATTTCGCAATTTCTGAATTGTTGATTACTGATCTAAAATTAAATTCAAAATATTCAGATTTGCTATCTAGAAAAATAATTAAATAAATATTTCACGCAAACTCCCACTAAAATAGTGCACGTAGTAAAAAAAATTTATTTTCTGAGCTTCAGGTCAGAAGCCCTGATAATGTTCTGACAAAAATGACATGAATAATTAGAAAAGAATCATAGATAGGGCAAAAAATTCTTTGATGAAAATTGATAAAAAATATTCCATTATAAGAATATAATTTTAGAAATTTAAATGTTAAGTTTACCTACTTTCAATTCACAGTCATCGAAATATGAACAACTGAAAAAATAAAAAATAAAACTTTAACTGAAATTCAATTATGTTCAAGAATTTTTTAATATTCTCGTCAAAATGTCAATTATTTTCAAAAAATTTCCTTCATATCATAATATAAAATCTATTATTTACAAAATTTTTATAAATTTCTTCGCAATAATTTAATTATTTAAATAAATAATAAAATTTTTTTAAGACTTCAATTATCTTCATAGGTAAATAAAACTCATCGCAGAGTTTAAATTCTTTTTAATATAATTTTAATCCAATTCATCGAAAAATGTAATTGTTCTTAGAAATTTGATGAAAAATCGATAAAAGAAATGAATTATTTTAAAATGTTTTGATAAAATTCTTTATTAGACTTTAAATTTTAAGAAATTTTAATTATTTAATAAATTATTTATTTTTGCATTAAAAATATTGAATCATCTAATAAAAATGGATTTAAAAATGAATTTCAGTTAATGTTTTAAATAATAATTGAATATTAAAATCATTATAGCATGAATTTTAAGAAAATGGTTTCAAATCAAATTCTTTAAAAATTTGTATTTTTCATACTTATAACTAACAATTCTGTAGAATTAATTATTTTTAAAAAGTTTAATTAAATTTCTTTCTAAAATTATTTGAAGTGTTTATTTTTTAATTCGTATTTAATTACAGAATTTCTGAATAATTTAAATTTCCTAAAAATGATTTGTAAATAAATTTTTTTTTAAATTCTCAAACAACTTTTTTCAAATATTATTAAAAATAATTGATTTCTGTAGAAAAATAATAATGATGAAAATTTATCGAGAAAAGAAGTTATTGATGTTTTCAAATAATTTTAGAATTCAAGAAATTCTTAAATAAATGTAATAGACCATTTTTTGGAGTATCTAATTATTTTTAGAGTAAATCAAAATATTGTTTAGGGTCAGGGAAGAAGTCAAAATTTTGTCAAGTAATTGAGTTTTTCATATTAAAAAAAAGAAAACATTTTGCAGGATTTGCATTTGTTAATTATCTAAAATGTTTGTTATAAAATGCCAATTTTTCTAGAAACAAAGAAACAATGAATAATAACATTAATAATTTTTTTGGATTAATAAAAATTTTTTTGAATTATTTGAGAATTAAAAATAATATTATTAAATTTAAAAAAAACCGGACAAGTGCGAGTAGACTCGTACTAAAACCGAGGGTTCCGTACCCTCGTTTAAAACTTCTACTTTTTTGCTGAAAAATATATAAAGATCAACTCCAATATTTTTCACTGTATTCTTCCTGAAATCTACACACGAAAATACATAAAATAAGCAAAACTGCAGTCCAATAGGGGAAGAATTTTTAAAACTAAGGGAGGGAATACACACTTTTTTTCTAAAATGAAATTTTTTTTCTAGTTTTTCGCAAAAAAAATATGAAGATAAACTCCAAAAATTTTTTCTGTGGTTGAAATCTACACGAAAAAATAAATAAAAATGCATAACGCCAGACCACTAGGTTAAGAATTGTGAGAACCAGTAAGGGTTCTCATAAATCGTTATTTTATATTTTATTTGTATTTTCTATCGAAACGTATAAAAAACAGGAGAATTACCATGACTAACTTCAGGTATGGACAGAATGAAAAAAAAATAAGATTTTATAAAAATAAGATTTTATCACTCTGTGATAAAATATGTATATGAATTTTTCTTTGAGCAATAACATAAATAATAATAATACACCTGTGAGAGGGTATTTTTTTTTTTATTTATGCTTGAATTATCAATGTGGAACTATTGTAAATTTTCTCTAAACACAAAAATGATATAAAAAAAAGAGAGTCGGGCTTCTATGTCAAACGCTACCGAAGCGTGTCTTTTGAATAATTCAGATAGATTTTATCGCAATCTAAAGACTATATCAGAATCGGTCAATAATTATATATTATTAGACGCCAGACAATTGTGACATTAGAGATTAATATCGCCGATCATAAAGTATTTTTATAAAAGACGTTAATTACTTCTTTATTCGCGGCACAATTTTCATATAGGGAAGAAATATTTTTGTAAAGGAAAATTAAAACATTAATATAGTTTAAAACTGACGCGATACTTACAATTTATTTTTTATTTGTGAATGACAGTAAATGTATTGACGGTATTTTTTTTACCGTTGTGACAGTAAACTTAACGATAATAGTTATTACAGATTTTATTTTCATCACACAATGTTTAACAATGAATAGTTGCAATCAAATTGTCAGTAGTTTTTTTGACGGTAGTGACAGTAAACTTGACGGTAGTTATAGTGGATTTTATTTGCCCTAAAGGAATTTTATTTTTCCTAATTTTCCAACTAACTGGAGAAAAATAAAAATTACAATATACTTTTGAATAAAAAGAAAAAGAACAAGAAAAAGAAAAAGAAAAAGGAAAAGAAAAAGAAAAAGAAAAAGAAAAAGAAAAAGAAAAAGAAAAAGAAAAATTTGAAAGGTCGTGATTAGACCAATCGGGTATAAAGTCAAATGAACGTGAGTGTGAGTGAGTGTGTGACTCGAATGCAAAAAGTTATTTTCATTCTGTCGCGCAGCTGGGAAAAGATAATCATTTTGGACTGAAGCGAGATAGAGAGTGTATATAACGAAACGCGCGCGGTCCATTTCCATTCCACCCGCGGAACACCTGCACGTATTTGTCTGTTGGGAGAATAGCACACTGACTTGAAATGGTTTGGACGAGGGGGGACGAAAAGAGTGGCGTGCGTTGGAAAACAGAGGCAGAGGGCAAAAGAGCTTTTTGAACGTCGAGACGTCGACGTCGTGCAGGCGTCTTTGCAAAACAAGGACGCAATCGTAGCGACGTCGCGGCGCCGACGTCCAGCTGGCATATCACCGTTAGATTGCGACGCCACACTATATAATACCGCTTTTGCATTTTCCTTCGTCCCCCTTATCAATTTTATTTACATGCAACGTAAGCACATTAAGGCAAATTACATTCAACCTAGAGTATCTATATTCTTCTTTTTTGCAAAATTTCTCAGTTCTATTTTCATAATTTCCAGTTTTTGAAAATGTTTTCTACATTTATGTCAATTACCGCGTCGATTGTAGTTTCCTAATTATAAATACCGTCGATGATTAATATACTTATTACTTCCTCATAGAGGAAGTATTTAGGATTACCGTCGATAGTAATTACTTATTTACAACTACCGTCGATAGTAATTACTTATTTACAATTACCGTCGATTGTAATAAATATACATAATTAAGGGACTGGATGCTACAAGTCGTTACGCGTCATTTACTTAACATTAGCAATAATTAGCGCGCTAAAGCGCGCGGCTACCTTCTTACTACCTTATTAAAATAAAATTATCAATTTTAAAAATAATAGAATTTAAAAATTTTCTAATTTAATTTTTTGTTGGAAACACTAAAAAAATTCAATTTGGGAGAAATTACAAACAATTGCAGAAATTTAATTATTTAAAAAAAAAATAAAATTCTTCTTATAAAATTCAATCATGTTCAAAATTTTTTAAATATTCTCGTAAAAATCCCAATTATATTTATAAATAACAAAATTCTTCGACAAAGTTCAATTATTTTCGTAAACGACAAAAAAATTATTGTCCTAATTTCAATTATTTTCAAAAATAAAATGCATTTTTCTAATTTCAATGATTTTCAATATCTACTATTTTAATAAAATTTCCCAAAAAGAATTCAAATTTTAATTACTATTTTACTAAAATTTCACAAAACAATTCTATTATTAAAAAAATAAATGTTAAAAAATTCCTCTCAAACATTCAATTTATATAAAATATAAAAATTTTTCGTATGAATTCAATTATTTCAACAAAAAAAAAAAAATAAAATTCTTTACAAAATTTAAATTATTTCAAAGATTTTAATCAAAATTCTTGTAAAGAATTTAATTTTTTTTTAAATAATTAAATTTTTCAAGAGGATTCAATTATTTTTTAAAATCTTAACAAAATTCTTAACAAAATTTCAATTATTTTCATAAATAATAAAATTCTTTTAAAGAATTCAAGTATTTCGAGAAATAATAAAATTCTTTGCAACATTCGAATTATTTCAAAGATTTAAATCAAAATTCTTGTAAAGAATTCAATTATTTTTTATAAATAAATAAATTTTGTAGGAGATTTCAATTTTTTTTATAAATACTTAAATTTTTCAGGAAAATTCAATTATTTTTGAAAATTTTAACAAAATTCTTCATAAAAATCCAATTATTTTCATAAGTAAGATAAAATTCTTCTAAAAAATTCAATTATTTGCAAAAATAATAAAAGTTTTTGCAAAATTTGAATGATTTTAAAGATTTTAATCAATTTTTTTGGAAGCATTCAATTAATTTCATAAATAATAAAAATTCTTCTGAAAAATTCAATTATTTGCAAAAATAGTAAAAGTTTTTGCAAAATTTGAATGATTTTAAAGATTTTAATCAATTTTTTTGGAAGAATTCAATTAATTTCATAAATAATAAAAATTCTTCTGAAAAATTCAATTATTTGCAAAAATAGTAAAAGTTTTTGCAAAATTTGAATGATTTTAAAGATTTTAATCAATTTTTTTGGAAGAATTCAATTAATTTCATAAATAATAAAAATTCTTCTGAAAAATTCAATTATTTGCAAAAAATAATAAAAGTTTTTGCAAAATTTGAATAATTTTAAAGATTTTAATAAATTTTTTGGGCAAGAATTCAATTAATTTTCTAAATAATAACATTTTTCTTAGGAATTCAATTTTTTTAAAATTAAAATTGATGCAAAAATTCAATTATTTCTATAAATAATAAAACTTATTGTAGAATTTCAATTATTTTTTCATACAATTTTAAATGAATTCCGCGAAAAGTGCAATTATTTAAAAAAAAATGTTATTAAAATATATTTATAAAATAAAAAATCTGATTTAAAAACAAAATTGATTTTTTTCGAAAATAATTTTAAATAAAATAATAGAATTTTCAAATAATTGCAGAAATTCAATTATTTGAAGAAAAAATAAAAAAATTCTTGTAAAAATCCCAATTATCTTTATAAATAACAAAATTCTTCTCCAAATTTCAATTATTTTCATAAATGTCAAAAAAATTCTTGTCCTAATTTTAATATTTTTCAAAAAATTTTCTAATTTTAATGATTTCCAATATATACTATTTTTATAAAATTTCCCAAAAAGAATTCAATTATTGAAAAAAAAGTTTAATAAAATTTTATGCAAACATTTTATTATTTTCATAAATAATAAAAATTTGACTAGAATTCAATTATTTTCATAAATAATAACATTTTTTCAAGGTATTCAATTATTATTTTCATAAAAAACTATTTTAAATTCTAGAAATTAATAATTAAATTAAAATGATAAAAGTAATTTTGATGAAGTTACAGTAACAATATTCTTATAATATAAAGTAATAATTTTATCTCTCGTTCATCTTTAATTTTTAGAAAACTTATGGCAATACTTTTTTAAGTCGTTAAATTTAAAAAAAAGTTTGAATTTGAAAATTTTGAATGTGTTAATTCCTGTGGAAAATCCTGTTCCAAAAATAACATTAAAAATAGAAATTGTGCAAATAGTTTTCTTCTTTTTCTAAAACAAAATAATAATTTTGTTTTAAAAAATTGTGATTCATAAAGAAAAATAATGCAAAATAAATAAATTTTCTATTTCTTAATCACAGTTGTTTAACAATTTTCTAATTTTTCTTAGAAGTAAAAACAAAAATAATTTCAAATTGACAAAACATAATATTTAACAAAATTTTAGTATTAAAATGAAAAGAAGTGAAAAAATTCTGATGATTTCTATTTGTCACTACAATATTGAATTAATTATAAAATAAAATAATTATAACATAATAATAAAATATACATACAATCTATCTAAAGTTAACAAAAATCAAAAGTATAAACAAAAGACAACTTCAAAGTGTGAGGGACAGAAAAAGTGAATGAATGAAAGAATGAAAGAACATTCAATAATTAATATAGTTAATTAATAATGGCGCATCCAGCCCCTCAATTATAACTACCGTCGGTAGTAGTTACGTATTAATTATAACTAAAGCTTGTAGTTTCATAATTATAACTACCGTCGATTGTAATTACTTATTTATTTATACATATAAATATAGTTGGTAAAAAATCAAATTCGTTGTAACTATCATCAAATTTACTGGCCCCACGGTAAAACAAAACTACCGTCAATTGTAAGTACAATTGATTGCACCATGAATTTACAAATTAAAACAAACTTCTGTTTTAGTATCACTTCCATTTCTACCAAACGGTAACTAATTTTTGGTTTAACTACTCTAATCATTAGGACTACCGACAAGATTCCACGCGATTGTTTTTCGCTTCCTGAAATTCGCCACATAATACTAAAAAGCAGTTAAATTACTCCTTCAGAAGATGACCATATATGCAAAGTCGTCTTTCATTATTATGCATCTCGTGCACACGCGTCATGCGTTTCACAAGGAATCCGTTTCAGAGGAACAGCGAAAGCAGGTCCACATGAGGATTCGCAGTGAGGAAGAATTTTGAGAGATCATGTCGAGAAGTCATCTCCAAGTCCCATTTTTAGTGGCGAGGGGTGGGTGGAAAAAAGATACGCGTCCACGAAAGAAAAGGGACCGGAAAGATGAAAGAGGATGCGAGTGGAGTACAATTTTATTCCAACATCACATTTATATATGCATACACCGCAGTGTCTTATCTTCAAGTTCAACATGTACCGTACAACAAATACGGTATTTCTTCTCTGCTCCTAAAACCTTTTTCAAAATATTATCCTTCTGTCAGTAATTGCAAAAGCAAAATGCAAACGTGTCGCCAACAAGTGAAAAGGATTGCGGTTATCTTGTATATAGGTGTATTTATATTCTTGTACTTTCAAAGAGCTGCGAGTATTTTAGAGATATATCTTTTTCCGTTCAACTTGTCCAACAAGAAACGGACACGGTTTTCAATCTCAACTTTATCCCCGCATATAATTTCTTGTGGTGGACGCATTTTATCGCGACTGATGCCTTATTTCTTGCCCTCTGCAAATAGACGTGGCCTGTAAAAATTCCTCTTCATTATCTTCTCGATTGGCCTTTATATATAAATTACGTGACTAATCATTTAGATTCGAAGGGCGAAAAAAAAATCTGTAATCGAGAAGGAATTCACCAGTCCAGAGCAGCCATGTGTTATAAAGTTTATTATAATCAATATAATTGTTCGTTAAATAATTCAAAATAAATTTTAAGTTATATTAATTTATTGTTTTCTATAGAAAGGAAATTGGAATTGACGGTAATTGCAACTGGTGCTTTTTGCAACTGACGATAGGAAACTACAATCGACGGTAGTTATAATTACGTAATTACAATTGACGGTGGTTTTAAATAAGTAATTACCTAATTCTAAATAAGTAATTAAGAATATAGCTATTGACCGTCGACAGTAGCGAAATTAAATCCAATTACCGTCGATGGTAATCCATCGACGGTAATTGGATTTAAATTCGCTACTGTCGACAGTCAATAGCTATATTCTTGGCGGTAATTGGAAACAAATTAGTTACAACCCACAATAGTTGCAACAGATGACACTTTTGGTTGGCAGAGTTAAACTTACTTCAAGTACAATAGACGGTAGTTTTAATTGACAGTTGTCACAATTGACGGTAGTTGGAATTATATCACTTACAGTTGATAGTAATTACAAATTGTGTTCGTTGCAGTGGACGGTAATCGAAATTCATTTTCTTACTGTCGACGGTACTATTAGTTGCACTTGACGGTAATTTCTTACAAAATACGGTAGATATAATTATTACAGTAGTTATACTGTCTACATTAGACATGATATTGTAATATTTATACAATTGGATTTAAAATTGAATCGATTTGCAATTAACGGTAGTTAGAATTAACTTACTAATAGTTGACGGTATTCCCAACTATTTACACTTGACGGTAACTAAAAGTACTTTCATTACAAACCACGGTAATTTTAATAGATAAATCTTCGATTTAGAGTTTGAAGTTTGAATTAAACAAATTAAAATTGACGGTAGTTAAACTTAAAATTCATAGCACCTAAATACGGTATTTACCACTGGTAGTCGTTAAAATTGATGGTAAATTTAATTACATTAGTTACAATCGACGGTAGTTAAAACTAGTAGCCTACAGTAGATAAAAGTTACAACTGCGAAATCTTTGCATTTGACGGTAGTTACAATTACAGTTGACGATTTTTAGAACTAGCAGTAGCAAAATTAGACGGTAGTTACAAATAGTAGTAACTTCCTGTAGTAAAAATTAAAATAGTTACAATAATTGACAGCAGTTACAATTGACGGTAATTGGAGTTGATTAAATGAATACCGACAATATTTACAACTGACGGTAATTAGAGTCTTTTTTAAGTGAATATCTACGGTATTTACAACTGACGGTAGTTAAAGTTATTCAGTGACTGTCGACGGTAATTTTAGTGGTTACAATTGACGATAATTTAAGTTATTTTAGTGAATACCGACGGTACTATAAACTGACGATAATTGGAGTGAATTTAGTGACTATCGACGGTGGTTTTAATTGACAGTAATTACAGTCAATTCAATAAATACCGACGACATTTACAATTGACGGTAATTAGAGTTGATTCAATGAATACCGACGATATTTAAAACTGACGGTAATTATAGTGAATTTAGTGACTATCGACGGTAGTTACAATTGACGGTAGTTAGAGTTAATTCAGTAACTCCCGACGGTATTTACAAATAACTCTAATTGGAATGAATTTAGTGACTATCGATGGTAGTTATATTTCACGGTAATTAGAGTTATTTTCAGTGAATACCGACGATATTTACAACTGACGCTAATTAGAGTTATTCTGATTACCGACGATAGTTACTATTGACAGTATTATTTAAGTCAATTAAGTTAACATCAGCAGTATATAAAACTGACGGTAATTGAGGTTAATTCATAGTGATATCGGGGGTATTTACTATTGACGGTAGTTAGAGTTAATTCAGTGAATACACGATATTTACAACTTACAGTAATTCAGGTAACATTGTCGGTAGTTACAATTGACGGTAATTAGAGTTAACTTAGTGAATACCGACGATATTTTCAACTGTCGCTAATTATAGTGAATTTAGTGACTTTCGACGGTAGTTACAATTGACGGTAATTAGAGTTATTTCAGTGAATACCGACGATACTTACAATTGACGGTAATTACAGTTGATTCAATGAATACCGACGATATTTAAAACTGACGCTAATTATAGAGAATTTAGTGACTATCGACGGTAGTTACAATTGACGGTAGTTAGAGTTAATTCAATGAATACCGACGATATTTCAAACTGACGGTAATTATAGTGAATTTAGTGACTATCGACGGTAGTTACAATTAACGGTAGTTAGAGTTAATTCAGTGAATACCGACGATATTTACAACTGACGCTAATTAGAGGGATTCTGATTACCGACGATAGTTACTATTGACAGTATTATTTAAGTCAATTAAGTTAACATCAGCAGTATATACAACTGACGGTAATTGAGGTTAATTCAGTAAATATCGGCGGTATTTACTATTGACGGTAATTATAGTTAATTCAGTGAACACACGATATTTACAACTGACAGTAATTCAGGTATCATCGTTGGTAGTTACAATTGACGATAATTAGAGTTAATTCAGTGAATACCGTCCGTATTTAGGAGTGACGTATTTATAGTAAATTTAGTAAATATCAACGGTAGTTACAATTGACGGTAATTAGAGTTAATTCAGCGTCTATTTGTAAAAGTTACAATTGACGGTAGTTAGAGTTAATTCTGTATATACTGACGGTACTTAAAACTGACGCTTATTAGAGTGAATTTAGTGACTATGGACGGTAGTTACAATTGACGATAATAAGAGTTAATTCATTGAATACCGACGGTATTTACAACTGACGGTAATTATTAGTGAATTTAGTGACTATCAACGTTAGTTACAATTGACGGTAATGGTGATTGTTACAATTGACGGCAATTAGAGTCAATTCTGTAAATACTGACGGTACTAACAACTGACGCTCATTAGAGTGAATTTAGTGACTATCGACGGTAGTTACAATTGACGGTAGTTAGTGTTAATTCAGTGTCAATTGACGATAGTTACAATTAGAGTTAATTCAGTGAATAGCGACGATATTTTCAACTGACGCTAATTAGAGTGAATTTAGTTACTATCGACGGTAGATATAATTGACGGTAGTTAGTGTTAACTTAGTGTCTATTGAGGATAGTTACAATTGGCGGCAATTAAAGTTAATTCAGTAAATACCGACGGTAATTTAGGTTTTTTTTAGTTACTATCGACGGTACTTACAAATTACAACTGACGGTAATTATAGTTGATTTGTCTAACAGCGGCAGTATTGCCATATAATAGACGATAGTTACGGAATTAATTTATTACCAGCACTCGATTGTAATTAGCTCTTTTACCAATGCTACCAGCAATAAATTATAGTCAAACATCAGACGGTAATGTAACCGTCTACTTGAAGTAGAGAAAATAACAATTTTAATAGCTGCAAATTAGAGGAGTTAAAAAAATGACCAATTTAATTGGTTAATTTAGCCCTTTTAATGTAAGCGACGTGTATAAGGTATCTCTCGCTAGTTTCCGAGTTACTGATTTGACCTTTTACTTTAACGGGTTGAGTTCAGTGGCGTGTGAAAATCGTGCCGACGAGAAATCTCTCGAAGATGGGTAAAGAGTTCAAATTCCGGAGCAAATTTTCTCTCTCTCTCTCTCACCCAAATTCAAGAAAGCTACTATATAGTAAATGCATCCGGCGATTTCACGTTCACCGAAAAATTTCCTTTATTTTTTGCTTCCTCTTTTTGTTTGGACATCGATAGCACACGTAAAGGGTTCAAGCCACGATCCAAATAGCTCGAATTTCCGGACCTCTTTGGCGCCAGTCGATCTATTTTTTATCCATTTCCCAATACGCATTTCTTTATTTGAAAATAACATTTTTTTTAAGGGAATGATATTAATTTTATGTATATAAATTTTTCATTGGGCGAAAATTTCGATTTTTTTCTTTTTTTTTGATACTGTTTTTTTAATATTTTTTTCGAAAAAGAAATGTGTTGTTTTTAAGTGAAAAATGATTTTATTCGTTAAAAATTGACTTAATTTTCTTTTTTTGATTTTGTTATTGTTAAGACATTCTTGCACATGTTCTTTTAGCCGGAACGAATTTGAAATCATAGTATTTCTGTTATATAGATTTTGGCCAGAGCCATTACAACTCAACGCGCGAGTCAGTCGCGATATATTTATACGGGCAAGAGGGCGCGGGCACATCTGTTTCAGTGGGCACGTGTCCCCGGAATTAGAACGGGGTATCACCGAAATACGCGACACCCGCGTCAGAATATCCAATTTTCCATCTTCCACACGGTATTATATGTATATATATATATATGAGTGAGCCATTCGTTCTTGGAAGCTCTTGATAATTCCTGATGCATCATCTCTCAAAATTCTTACCCTTATTTCGGTATATGTATACACATATATTCCCCATGTGTTAACACCGGAAATTTCAGTCTGCACGGAACTTTGAATTTTTTCTAAAAATACAATTTTCATTTTAAAAAAAAATTAGTACATATTTTGCGAAAATGGGATTTTTTTTTAAATAAAATAATTAGTTATAAATTATTTTACATGTGAAAAGATTGAAAAAAAGGAATTTTTTGGCATAAATCACATTTTGACAGAAGTCTTCTTTAGAATAAAGTATATTTGACATGAATATTTTCAGCGTAAATCACATTTGACAAGTCTTCTTTGTCAAAAATCACATTTGACATAAATATTTTCTGTTGTGAACCACATTCGACATAAATCTTCTTTGTCATAAATCACATTTGACATGAATCTCAAGGAACAAATATTAGTGACATAAATCTCGTTTGACATAAATCACATACAACATAATTCTCATGTGACATGAATCGCATGTGACAAAAATTTCTTCTTTGTCATAAATCACATTTGACATAAATATTTTCTGTCGAAAATCACATTTGACAAGTCTTCCTTGTCAAAAATCACATTTGACATAAATCTACTTTGTCATAAATCACATTTGACATAAATCTCATTTGACATAAATTACATACAACATAATTCTCATGTGACAAGAATTTCTTCTTTGTCATAAATCACATTTGACATAAATATTTTCTGTCGAAAATCACATTTGACATAAGTCTTCTTTATCATAAAGTATATTTGACATAAATATTTTTTACGTAAATCACATTTGACAAGTCTTCCTTGTCAAAAATCACATTTGACATAAATCTACTTTGTCATAAATCACATTTGACATAAATCTCATTTGACATAAATTACATACAACATAATTCTCATGTGACAAGAATTTCTTCTTTGTCATAAATCACATTTGACATAAATATTTTCTGTCGAAAATCACATTTGACATAAATCTTCTATTTGTCATAAATCACACTTGACATAAATCTTTTCTATCATAAGTCACATTTGACATAAGTATTTTCTTTGCAAAATCACATTTGACATAAATCTACTTTGTCATAAATCTCATTTGAAACAAATTGCCTATAAATATAAATCTTACGTAACAATTCTTTTGAATCATAAATCGCATGTGATTTTAATCTTATGCAACATAAATCTCATGTGACAATTATTTTTTGACATAAATTGCATATGATATAAATTTTATGTGACAAAAATCTTCTGTAACATAAATCTTCTGTGACATAAATCTCCTGTGACATAAATCTCATGTGACATAAATGTATGTGACACAAATCTCATGACAATCAGATTTATGCCACAATTTATACCAAACGAGATTTATGTAAAATAAAATTTATGCCAAATGTGATTTATGTATAATAAAATGTATGCCAAATGTGATTTATGTAACAATAAAATTCATGTCAAGTGCCATTTATACATTTGAATTTTTCTGGTCACGTGAGATTAATGTTAAATAAATTTGTAAGTCAAATAACATTCATCTCTATTGTGATTTATGTGTAAATGTGATTTATGTCAAGTACGATTATGACAATATTTCTGCTCCAGTTGTTATACAATTTTAAACGAAATCTATACTATCATTCGTTAAAATTAAAATAAGCTTCAAAGCCTCGTAGGCTTTGAAGCTCATTTTAATTTTAACGAATATAATTTTTTTTAAAAGAATAATATTTTTTATTGTCAATCGTAGTGTTTAGTTTCATTTTTTTCCCCTGAGTAATAGTTTAAACGTGTCAGTTGTTTGCTGACCGAAAAAGAATATTGACAACTAGCAATTATTCACGAGGTGTCGATCACAATATAAACGAAACTTTTTTTTTCCTTTTTTTTTGCAGAACCCATCATCGACAATGGTAAACGATTCATCAAATCGAATAGCGAGTGTCTGACAGCTCATAAAATGTTGAATCCGTGAGTGTTATACATTCTATATACATATATGAAAATTTTCTTGTTTTTTTTTGTTTAAAAATTTTTTTAACACTCTAAATTTGAATTATTAAAAAGGTTTATTAATTTTAATTAGTGAGTGATTTTTTTCTTTTTAATTAGTGAACTTTGCTAATAAATAGTAATTTCTACTATAATAAATAGTAACTTCTACTAATAGACAACAGACTTTGCCCTCGATAATTAATTAGTTAGCAAGAATTCAATAATAAAGGTCATTAATCTGGAAAAAATAGTGAACTAGGAATAATATTTTTTTTTTCGAAAATGACTCGTCGAAAAAAAAGTTATTTTTCTGCGAAGTTTTAACAATTATTTTCGCAATAAGACCGGAGGGGTTAATGGAGACATTGACCTGTTTAGATTAAACATTTTTCTGAATTTTGTGAATCGATTATAGTCTTTCGTAAAAAAGAAAAATTTGCAAGAATTAACGATTCTTTATTTTTGTTTATCGTATATATAGCATTCTTTTCGAGAGAATATAATTTTGAAGTCTCTTATAGTTGCTCCCGATTCCAGTTTAATTTTTCGATGCCAGATGCAGAACGATGCGAAAGTTGTTTAAGAGAGGACAAGGAAAAAAAAAGAAAAGATGAGAAAAAAAAGAAGTCGTTGCCGACAGTAGCGCCGAACCGAGATCGTCGGAGCCGACAAGGTCCATATCAAAGTATATGCACTTGTGCCGCGATATGACGCAGATAGGCTGAGCAAATTTAATGGCGGTTACTTGATATCGCACCTCGGTTATTATACGAGAGCGGAATTGATTTTTCTTTTGCGTCCTATCGCCATTAGTGTTATCTTCGTCCATTTTTTTATTCTTAAAAAAAAGAACGGTACCTTATTCCTTTCGGGATATTTTATTGAGTAATTTGACATTCGTTTTTTTTTTTGTTGCGTCTTCTTTCGAATTCAGGGTTGCCACGCAATCTGAAAACCTGGAAAACCTGCAAATGTCAGGGAATTTTATAAACCTTGAAAAAACCTGGAAAAGTCAGGGAATTTGATTGGAATCCTGGAAAATTATTGTTTTCTAAAATTATTGTGCGTATTCTTAAAACCTAATTTTTCTTTAATTCAATTTTCTTAATTCAATTTTAAAAGAGTTGCCTTCACAGTTTTTCTTCGCAATAATTCAACTATTTTGATAAATAATAATCAAATGTTTTTTACAGAGATTCAATTATTTTCATAAATAATAAAAAACTTTATAGATTTACAATTACTTTCATAAATAATATAACTCATCGCAGAATTTCAATTATTTTTGATACAATTTTAATGGAATTTCTCGAAAAATGTAATTATTCGTCAAAATTTTATTTATTTTAATAAAATTATTCGTAGAAATTTCATTAATTTCTATAATTTATAAAAATTCAATTATTTTCAATACCTACTATTTCAATAAAATTTCACAAAAGAATTCAATTAGGTATGTAAAAAGAAATATTATTAAAAAATTCGTCTGAAGAATTCAATTATTTTCAAAAGTTATAAAATTCTTCGCAAAAATTTAATTATGGTCAAAAGTTTGAAAAAATTATAGTCAAAATTTCAATTATCTCTATAAATATTAAAATTCTTCTCCAAAATTCAATTATTTTCAAAAATTTTAACGAAATTCTTTTTAACAAATTCAATTTTTTTTTCAAAAATTCTCCTCCATTCAATGATTTTTAATATCTACTATTTTAATAAAATTTTGCAAAAGAAATGAATTATTTTAAAAATCTTTTGATAAAATTCTAAGCAAACCTTTTATTATTTTTATAAATAACTAATATTTCACAGCAATTTAATTATTTACAAATTTTTTAAAAATTTCTTTGCAATAATTCCATTACTTTCAAAAATATTCAATTTATTTTCACAGAGATTCAATTATTTTTATAAATATTAAAGAACTTTTTCAAAAATTATTAAAAGTAATATATTCACGGAAGATTTTTAGTTAAAAACACGAAAAAAAATTCAATTTTGTAAAAGTTACAAATTATTGGAAAAATTCAATTATTTTCAAGAGTAATAATATTTTTCGCAAAAATTAAATATTCTTCAAAAGAAATAAAATTCTTCTTAGAGATTCAATTATTGTCAAAAATAACAAAATTTTTCACTAAAATTCAATTCTTTTTAAACATTTTAATAAAATTTTTCGCAATAATTCAATTATTTTCATAAATAATAACATTCTTCTCTGGAATTCAATTATTATTTTTGAAAATTTTAATAAAATTATTAACAACTATTCAATTATTTTCATAAATAATAAAATTCATCGCAGGATTTCAATTATTTTTAATACGATTTTACAGGAATTGATCAAAAAATGTAATTATTCTTAAAAATTTAATTTCAATTCCTCGAAAAAATCAATTATTTAAAAAAAATGTTTTTTTTTAAATTTTTTTCGAAGAATCCAATTATTTACAAAAATATTAGAATTTTTCACAGGAATTCAATTATATTCAAATATTTTAATAAAATTGACCGAAAGAAATCAATTATTTTAAATACAATTTTAATTTATAATTAAATTTTTTTGAAATAATTCAATTATTCTTTGAGATTTTAATAAAATTCTTCTCAAGAATTCAATTATTTACATAAATATTTCTTCGAAAAAATTCAATTCTGTCGATAAATAACAAAATTATTCCCTAAAATTCAATTATTTTCAGGCATTTTAATAAAAATTCTTTGAAAAATTCAATTATTTTCATAAATAACAATATTCATAATAAAAATTTAATTATTTTTAAAAGTAATAAATTTTTGCTTGGAAATTTAATTATTTTAAAAAATTCTAATAAAAATGTTCGCAAGAATTCAATTATTTTCATAAATAATAAAATGCCACACACACATTCAATTATTTACGAAAATATTAAATTTTTTACAGCAATTCAATTATTTTTAAATATTTTAATAATAAAACTCAATGCTGAATTTCAATTATTTTTAATACAATTTTAATCGAATTTCTCGAAAAATGTAATTATTCTTAAAAATTGAATTAAAATTCGTTGATAAAATTGAATTATTTGAAAATTTGTTGATAACGATTCTTTATGGGAATTGAATTTTAAGAAACATTGAATTATTCAATAAATTACTTATTTTTGTATTTAAATAATTGAATTGTAGAATTTTCTAAGTATAATTGATTGAAATATGATTTTCAGTTTAAATTGTAGATAATTGAATTTTGATCTTTTAATGTTTAAATTTTTCATACTTTTAACTGAAAGTTGTGTAGATTTAATTTTTTTGAAAAAGTTGAATTGAATCTTTTTGAAGTTATTTGAAGTTTTTATTTTCTAATATTTGATTGAAGAATTTGCGAATAATCGATGAAATTTCGTAAAATTGAATTGTAAACAAAAGGATTTGAAAATGTTGAAAGAAATGTTTTAAAAATGATTAATAATAATGAATAATAATTAATTTAAACTTTATAAAGAAGAATTTTAGTTAAAAATTTTGGAAAACATTAATTGAATTAAAATGATGAAAGTAATTTTGAATAAGTTACAGTAATAATATTGTTATAATATAAAATAATGATTTTATCAGTCGGTCATTTTTAATTATTATAAAACATGAAGATATCGATAACTCCGAGTCTTCGACTCGGAGTTATTGATATTTACATGTTTTATAATAATTTTTATACAATTTATATATTTTAATATAAATGTAGTTTTAAAAACCTGGAAAAATTCTGTTTTTTTGACCTTGAAAACCTGGAAAAGTCAGAGAATTTGAAATGAGCAAAAGGGTGGCAATCCTGGATTTACCATTTTTTGGAAATTTTTATTTTGTGATGAATATGGAAATGTAATTTTATTTTTTTGAAAATTTTCACTCTTAATGAATGTGGAATATTAATTTTATTTTTGGAAAAATTTTCATTCTCAATGAATGTGGAATATTAATTTTATTTTTAAGAAAATTTTTATTCTCAATGAAAGTAGAAAATTAATTATTCTTTAGGAAATTTTTCATTCCCGACGAAAGTAGAAAATTAATAATTCTTTAGGAAATTTTTCATTCTCGAGAAAAAAGTAGAAAATTAATTATTTTTGAGAAAATTTTTATTTCTATTTTTAGCAATAAAAAAATTCAACTTTTCTGAATCAATCTTTTTTCTTGATTTTGCAATAGACTACCTGAAAAACACGCTGTAAATTCATCTCGGCTGTATCAATATTTTTGTTTCTCTCTCAATGCTGCAGATGTTTCTGTTCATAAAGTCTTTTTTCGCATCTTTTCGAACATGATTTTTGTAGCCGAGTGTTTATAGTAAACAAAATTTTATAAGGTCGAATTTTTATTTACCTGAATTTTCATATTTTGCTTTTTTATTTTTCCAAGCGAATTTTTATTTAGTTTTTTTTTTTTATTGAAAATTATAAAGTTAAATTTTATAAAGATGCTTTCTATAAATTTGACTCCTTTGAGCGAATTTACTTATCTTGCTCTAGAGCAAAATTTATATTTAAATAATAAAAAAAGTTTTCTAAAGTTTCTGATTGTGAATTTTCTTATTTAGTTATAGATATGAGTGCGAAGCCTGAAATAGTAATTTCTTTTCATGAATAGTAATTTTTACTTATATACGATTATATATTAAAATTTCCGAAAATTGCAGTACTGTGAGTAATTTCCAAATTTCCAGTGAAAACTTGCAACGAAAATTGCAATGTTATAAAATATAAATTCACTTGAATAAAAATGAATTCCACTATAAATACTTAAGAACACGCAACTCTAAAATTTCCATATAAATTCTTGCCGATAAAAAATCACTATACCAAAAAATCGTGATAATTTTTCAAAAAGAACATGACGGTATAAAATTGAATAAAACACGTATACACGTGCTATATCGTACACATTCAGCTGCATTCAGACGAAAATAAAAAGATTAAAAGAATAAAAAGAAGATATAATAAAGTATTATAAAATTTGACGTTCCGCGTTATTAAAAGAAAATTACACTTTATTATAAAAGTCTCGTGTAATGTATATACGTGAAATGCGCCAAATGGCATCATAAGTGGACCATCAAAAGAAGAACTCTCGCGAGAAGATTTGCACGCGGCTTGGCCAATTGAATGTGTAAAAGAGATGTAGGTGTGTTGGTGTTGGTGTGTTGTCGATGCAAGCATGGAATGCAGCTTCGAGCCAAACTCAGTCTTGTTGACCGGCTACTGTATACACGAAAGAGAAGTCCTTTATCATCCTGGGACGTGAAACGAGACGTCGTAATGTGACTCGAAAGCATCTTTTTTTCTTCCTTCATATACTTCATTTCTTATCCCTCACTCGTTTCCGTTAATTAATTGGCTCCTGGTTCTCAAAGCGAGGAATAAAAAACAAAAAAGAAAAAAAAGAGGGAATCAAATGATAAAACTTTGATCGAATTCGATGCTTATCACTTTAATGAAATTACGTGTATTTAATTCCTAAAATTTTATTTCCTTTATTTTTTGTACGAATATGCAAATTCTGGTGGAAATTAAGTTTGTCGCATTTTGATGAATAGCAAACATTTTGCGGTTACTTTTGGGATTACAGAAATATATTGGCGTTAAAATATAACAGGCTTCGCACTCGATAATTAATTTTAAAAAAGTAGCTTTATGGGGAAACTTCAACTATATACATTTTTAACTATGTCAAAAAAGTGATTTAAATTTTCCAGAAAATTATTTTTCTAATCATTTTTCTAAAAAATTATTTTCATAATAATTTTTTGAATAAAGGAAATCAATAGATAAAAATCCATTGAAATCCATTGAATCCATTGAATCCATTGAAATGAAAAATCCATTAAAAGTAATAAAATAATTAAATTTTTAGAATTCATAAAAAAATTTTTAATTTTGATGTCTTTTCATTAGCCTCAAACTATGAAATTACCAGAAATTTTTTATTGTATATTTAATTAATTATTAAAAATAAAATTGATTTCTAGAAGAATTTTAGTTAAAAACAATGAAAAAAATTGAATTTTGAAGAAGTTATGAATGATTGCAGAAAATCAATTATTTTCAAAAATAATAAAATTCTTCTCCGAAATTTAATTATTTTAAAAAGCAAAAAAACTTTTAGTATAAATTCAATTATGTTCAAAAATTTAAATAAAATCTCAAAAAAATTTCAATTATTTTCAAAAGTAATAAAATTTTTCTCCAAAATTCAATTATTTTCAAAAGTACAATAAAAACTTTTAGCAGAAATTCAATTATATTCAAAAATTTAAATAAATTCTCGAAAAAAATTCAATTATTTTCAAAACTATAATAAACTTTTATCAGAAATTCAATTATGTTCGACAATTTAAATAAATTCTCAATATAATTTCAATTGTTTTAAAAAATATTAAAATTCATCTCTGAAATTCAATTATTTTCAAAAGTATAATAAACTTTTATCAGAAATTCAATTATTTTAAAAAATTTTAATAAATTTTCGTAAAAAATTTAATTATTTTCAAAAATAATAAAATTCTTCTCCGAAATTCAATTATTTTTAAAAGTATAATAAACTTTTAGCAGAAATTCAATTATGTTAAAAAATTTAAATAAAATCTGGTAAACATTTCAATTATTTTTAAAAATAATAAAATTCTTCTTCGAAATTCAATTATTTAAAAAAGCAAAAAAACTTTTAGTATAAATTCAATTATGTTCAAAAATTTAAATAAAATCTCAAAAAAATTTCAATTATTTTCAAAAGTAATAAAATTTTTCTCCAAAATTCAATTATTTTCAAATGTAATAAAATTTTTCTCCGACGTTCAATTATTTTCAAAAGTACAATAAAAACTTTTAGTGGAAATTCAATTATATTCAAAAATTTCAATAAATTCTCGTAAAAATTTCAATTATTTTCAAAAATAATAAAATTCTTTTCCGAAATTCAATTATTTAAAAAAAATTATTGATAAAATTCTATGCAAATATTTACTTATTTTCATAAATAATAAAAATTTTACAATAATTCATTTATTTACAAATTTTATAAAAATTTCTTCGCAATGATTCAATTATTTTAGTAAATAATAAAATTCTTTGCAAAATTCAATTATTTTTAAACATTTTAAAAAAATTTTTCTCATGAATTCAATTATTTTCATAAATAATAAAATTCATCGCAGGATTTCAATTATTTTTTTAGATTTTAATAAAATTCTTTGCAAAATTCAATTATTTTTATAAATAATAAAATTCTTTTTTGGGATTCAATTATTTTGAAAAATAATAAAACTCATCGAAAAATTTCAATTATTTTTAATACAATTTAAAGCGAATTCCTCCAAAAAACAAATTTTTTTCATAAGTTCAAAATTAAATTACATTTAAAACTTGAATAATTTCTCTTAAATAAATATTTAAATATTTCTTTATTTTTCCACAGGAATTTTAAATATTTTAAATTTTACCTGAAATTCAGTTTTAAATCAATTTTTATTAGAAATTTCTACGAGAATTCAACTATTTTAATATAAAAATAAATAATTTATTAAATAATTGAATTGCAATGGATATTTTATTATTTATGAAAATAAAAAATAATTATTTATGAGAATAATTGAATTTTTACAATTTTTTTCGACGAATTTAAATTAAAATTTAATTTGAAAATCATTCAGTTTTTATGTAGAATTCTATTAAAATTCATTTAAAAATAATTGAATAACTGCAAAGAATTGCAATAAAATTTTTAAGAGTAGAAAAAAATTCTTTAAGGTATTTAATTCAGTTCAATTAAATTTGACAAAAAAATTTTCAATTAATAAAAACTATAATTTAATTTTTTTCAATTATTTACTGGAATTTAACTATATTTTCAAAACAATTTTATTACAAAGTTTCAAAAGACTATTTAAATTTTAACTGAAATTAATTTTGAAATCATAATTTTTATTAGAAAGTTCTACGAGAATTCAATTATTTAAATATAATGATAAATAATTTATTGAATAATTGAATATTTCTCAAAATTGAATTTTAACGAAGAATTACCTACATTAAAATCTTTGAAAATAATTGTATTCTTTCGAAAAATTAAGAAAAAAGATTATTAAGAATAATTGCATTTTTTTGGGAATTCATTTAAAATTATATTAAGAGTCGTTAAGAATAATAATTGAAATTCTGCGATAATTTCTATTATTTGTGAAATTAATTAAATTTTTGTGAAGAATTTTATAACAATTTTTTTTTTTAATAATTAATTTTGTTGGAAAATTTTTATAAAAATTGTATTTTAAATTATTGAATTCCAATGAATATTTTATTATTTATGAAAATAAAATAAAACAATTCTTTATTAGGATAATTGAATTTTTACAAATTTTGTCGACAAATTTAATTAAAATTTTTTTTGAAAATCATTCAATTTTTATATAGAATTTTATTAAAATCTTTTTACAAATAATTGAATATTTTGCAAGGAATGCAATAAAATTTTTGAAAGTAATTGAATTTTCGTGAAGAATTTTAGAAAAATTCTTCGAAATAATTAATTTTTTTTTTGAAAAAATTTAATAAAAAATTGTATTTTAAATTCTTCAATTGTCAATTTCAAATTAAAAATTCTATTATTTACGAAAATAATTGCATTTCGACGAATAATTTGATAAAAATTCTATTCAAAATTATTTACATTTAGGCACACTGCATAGCATTTACGTGGAATTAATTATAAATTATAATACACTATTATATAATTAAAACTACACGCGATAGGAAAGAAACGTGTCTATGTCTTTGGTTACATAATAAAATGCAGACAGTAAATATAAGCTTTAATAAATCGCACGTTTAATTGTACTCTCTTAATTAATAATTAATGAAAAATTTAAATTGACTTGATTGGATGGTCGTGAACCTTGTGTATGTCGGTAGGCAGTTGTTTATTGGTCAGTTAACGTGAGAAGTTACACACGACTCGCAAGTTACGCATATGACCCTTAACGTTGACCTCTGTCGCAATGTCATTCAGGTCAATGCTCCGTGAAATATTTATTTCGAGCATTTCCGTAAGTATTATTAGCACCCGGTTAAGTCTGACAATACGGCAGCCAAGAATTTACAACTACCATGCCTTTGACTTACTTCTTTTTTTCATTGCCTCTCTTCAAACATTTCAAATCGCATTGCAAAATCTTTTTTTTTTTTAATTTTAACTATAAGTTAGAGAGGAGTTTTAAAATAGGATTTTGATCAGTGTCAATGAATTAGAACGTAATTTTATTAATGGCTGAAAAATTCGACCAATTATATCTACCGTCGATTACCGTCAGTTGCGATTGTTCATCTGGTATTTATTTTTTCCAACTAACACTAAATGTATTTGTTTTCGATTATAATTGATGACTACCGTCATTTGAAACTATAGCCAATTATGGTTGAAAACTACCGTCAGTCGTATCTACCGTCAATAAAAGTTGAAAACTATCTTCAGTCTAATCTACAGTCGATAAAAATTAAAACTACGATTGCCCTGATTGCAAACTTACAACATTTGTAACTACCGTCGATCACCTTTGTAATATACCGTCAGTAAGAACAACCGTTAATTATAACTACCGTCTGAATACGAATTACCGTATGAATCAGTTTGTTTAAACCTTTCCGCCTAATTATTCTATCAACTACTAGCAATTGTAACTACCGTAACTACCGTCGATTATAATTGATAGCTACCGGTATTTGAAACTAAAATCAATACTACCGTCAGGCACATTTGCTATTAATTAAAATTAAAAACAACTAGCAGTTAGTGACATTATTCATGACTGCAAACTTTCATCAAGTGTAACTACCGTTCACTACCGTCAGTTAAGATTGAATTCATTATCTCTTTAAACATTGTTATTAAATAGTCTTGGAGCTACTAGCAGTTGTAAGTACCGTCGATTATAATTGATAACTACCGATATTTGAAACTGCAGTCAATACTACCGTCAAGAACTACCATCAAACACATCTACCGTCGATAAAAATAAACAAGTGTCAGAATTTGTCATTTTAATGCAATTACTTGCATCTGACGAGTTTTAATCCACGCGACAGTACTTTTATAACTGTTACTTTACATAAAAAAGTAGTATATACGGTAGTTATATCTAGTAATTTACATCGACGGTAGTTGTATCTGACAACAATTTAAATCGACGGTAGCTGAATTAGGACGTAGTTTTATTAATGACGCTAATCATGATTATAAACTTCGACCAATAATATTTACCGTCGACTACCGTCAGTTGCGATTGCTATTAACTTAACATTTATTTTGTTTCAATTAACACTAATTGTATTAACTCTCGATTACAATTGATGGCTACCGACATTTGAAACTATAACCAATTATGGTTGCAAACTACCGCCAGTCGCAAAAAAACTGAAAACTACCATCAGTCACAACTACAATCAATAAAAATTGAAAACTACCATTAGTCACAACTACAGTCAATAAAAATTAAAAACTACGATCAGTTACTATCGCTCATCTTGATTGCAAACTTACAACATTTGTAACTACCGTCCATTACATTTTATATCGACCGTCAGTGAGAATAACTGTCATAAATGATGTCATTTACAATTAATTATAACTACCGTCTGAATCAGATAGTTTGCACCTTTTAGCCTAATTATTCTAGAAACTACAAGCAGTTGTAACTACCGTAGAACATAATTGATAGCTACCGGTATTTGAAAGTACAGTCAATACTACCGTCAAGAATTATCATTAAGCATATTTACCGTCTATTAACATAAACAAGTGTCAGAAGTTGTCATCAATGCAATTACTTGCATCTGATGAGTCACAATAATTAACTGTGGTTTTAACTCACGGTATGCACAGCTGACAGCTATTTAAACTCGTGGTAGTTATAATTAGCAGTGTTGACAATTCACAGACGGTAGTTAAAATTGTTAGTAGTTACAATTGTCTGCAGGTACAATTAACAATAATTACAAAGAACGGTAGTTACTATCTCTTATTATAGATAGTTTTAACTTACGGTAGTTACAACTTTTATTATACTTTTATACTTTTATTATACTCTTATTATAAGGGGCCGTTCAAAAAATACGTAACGCTATTTTTCGGAAATTTGGACCCCCCCTCCCCCCATGTAACGCAATGTTGTATACATTAACGCCATTTTTTCTGCTGACCGTAAAAAATAGCTTGACCCCCCCTCCCCCTAAAGCGTTACGTATTTTTTGAACGGCCCCTAAATAACGGTAGTTACAATTAAATGTAGAAATAATTGAGAGTCGTTGCAACTGACAGTAGTAACAATTGACGGTAACAAAAATTTATAGTCGTTTTAACTGACGATAGTTTAAATTGACAGTAATTCTAAATGACGGTAGTTACAATTAACAGTAATTTCAACTGACGGTAGTTGCAAGTAACAGTAATTTTAAATGACGGTGGTTACAATTAACAGTAGAAACAATTAACAATCGTTGCAATTGACAGTAGTAACAGTTGACGATAATTCTAGAAACAATTGGGAATAGTTGCAACTGACAATAATAGTTATAATTAGTGGTAGAAACAATGGATAATCGTTGCAACTGACAGTAGTAATGTTGACGGTATTTAAAATTCTTATAAGTTTCAACCGACGGTAGATTCAATTAATAGTAATTTCAACTGACGGTAGTTACTGCAAATAGTAATTTTATCTGACGGCAGTTACAGTTAATAGGAATTTTAACTGATAGTAGTTACAACGAACAGTAATTTTAACTGACGGTAGTTACAATTAACAGGAATTTTAACTGACGGTAGTTACAGTAAATAGTAATTTCAACTGACGGTAGTTATAGTAAATAGTAATTTTAAGTGACGGTAGTTACAATTTTAACAGTAGAAACAATTAAAAATCGTTGCAACTGACAGTAGTAATGTTGACGGTATTTAAAATTCTTATTAATTTCAACCGACGGTAGATTCAATTAATAGTAATTTCAACTGACGGTAGTTACAGCAAATAGTAATTTTATCTGACGGCAGTTACACTTAATAGGAATTTTAGCTGACGGTAGTTACAATTAATAGGAATTTTAACTGACGGTAGTTACAATGAACAGTAATTTTAACTGACGGTAGTTACAATTAACAGGAATTTTAACTGACGGTAGTTACAATTAACAGGAATTTTAACTGACGGCAGTTACAATTAATAGGAATTTTAACTGAGGGTAGTTACAATGAACAGTAATTTTAACTGACGGTAGTTACAATTAACAGGAATTTTAACTGACGGTAGTTACAATTTTAACAGTAGAAACAATTGACAATCGTTGCAACTGACAGTAGTAATGTTGACGGTATTTAAAATTCTTATTAGTTTCAACTGACGGTAGTTACCATTTACAGTAATTTCAACTGACGGTAGTTGCATTAAATAGTAATTTTAACTGACGGTAGTTTCAAATAGAACTAATTTCGACTAACAGTCCTTCCAATTGATTACCAATAATTAAACGATCTTCCAATCAATAAATATGTATTTTTAATTCCTAAACTTTTTTTGCTAACAAACAAAAAGTAAAGTTAATTTAAAACGGTAATTAATCACAATGTAGAACGTGTATAAATTCTTAAACGACTAAAAGTTTTATCAGACATTATGTCATTTTTGTTTCTTTATATAGAATAAAAATTTTTTGAAAGGAAAAAAAAATTGGTGAAATTAATTTTTCTCCTGACGGTCATAATTTTTTTCCGAGAAAAGGGATTAGAGTGAGAGTAAATCTCGGGTGGTTAGAGACAGGATATCCGTATCAGGACAGTGCGACATGTTGTCCAAGCTATTATATTCCTTTCTACGTGACTGAATTACATTAACCGCACTGGCTGTTACAGAACAGGGCATCCTACTGCATTAAACTTTAATATAATGAATTGTACATTTTCTGCCACGATGCACACACTATTGGATATAGAAGAGGATGATTAGAGTTGATAAAGGACTTTGAAATTAAAGAAATGGAGAGAATGTTAAATGTACTTATAATTTTCACTGAGATGGGAAATAACGCATGTTGAGAAAAAGAGAAAGAGAGAGAGAAAGAGAGATGGACGTGAAGAAATATATACAGAACGTGAATCACGACAGAGTCATCCTGGCGCCAGGAATCGGTCCATATACGTATATAGGCGCATCTCGCGAGTTCAGATAAGGAAAACTTGTAGACACTCAACACACGCACACACTTTACTCACGCAAGTACGGAAATGTCTCAAATTGTGACAGTTAACATTTGCTTCTTTCAATTTTTTCTTTTTACTTTTTTTTCTCTGCCTTTACTGATAGTCTATTTTGAAAAATTTCGTTTATCTATATTTATAACTGTAAAATTGATCGACAATACAGAGTTTTTCTATAAAGATGTCAAATTGAGACAAAAAACAATTGAAAAAAACTAAAAAACAATTGTTTTTTGTCACAATTTGATATTAAAAAAATTCTTAAAAATAAAATTTCAATTCCTCGAAAAAATAAATTATTAAAAAAAATTTTTTTTTAATGCTTTGGAAGAATTCACTTATTTATAAAAATATTAAAAATTTTTACAGGAATTCAATTACTTTCAATATCTAGTATTTTCATAGAATTTCGCAAAAAAAATTCAATTATTTAAAATAAAATTCTCATAATATTTATTATATTTCGGAAAAATTAATTAATTAAAAAAAAATTATAAAATTCTTATGAAGAATTCAATTATTTTCAAAATTAACGAAATTTTTCACAAAAATTCAATTATTTTTAAACATTTTAATAAACTTATTCGCAATAATTCAATTATTTTTGAAAATTTTAATAAAATTCTTAGCAACTATTCAATTATTTTCATGAATAATAAAATTCATCGCAGGATTTCAATTATTTTTAATACAATTTTACAGGAATTGCTCAAAACATGTAATTATTCGTCAAATTTTATTAAAATTCATCAAAGAAATTCAATTATTTTAAAACATTTTAATATAATTCTTTGCAAAATTTAATTATTTTTAAAAATAACAATATTTTTTACAGAAATTCAATTCTTTTTAAACATTTTAATCAACTTGTTTGCAATTATTCAATTATTATCGTAAATAATAATATTCTTTGGAGGGATTCAATTATTTTCTAAAAATTTGTTACAATTCTTTATAAAAATTCAATTATTTTCAAAAAATTTGTTACAATTCTTTATGAAAATTTAATTATTTTTAATATAACTGTAACGAAATAATTTTTAAATCTATCCAAAATAATTAAATTATTTTTAAAAATTGGAATAAAATTCTGGACATAAATTCAATTATTTTCGTAAATAATAAAATTCTTGTTAAAAATTTAATTATTTTTGTAAATAATAATCTTCTTTGGAGGGTTTCAATTATTTTCAAATAATTTGTTACAATTCTTTATGAAAATTCAATTATTTTTAATTTAACTGTAACGAAATAATTTTTAAATCCATCCAAAATAATTAAATTATTTTCAAAAATTGGAATAAAATTCTGGACAAAAATTCAATTATTTTCGTAAATAATAAAATTCTTGTTAAAAATTTAATTATTTTTGTAAATAATAATCTTCTTTGGAGGGTTTAAATTATTTTCAAAAAATTTGTTACAATTCTTTATGAAAATTCAATTATTTTTAAAAAATTTGTTACAATTCTTTATGAAAATTCAATTATTTTCAATTTTTAACATTTAGTCTTGAAGGAATTTTCAATCTCTTCGAAATAGTTTAATTATTTTCAAAAATGTTAACAAAAATTCTTGACAACAATTCAATTATTATCGTTAATAATAAAATTTTTATTGGAAACGACAATTAATTTAAAATACGATTTTTTATTAAATTTAAAAAAAATCAATTATTATTTCAAAAAATTTTATTAAAATTCTTTACGAAAATTCAATTATTTTGAGGCATTTTAATATAATTCTTTGCAAAATTTAATTATTTTTAAAATTAATAAAATTCTTTGCAACAATTAATTTATTTTCACAAATAAAGTTTTTCACAAGAAATCAATTATTTAAAATAAAGTTTTGATAATATTTATTATATTTCAAAAAAATTAATTATTTAAAACAGTGTTTATAAAATCCTTATGAAGTATTTAATTATTTACAAAAATAACAATATTTTCACAAAAATTCAATTCTTTTGAGACATTTTAATAAAATTTTTCGCAATAATTCAATTATTTTCATAAATAATAAAATTCTTCGTAGGATTTCAATTGATTTTAATACGATTTTACAGAAATTGATCATAAAATGTAATTATTCTTAAAAATTTAATTTCAATTCCTCGAAAAAATTAATTATTTAAAAAAAATGCTTTTTTAAAATTTTTTTGGAAGAATCCAATTATTTACAAAAATATTAGAATTTTTCACAGGATTTCAATTATTTTCAAATACTTTAATAAAATTGTTCGAAAGAAATCAATTATTTTAAATAGAATTTTATTTCAATTTTTTTGAAATAATTCAATTATTCTTTTAGATTTTAATAACATTTTTCCCAAGAATTCAATTATTTACATAAATAATTCTTCGAAAGAATTCAATTATTTACATAAATAATTTTTGGAAAGAATTCAATTATTAAAGATAAATAACAAAATTATTCCCGAAAATTCAATTATTTTGAGGCATTTTAATAAAATTTTTTGCAAAATTCAATTATTTTCATAAATAACAATATTCATTACAAGAATTCAATTATATTTAAAAGTAATAAATTTTGTCTTGGAAATTCAATTATTTTAAAAAATTCTAATAATATCGTTCGCAAGAATTCAATTTTTATATATCCCCGATAATGTGTAAAATCTAGAAAATTTAAAACCTCGAAAGTTGAACTCCTCGAATGTTCAAAACCTAGAAAATTCGAAATGATATTCTCATAGTATTATATTAGAATTTTTTTTACATTATTCCAAAGGAATATTCCAAAATTCCAACACTTTGATATTTCTAAAATTCGGATGGAATATTCCAGAAGAATATTTCCAACTTTCTAATTAAATATTCCAAGAATGCGAATGAAATGTTGTACGCAATTGGAGATATATTAATATTAATATTAATAATAATAATTATAAATAAAAAATAAATGAGAAAAACAAAGATTTTTTTTTTAATTCTGAATTTTGTTAAAATTGCGATGAAAGCAATACATCTTTTTACGTACAACTATATTCTCGCACACGCAAAATGTTGAAAATAAAATTTCATGGTTTCGAATAATTCGAAGCGATTTTGCGGAATGAAAAGTTTCCCACGTGTAATATTCTCTTTCGCAAGGATGAAGATGAAAATCGAGGTAAAAATTGTTGTCGCGCGCGCTCTTTTTCACGTAAAAGCGACAAACTGTTCGGAAAGCACGTACACGCAACGCAACGTTTGTAACTTGATACCGTTAATGGCTGACAATTCCTATGTAGTTGGGTGAACTGAAAATATATATATGCCACCATTAAGGTGTCGCGGACAAAAACAGAAAGAGAGAAAAAGAGAGAAAAAAAAAATGGAAAAACTATATGAGAAACCATTAAATCTCGCAATGATTAGTACATATTGCAAATAACGCAATGCCTCACGGCTTGCAGTAAGGAAACAGTTCGCGAGACAGCACTTAATTACCCTGTTCGCATGACATCATTAACAAGTCGATGATTATGAATGAACGATTATATATATATAATACAAGTACATTTCTGGTTTGTGACCTCGATTCAATCGCATGGGAAACTGCGTGAAAATGAAAATTTATTCCTCCTCTTGTCAAATGTTTTTCACAACTTTCGCTTTTCAATTCACAAAAATTATCTTTTTTACACCGCAATTAATTACAGGTTTTATTAATCAAACAACGCTTGGGATTTTTGTTGGCAAATTAATCACATGATCGGTATTATCAATTAATTACATGCTTTGATGTTTTAATTAAATGTTTTTTATTAGTATAGTGAAAAATATTGTTTTTTTATCGACGGTAACTTGTCATTAATTTTTTCTTTGTCGACTCTTCACTTTTATAATTACAGAGCTCGAAGCAGTGAAAGTATTTAAAAATAGTAAATACAGACCTTACGGACCAAAAATTAAAAATTACGGACCAACTGACAAAAATAGAATCAGGCCGAATCAAAGAGAATAATCAAAGAGATAATCAAGAGAACATTTTACTTAAAACTAGAAATTCAATTTTCCAAACTATAAAACATGAAGAAATCGATTACTCCGAGTCTTCAACTCGAAGTCATCGATTTCTTCCTGTTTTATAATAATTAAAGATGATCAAGTAATAAAAATTAATAAAAATAATTTATAATAATTAAAATCATTATCAATTCAATTATTATTTTTAAGAATTTAAAACTAAAATTTTTCGATTATTTTTTTAAATTTTCGAAAAAGTTCTTTGACAATTTTCAAATTCATTTCTCTACAATATTCAATTTTACGAAATTTCAATTATTAGTAAATTCTTTAATTAAATAAATACTAGAAAATAGAAACTAAAAATAATATTTTAAAAAAACTTAATTAAACTTTTTCAGAAAAATTAATTATAAAATACTATTTTTTAAAATTCACGCCATATTGTTTTTAATATTCAATTATTATCTAAAATTTTAACTGAAATTCATTTTTATAAAATGAAAATCAATTCTTTATAGAAAATTCTACTAGAATTCAATTATTTTTAAAAATTTTAATAAAATTCTTGGCATAAATTAAAAATAACAAAATTCTTAGCAGATCTTCAATTACATTCAGAAATTTTTATAATAAAATTTTTCTCAAGAATTTAAATATTTTCGTAAAATAATAAAAATCTTTGCGCAGAGATTCAATTATATTATCAAAAGTCTTAATAAAATTCTTCGCGAGAATTCAATTATTTTCAAAAATATCAGAATTTTAGCAGAAATTTAAAATATTTTAAAAAGTTTTGATAAAACTTTTTTTGGTAGAAATTCAATTATTTTTAAGACAATTTAAAAAAAAATGTCTCGATAAAATTCAATTATTTTTAAAATTTTAATGAAATTTCTTCGAAAGAATTCAATTATTATAATCTAAGATTTTAACTGAAATCTATTTTTAAATCAATGTTAATGAGAAAATTCTACCTGAATTCAATTATTTAAATACAAATAAAATGCAAATAAATAATTTATCGAGTAATTGAATGTTTCTTGGAAATCAATTCCCATTAAAAATTTTTATCTACAAATTTTTAAATAATTAAACTCTTTGGACGAATTTTAATGAAATTTTTAAGAATTTTTCCGAGAAATTCGATTAAAATTCTATTGAAAATAATTGAATTCTATTGAAAATCCTAAAAAGAATTTTATTAAATACGAACATAATTGATTCCTTGTAAAAATTTTATTATTTATGAAAATAGTTGAATGATTGCGAAGAAATTTATAAAAAAATTGGTTATTAATGAAATTCTTGTGAAATTTTTATTATTTTTTGAAAATAATTAAAAATTTTTGTAGAATTTTATTAAATTTTTTTTTTAAATAATTAAATTCTTTTGGTAAATTTTATGAGAATAGTATATATTGAACAATATTTAATTTTTCAGAAGAATATTATTACTTTTAAAAATAATTGAAATTTTGCAATGGATTTTATTAAAATTTTCGAAAATAATTGAATTTTGTCGAAGAATTTTGCTATTTATTTATAAAGATAATTGAGATGTTTTGAACATTTTGTTTAGATTTTTTGAAAATAATTGAATTTCGGAGAAGAATTTTAATATTCCCTAAAATAATTGAAATTTTGACGAGAATTGTTAAAAATTTTTTAACATAATTGAATTTCTGCGAAGAATTTTATTACTTTTGAAAATAATTGAAATTTTGCAATGGATTTTTTAAAAATTTTTGAAAATAATTGAATTTTATTACTTTAGAAAATAATTGAATTCGTGTTATAAATATTGTTAATTTTGAAAATAATTGAAATTTTATAATGAATTTAAATAAAATTTTTGAATATAATTGAATTTTGTCGAAGAATTTTGCTATTTATTTATAAAGATAATTGAGATGTTTTGAACATTTTTTTTAGATTTTTTAAAAAAAATTGAATTTTGGAGAAGAATTTTAATATTTCTAAAGATAATAATTGAAATTTTCACGAGAATTTAAAAAAAATTTTCAACATAATTGAATTTTGGCGAAGAATTTTATTACTTTTAAAAATATTTGACTTTCTGCAATGATTTGTAATTTCTTTAGAATTCTCAAATTTATATCGTACAATTTACGAACTTTTCATCCTTTCTGAATGAAATTACGGACTTTACAGACCTTTTTTTTAAAAAAACGGACTTTTACGGCGACTTCAAGCAAAGTTACGGACTTTTACGGGATTTACGGACCCTACTTCGAGCCCTGATAATTACCGTCTGTTGTAACTTTCGGCAATTTTTGATTAAAGTAATTAATTAATAATTAATTAATTAATTGACGGTAGTTGCAGTTTATTGTACTTTAACTATTATGATTACCTCAGTCATAATTATAACAGAAGTTACTCAATAGTTACAAAAAGTAAAAAAATATCGGTTTGTGAGGATTATTTAAGTTTCCGATAAGCTGACGGTAGTTACAACTGACGCTATTAGAATCAATTTACTAACAATTGATGTTCGTTAACACTATAAAGATGATAACAAAGTTAGTTAAAGTGATAAGCTAGGTTAAATGTTATGAAATTAAAATCGACGATAGTTGCAACTGACGGTATAACTATAGTTACTTTACTGACAATTTTTTTCAACTGTTTGTAATTCATAAAATCCAGTTAAAGGAATTTACATACAATTGATTTACGAAATCAATTGTAATTAAAGGCTCTTACAACTGACGGTAGTTTCAACTCATTTGTGTTTAATTGTATTTTAAGACGTTTACAACTAGCGGTAATTACAACTTAATAGTCTTTATAATTAAAGGCGTTTACAGCTGATGGTAGTTACATGTATGTAAAAGCATCTACGATTGATGGTAGTTCCAACTCAATAGTACATTCACTATTAAAGACGTTTACAGTTGACGGTAGTTACAACTCATTAGAATTTAATCGTAATTAAGGGAGTTTAAATCAGACGGTAATTACGATTCAATAATGTTCACATTTAAATGTATTTACAAGTGACTCAATAGTCTTTGCAATTTAGATAGATTACAGCTGACGGTAGTTAAAACTCAATAGTCTTTACAATTTAGATAGATTACAGCTGACGGTAGTTACAACTCAATAGTGTTTACAAATAGTGTTTATAACTCACTAGTTTTCAGTTGTAATTAAAGGCACTTACAACTAACGGTAGTTCCAACTCAATTGTGTTTACTTGTCATTTAAGGCTATGACAACTGACGGTAATTACAACTCAATAGAGTTGACATTTAAAGACCTTTACACTTGACGGTAGTTAAAACTGAGATTACAACTCAATAGTGTTTATAATTAAAGGCGGTAATAACATCTGATAGTTTCAATCAACGGTAGTTATATCTAACAACAATTTAAATCGACAGTATCTGCGTCTAACACTATAGTAATGTTTGACGATAACTATAATAAACAGTAGTACCAACTGACAGTAGTTTTAATTAAAATTAATTTCAAATTACGGTAGTTGCAAGTGCCAACTCACGGTAATTATAATTAATAGTAGAAACAATTGACGGTATTTAAAATTGATAGTAGTTTCAACTGACGGTAGTTGCAATTAACAGTAATTGCAACTGACGGTAGTTACAATTAACAGGAATTTTAACTGACGGTAGTTACAGTAAATAGTAATTTTAACTGACGGTACTTAAAATTAACAGTAGAAACAATTAAGAATCGTTGCAATTGACAGTAGTAACAGTTGACGGTATCTAAAATTGATAGTAGTTTCAACAGAC
Source organism: Leptopilina syphax (assembly GCA_032872505.1). Taxonomy (NCBI): domain Eukaryota; kingdom Metazoa; phylum Arthropoda; class Insecta; order Hymenoptera; family Figitidae; genus Leptopilina; species Leptopilina syphax. The sequence continues at coordinate 1,904,277 of CM065475.1, forward strand.
GGTAAATTCAATTGACAGTAATTTCTACTGACGGTAGTTACAATTAACAGGAATTTTAACTGACTGTAGTTACAGTAAATAGTAATTTTAACTGACTGTAGTTACAATTAACAGTAATTTCAACTGACGGTAGTTACAGTAAATAGTAATTTCAACTGGCGGTAGTAACAATTAACAGTAGAAACAATTAAGAATTGTTGCAATTGACAGTAGTAACAGTTGACGGTATCTAAAATTGATAGTAGTTTCAACAGACAGTAAATTCAATTGACAGTAATTTCTACTGACGGTAGTTACTATTAACAGGAATTTTAACTGACGGTAGTTACAGTAAATAGTAATTTCAACTGACGGTAGTAGCAATTAACAGGATTTTTAACTGACGGTAGTTACAATTAACTGGAATTTTAACTGATGGTAGTTACAATTAATAGTAGAAACAATTGACAATCTATGCAACTGACAGTAGTAATGTTGACGGTATTAAAAATTCTTATTAGTTTCAACTGACGGTAGTTTAAAATATCAGAAATTCCGACTAACTGACGGTAGTTAGAACTCAATATTTTTCAATTATTATAAAAAGCGTTTATAACTGACAGTAGTTAGAACTTATTAGTGTTTGTAACTTAAAAATATTTATAACTATGGTATAATTCCAACTAATAATAGTTAGTTCAATTACAATTAAGGGAGTGAAAAACTGACAGTAATTACAACTTACTAATGCTTAATTGTAATTTAAGGCGTTTACAACTGACGGTAATTATAACCCAATAATGTTTAATTGTAATTTAAGTAGTTTACAGCTGATGGTAGTTACAAATGAATACCGTTTACAATGAAAGCCGTTCGCAGCTGACGGTAGTTACAGCTCAGTAGTTTTCAGTTGTAATTAAAGCCGCTTACAATTGACGGTAGTTCCAACTCAATTGTGTTTATTTGTAATTTAATGTGATGACAACTGACGGTAATTGCGACTGAATAGTGTTTACATTTAAAGACCTTTACACCTGACAGTAGTTACAATCGAGGTTACAACTCAATAGTGTCTATAAAGACGTTTACAGCTAACGGTAGTTAAAACTCAATAGTTTTAAATTTTTTTAAAAGTGTTTTTAACTGACGGTAGTTATAACTTATAGTGTTTAAAGTCATTTTCAACTATAGGTGATTACAACTCATTAGGGTTTAATGGTTATTAATGGCGCTTACAATTAATGGCAACTGACGGTAGTTACAACTAATTAGTTGTTAATTGTAATTAAAAATTTTTACAACGACGGTAGTTACATGTAATGATATAGTTGAAATTTTAATAAATCATAAATAGCATAATTAGAACATTCTGGTAGTTGTATTTTATAATTGTCAGTAGTTGCGACTGATTTTAATCTACAATTTACAAAGTATTAAATCACTATTTTCTTTTCCTTCTTTTTTGGTCCGAAAGAGGTGTCAGGTTAAAATAAAAATTAAGGAACTATATGCCTATATGCAATTACTGTCAATCAGAAAAATGTAAATGTGAGCAAGACCTTTAAAATCTTTTTTTTCCCCTGATTCTCTATATAAGAAAGTTGACAGTAATATTATAATGTTCTATCATATATGTTTTGCCTGTCGCTCAGCTGAATGAAAACGGCTGAAAATTATTCGTTAATGTTAAAAAATGGAGGAAACGTGGGCGCGTGACATTACCATAACAAGAGAGGCTTATGAGTGTGTCATATAGATTTATTTCTGAATTATAAATGGTATATAGGAAATTGCCTGAAACTATATGTATACATACAATAATAGGGTGAATGATATTGAATTGAGAAAATTGAGAGAGTGAGAGAGAGAGAGAGAGCAAGGGGGGAGAACGAACGTGTGGCGCTAAGACAAGACGAGGACATGTTAAGTAATCCAAGTAACTCGAGTATAAGACTTTATATGTAATTAGATACTAGCTATATTCCTTTCGAATGTAGGCGCACGGCATGACAAACAATTTGTTGGATAAATGCATATACACTGTGAAATGTATGAATCAATTAAAGTGCGCATTACTTTTTATTTTTATTTTTTGCAGTAGTTATGAAGGAAACGAAAGAGAAACTTTTTTTCATTAACCCTCCGTCACACACCTAGGGAGGGATTCCCTCTACGGTTTCAGTATTTTTTAAATAACTTTTGTTTTCCTCATTGCAAAATAAAATCAGTTTCTATACCTTTCGACAATTTACTCCTCAACACATTTCTAAAAAAACATTTAGTTTAAACATAATTAATATTTAATTATGAAGCTTCAAAGCCAGAGAAAACTCGAAAAAGTGAGGTTATGTTAAATAAAAAAATCAAGTTTTCACAACATTTTTTGTTCCACTGTTGGTTAATGACAAAATTATATTATAAATATAATTAAAATGAATTGTTTAATGATTTTTTTGCTTATTCGTTAATGTTACATTATTTTTACATGTCAAGTGGAATTCCTTCGAAGATGTGCATTCGTGTAATTAATTTTTATTTTTGAGACCGAAAATTAATTTTATTAATTTTATAATTTAGAATAATTTACTACATATTTGTAAGTTTGTGTTAAAACTAAATTTTTGTTGATTCCTTTGTTTATGTTGTAATGTTGCTTATTTTACAATGTGGTGAGGGATTCCCTCTAAACGTGTGTAAAGTCGTAATTTTTTCCCATGTGTGTGACGGAGGGTTAAGAAAAAAAAGAATATTTTTTCTTCTATTTTCGATTATTCTGCTTGTTAAAAATAAATATTCCAGGAACATTTATAGAATATTCCTTGAAATTAGGGTTAATGTTCGGTGAATAATCCTGAACCGAATCCTATATTGTTCAAATATACATAATTTAAATTGATTAATTAAATTTAGTAATAGATTATCAATAAAATGTTAAAATTAAAATTGATTTTTTTAAAAATTTCAATTGAATGTTAAAATTGAAATTTCTAACTTTTAATTGAGTGTAAAAATTGAAGTTATTTAATTTTCATTAAATATTCAAATTTCTAAATTTTAATTGAGTGAAAAAATTTAAATTACTTAATTTTAATTAAATACTGAAATTGAAATAAATAAAAAAATAATTTAATTTAATTAACATTTTAATTTTGTTTTATATTTCTGTTAAAACAATTAAAAATTTAAATAACTTGAATTTCTCGACTTTTTTTCGAAAAAAAATTTTTTTTTTGTTTTTGAAAGAAGCTTTTTTACGTTCTATTGAGTTTAAAAAAAAAATAGTCGCTTACTATAAATACGATCTAGTTTCATGAAGCTTGAATTAAACATAAAGACAGAGCAGGTGATTTTTTAAGAGATTCTCATGAGGGTCAGGTGTTACCAAAGTATTTGACTTTTCAAACATACAGTATAATATATTCACGACGATACGACACGTGTCAAGCTTCTTTTTCTGTGTAAACACAATTTTTAAAGGTTAAATAATTAACAATTTTAATAGCACGCTCGCATTATATTATTTTTCGAACTGTAATTTTACGCGGATGTAGAAATGACAAAATATATTTATACATTCAAATTTAGATTACATTTATTTTTAATGAAAAGTTCAAAGTAAAGAAATTTAATAAATTTAAATTGAATTTTTCTTTTCTCGTAGGCAAATAATTGAATTTTTGCAAATAATTTTACTATTTATAAATAAAATTGAATTGTTTCGAGGAACTTATTAAAACTTTAGATAATATTATTGAATGCTTTTGAAATATTTTATTACAAATTAAGAAAAAATTTAATTCTTTCGTGAAATTTTTTTGAAAATAATTGAATTTTTAAAAGGATTATATAACGAATTAAGAAAAAATTGAATTTATTTCGTGAAAGTTTTTTGAAAATAATTTAATTTTTGCAAAGATTTTACTATTTAAAAAAATAATTGAATTGTTTGTTTAAAAATAATTGAATTCTTGCGAAGAATTTTATTAATATTTTTGAAATTAATAAACAAGAATAATTAATTAACTATATTAATTTGAATGTTCTTTCATTCTTTCATTTATTCACTTTTTCTGTCCCTCACACTCTGAAGTTGTCTTTTGTTTATACTTTTGTTTTTTGTTAACATTAGATAGAAAATAGAAATCATCGGAACTTTTTTTTTACTTCTTTTCATTAAGAGACTAAAATTTCGTTAAATATTATGTTTTGTCAAATTGAAATTATTTTTGTTCTTTACTTCTAAAAAAATTAGAAAATTATTAAACAACTGTGATTAAGAAATAGAAAATTTATTTATTTTCCATTATTTTCTTTTTGAATCACAATTTTTTTAAGAAAATTATTATTTTGTTTCAGAAAAAGAAGAAAAATATTTGAAAAATTCCTATTTTTAATCTTATTTTTGAAACAGGATTTACCAAAGGAAGTGAGAAATTCAAAACATTCAAATTCAAACCTTATTTAAATCAAACAATTTATAAAATTATTGTTATAAAACATGAAGATATCGAGTGCTCCGAGTCGAAGACTCGGAGTGATCGATTTCTTTATGTTCTCTAATAATCGAAGATGACCGAGAGATAAAATCATTATTTTACATTATAAGAATATTGTTACTGTAACTTCACCAAAATGATTTTCATCATTTTAATTCAATTATTATTTTCTAGAATTTTAAATTATTTTTTATGAAAATAATAATTGAATTCCTTAAAAAGTTTTATTATTTATGAAAATAATTGAATTCCTTGTGAAATTTTTATTATTTTATGAATATAATTAAATGTTTGCGCAGAATTTCAATAAAATTTTTTATAATTGAATTTTTTTGAAAAATTTTAGCAGATATTATAAAAATCATTGAATTGAGGAAAATTTTTGAAAAAAATTGAAATTTTTGCCGAGAATTTTTTCAAAATTTTTTAAAATAATTGAATTGATTCGAAGAATTTTATCAAACTTTTTTAAAATAATTGAATTTTTGCAACGAATTTTATTAGAATTTTCAAAAATAATTGAATTCTTATAAAGAACTTTTATTAATTTTTTTGTTAAATAATTGAATTATTGCGAAAAAATTTATAAAACATTTGCAAATGATTGAATTCTTGCAAAGAATTTTATCAAAAAATTTTATAATAATTGAATTTCTTCGAAGAATTTTATTGTTTATGAAAACAAGTGAATTATTGCGAAAAAAATTACAAATCATTGAATTCTTGCAAAGAATTTTATCAAAAAATTTGATACTAATTGAATTTTTTCGAAGAATTTTATTGTTTATGAAAATAATTGAATTTAGGAAGAATTTTATTAGAATTTTACATAATCTTAATTAAATTCGTTTGAAGAATTTCTTTGAGTTTCTTTAAAATACTGGACTTTCTTTAATCATTTTAATTACAAGTTTTGAAAGTAATTGAATTCTATATGAATAATTTCTTTCAAGTTTTTATAATAATCCTCTTTCTCAATAATTGAAATTAAGCATTAAATTCTTGAACTTTATTTAAAATTTTTCGAAAATAATTGAATTTTTTTTTGAAAAATTTCTTTAATTTATTGAATAGAATCGAATTTTTTAATAATTGTATTGAAAATAATTGAATACCTGAGAAGAATTTTATTATTTATGAAAAATACTCTAATTCTTGCGATGAATTTTAATAATATATTTCTTTTTAAATAATTGAATTCTTTTGTGAATTTTTATTGAACTAGTAGATATTAAAAATAATTGAATTTTGATATTATTGAAATTAATTTAATTCTACGAAGAATTTAATTCAAATTATTTTGAAAAAAAATCGAATTGTTAAAAATTATTTCATTAAAATCTTTGAAAGTTAATTTTAATAAAAATTTTAAGAATAATTACATTTTTCGAGAAATTTCATTAACATTGTACCAAAAATAATTGAAATTCTGCGATGATTTTGATTATTTATGAAAATAATTGAAAACCTACATATCTATAGAATTTTATTATTTATGAAAATAATTGAATTCCTGGTGAAAAAAAATGTTATTCTTCATGAAAATAATTGAAAATATTGCGAATAAATTTATAAAAAATTTGTAAATAATAGAATTCCTCTGAAATTTTTATTATTTAATTAATTAATTCAAAATTGTCATTTTCTAAAATTTCAATTAAAAATTTTTTTTTAAATAATTGAATTCGTTTTGGGAAATATTTTATTAAAATCGTAGATATTGAAAATCATTAAAATTAGAAAAATTTCTGAAAATAATTGAACTTTGGTGAAGAATTTTGTTATTTATAAAGATAATTGGGATTTTTACGAGAATGTTTTTCAAGATTTGAACATAGTTGAATTTAATAAGAAGAATTTTATTTTTTTTTTTAAATTTTTGCAATTATTTGTAATTTCTCCAAAATTGAATTTTTTTTAGTGTTTTCAACAAAAATTTAAATTAGAAAATTTTCAAATTTTATTATTTTTAAAATTGCTAATTTTATTTAAAAAAGGTAGTAAAAAGTTAGCCGTGCGATTTGTTGCTAGTTAGTAAATTAGTTAATAATTAAATTTTTTTAAAGTTTGAATTGAATTGAAATTTCTTAAATTTTAATTGAATCTTTTAATGGAATTTGGTTAATTCTATTAAATTTTACAATTATTGAAATTGCACAATAATTAAATGTAAAAAGTCCGAAGTTAATAATTTTTAATTAAAAATTAAAATACTAAAATTGAAATTCATTATTTTTAATTATATAAAATAATATTAAAACACTAAAATTAAAATAAAGGATTAAAATTTTTAATTAATAAAATAAAACCAACTTTTGAATGTTGAATAATAAAAAATAATTATCTTCGATTTTCTACTTTTATTTCTCTCTTTTTTTCGCGATAAGATCTTGCGAACTCTATAAATTTTGTTCACCTGTTGAAAGGCAATCAAGCATTACAATATGATTTATGTTTTTAACAATTGTTAATTGTCCGAGTAACCTGTTGTTATTTCGTTTTAAAATGGTGTTTCCGGCATTGAGGAGAATCATTTACACTTTATCTACCATCTGTCAGATAAAATTGCTATATTCAATGCCACCGCCTCCTTAGCACATCAATTTATACAAATTGGTTCAGTATATTGTTATTTCATCGAAAACTGTGTATACACATCTGAAACTATATAATGTATTATATATAATCAATTTTTTTTCTCTCGATAAATATTTTGTCAATTGAATTTCAGTTAAATTGTCAAATAAAACTTGTATTAATATTTAATTTTGTGTGAATAATATTGAAAAATAGTTTTTCTATTCTACATTGACGTGCACAAGGTTAAATGTCATTGTTCACGGAGAAATAACATCATGAGTTCAAGAAACTCTCCATCACACTGTTTATAAAAATACATACTGCGATAAAAATCGATTTTTTTTTAAATAATAAATTAATGACAGTTGTTTTCATTGTTTGGGGTATTTGTAGAGCTGCTGCGGAAAAAGTGAAATTGAAAATACTTTATTTTAATTTGAACAATTCAGCGCAGATGATACGCTCGGCTCTCGAATTCCATGTGGAGAACATGTGGCACATTTATTGATCATTATATATAGTTTCATGTGTCCGTCTTGATGCCCCAAATTTGTGTCCAGTTTCGAATCTTTAAGCCATGTGCTTTATTTCCTCTTTGATGGGGCGTTCACTTTTTATTCAATAATATGCATTACTGCGAGTTGATCGCACAGAAAATTTACAATTATATTCTTTCCAAGGGATGGAGAATTAAGTTTGTATTTTATTTCGGTAGTTGATAGTTATATTCCGTATTCTGTATGAAAATAATATTTTGGTTTTCATAACTAGTAGTTATAGTACTATTTTATTTTATTTATTTTTCAAAGATTTTATAAAATTTCAATTATTTTTCAAAGAAATTTTTTGTAATTTATTTCCCGTGATTAAATTTATCTATTTATTTTAATTATTTATTTATTCCCCCGTGATTTAAATAAGAAGTATTTTAATATTTATTTAGCAAAATTATTCAAGTTGTGATTAATTGAATTTAAAAATCAGTGAAGAATCAGGAAAATAAAAAATAAACTTTTTTTGATATCACTGAATTAAATATACTACTTTTTCGACTTTTTTTTCTATTTTTAATCGACTATGGCGTCTTTTTTTATCTTTTAAGTCGATCCGAGGCCTGAAAAATGCGATTTAATTTCGACTTATTTTCAAAATTAGATTTTTGAAATATACAATCAAAAAGATTTGAAATAATTGGAATTTTATAAAATTTAATTGAAAATAATTATAGATTTTTTTCAAGTATTATTATTATTATTATTACAGTTTATGAAAATCAACTTTTGAAGAAATTTAATTGCAAATTTTGTGAAAATAATTGAATCCTAAAAAAAATTTAATGAAAAATCTTCAAGTGTAAATTTATGAAAATAAAAATCAATAAAAACTAGCTTCCAAAAAATAATATTAAAATTTTTTTTGAAAAAAGTAATTCTTACAATTTTTTTCATTATAAATTTTTAAAATTCAATTATTTACAATATTTTCAAAAATATAATTCCGAAAATTCAAATACATAGGTACAAAAAATAATATACCTACAAACATTTAAATTTTTTAGAATTATTTTTAACATTTTGGAGAAAACAATCATTGTGAAAATTTTTAATTAAACTTCTTCAAAAAATTATTTAGTTTATTTTTAAGGGGCCGTTCATAAACTACGTCACACTATTTTGCATAATTTTTCCACCCCCCCCCCCTTCCCACGTCACAAATTTTACATGCTTTAGCGCCATTTTTTCTACAGAACGTCACAAAAAATCAATTCCACCCCCCCCCCCCCTCTAAGTCGTGACGTAGTTTATGAACGGCCCCTAAATTATACAAAAATTCTTTCAAGAAATTCAATTATTTTCGAAAAATTACATTAGAATATTTATAAAAAACTAATTCTTAGAATTGTTTTATCATAATTTTCTAAGATTTACTTATCTTCGAAAAAAGTAAATTTGATTTTTTTAAATTTACTTTTTTAGATTCTTATTAAAATTTTAAATTGAATTTTGGTAAAATCGTTAAAAATTATTGAAATTTGACAAATACTTTTAAAAATAATTTAATTTTTCAAAAAAAAAAAAATAAATAATAAAATTCTTGAAAAATTTGATTACTTATTTTATATTTTTCAAAAATTCAATTATTTTTAAAAGTATTTGTCAAATTTCAATAATTTTTAACGTTTTTACCAAAATTCAATTGCTTTAAAAAGATTCAAATTAAATTTACTGACATTTAACGGTTTTAAATTACAATTGATAATTAGTGGTTTAATATAAAAAAAAACAAGTGATAATTAATGGTTCAATATAGACATATTATTTGTTGACGATATATATTAGTAAGAAATGGTATTTTTAATCGACGGTAATTACAATCAATTCACAGTAATCTTACCCCTTAGGTGTGTTGTATTTTCAATTAACGCTCTCAATTGTTTTACATTGACCTAATTATATACTAATTGTTCGGATTTGGTTCTTGTTTTTCATCGTGCTTTTTTTGTTGTTGATGCTGAATAAATTAAATTCTGCAATATGTTAGAGATTTCGAGACACACCTGAGGGATTGGTTATAATTGGCATCTTGTGGCACCTATTAGGGTCTATCTGGACTGTGGGATTGACTTAAGTCTCTCATTATCTAAGTGTACACAACTATAGTTTACCCTCTTGGTATACATGTGCGGGTACAGGTGTTGCTTTTAATTTCCATGATGGGAATGTTGCACTTGTAACAAAGGAATTACAAGGTGTTTTCAAAATTGAAATTTACTTTCGTGAAATGGGTACTTCAAACATTATTTATTAACTCATCGTTTAAAATTTAAATGTAGAAAAATGTTTGTATATTGAACGTTTTTTTGTCTCAATGCTTTCTTTTCTCGAATTCTAAGTTGTTAATTAGAAAAGGAAGGAATTTTTTCATATTAGAATTTTTTAAAGTAGGTCATAAAAAATCGACGTTAACTATTTGCTGAAGTAACAAGAACGGTCGTTTTAATTAGAAACTGCTATAAAATACTTAAATACCGTTCGTAAAAATTTAATCGAATGGAAATATATTTGACGGTAGTTATTATTATTATTATTGTAGTTAAAACTGACGGTACTTATAATTGTAATCGGCGGTTATTTACTACTGACCGTAGTTAAATCCCCATCGACGGTAGTTTTAAATAATAGTAGTGCTACTTCTTATCGACGGTAGGTACAACTGTCGGTATTTGTAATTCCTATCGACGGTAATTGCAATTAGTTAGTTTTAATTCTAATTGACGGTAGTTAAAACTAACCTTGGAATCACTATTACTATTATTTAAAACTACCGTCGATGGAGATTTCAACTACTATCAGCTGATGGTAGTTGAAATCTCCATCGACGGTAGTTTTAAATAATAGTCATTATTGAAATAATTTAGCAATTCTAAGAGACAAAGACTACAACTGTCGGTAATTGTACTTCTAATCGACAGTAATTGCAACTGACGGTAGTTGTAATTCTAATCTATGGTAGTCAGAACTGACAGTATTTTAATTCTAAATAACAGCAGTTACAACTCTCGTTACTTGTAATTCTAAACGACGGTAGTTACAGCTGATAGTAGTTATAAATCAAATTAACGGTAGAAATAATTTATGGAAGCTGAAATTCTAAATCACGGTAGTTACAATTATCGGTATTTGTAATTCTAATCGATGGTAGTTACAATTCCAATTAACACTAGTTGCAACTGACGGTAGTAACAATTCCAATTAACAGTAATTACAATTGACAGTAGTTACAACTGACGGAAGTTACAATTCCAATTAACAGTGGTTACAACTGACAGTAGTTACAATTACAATTAATTACAACTGACGGTAGTTACAATTTCAATTAATTACAACTGACGGTAGTAATATTTCCAATTAACAGTAGTTACAACTGACGGTAGTTATAACTGACGGAAGTTACAATTCCAATTAACAGTAGTTACAACTGACGGTAGTTACAATTTCAATTAACAGTAGTTACAACTGACGGTAGTTCTTCTCCTTTTTATACTACCGGTAATCAACTGTAGTACAATTAATTAAATTCAATTGTAGTTTAAATAAAATAAAAAAATTTTCAAAACAAATTAAGTTGATTGAATTTTAAATGAAAGTAAAACAGTAATTGCTTGAAAACTACAGTCGACGGTAAAAAATTAAGTTAAAAAAAAATCTGGAAATAATTGTACTTTTTATAAATGAATTACTTATGTGAATAGTTAAACATAAAAGATTGAGTAAGATAAATGTCCCTGATTTTAACGAGTCTTGGCCCTTTCGAGTCATTTCACCCTAATTTCCTGTGCGCGTGTTGCTCGCGTGCTCGGATAGTTTCCGGTTCCGGCGTGTGCTCATGTATACAGAAATGGTTGGTATAGAAATGCTTACGTTCTCGCACACGCCTGCACCTCTTTATTGAGGGTTGTGTCTTTACTTTCCACGCATAAGCGTCGCATGTCACATTCTCCTGATTTTTCAGATTGACTCTCATTTTTCAACAATCTAACAAAAATTCATTGAACTAAATACGAAAAAACATGACAGTTTCAAAATAAGAATTGAATTTCTAACAATCAATTTTCGAACAATGAATTTTTTGGACAAAATTTTAAACAATGCAATAAATGATTAGAGAATAAATTTTTGTACAATAAGTATTTAAACAATACATTTTTGATACAATAAATATCTAAACAATGCAATAAATATTTAGACAATAAATTTTTGTACTATAAGTATTTAAACAATAAATTTTTGATACAATAAATATCTAAACAATGCAATAAATATTTAGACAATCAATTTTGGTACAAGAAGTATTTAAACAATAAAATTTTTATACAGTAAATTTTGTTACAATAAATATTCGAACAATAATTGTCCAAACAATAAAATATTAAAGATTAAATGTTTCAACAAAGAATAAATAAATTTTTTTAATAATCAATTTCTAAACAATCAATTTTTGAACAATAAATTGTGAAACTAAATTGTAAACACAATAAATATTTAAGCAATAAATTTTGAATCATTAAATATTCAAATAATAAATTTTAATACAATATGATTTTAAACAATAAATTTTGAGACAATAAGTATTCAAACAATAAATTTTCAAACAATAAAATATTGAATAATCAAATGATAAAAAAGTAGATATAGTAATGACTTTAATTACCATCAATTATAACTAGGAACGACGCTAATTACCGTTCGTTGTAAGTAGTAATTATGATAATTACCGTCAGTTGTAAATAGCAATGATGATAATTACCGTAAGTTGTAATTATCAACGACTTTAAATAACGTCAGTTTTAATTATCAACGACTTTAAATGCCGTCAGTTGTAACTAGCAACGACGCTAATTACCGTCAGTTGCAAGTAGCAATTATGGTAACTACCGTCAGTTGTAAATAGCAATGATGATATTTACCGTAAGTTGTAATTAGCCACGACGCTACATACCGTCAATTGTAACTAGAAACGACTTTAAATACCGTCAGTTGTGACTAGCAACGACGCTAATTACCGTTAGTTGTAAGTAGCAATTATGATAATTACCGTCAGTTGTAACCAGCAACGGCGCTAATTACCGTTAGTGGTAAGTAACAATTTTGATAATTACCGTCAGTTGTAACCAGCTACGACGCTAATTACCGTCAGTTGTAAGTACCAATTATGATAATTTCCGTAAGTTGTAATTAGCCACGACGCTACTTACCGTCAATTGTAACTAGCATCGACGCTAATTACCGTCAATTGTAACTTGCAACCCCTGATTAAAATTATACGATTGAAAAATGGAAATTCATGAATAAATTCCAGAGTATTTCAACTATTACAAAAAAATGTAAAAAGAAAGAGAGATGACAGTAATAACATCATTATAAAAACACTACAGTATAAGTGTTTTAAGAAATTGTCCTTGTAACGATATAAATTCTGCGTCATTTTTGTGCAGGAATATTGCGGTTTCGTGACTCGAATATCGTTTCAAAATGACAAGTCTAATTGCGGAAGTGGTTTAAAAAATAAATGGCATGTGTTCGCGAACGACTATTGCCAAACGATATGGCTCGATTTTGAATTTGCTGCAGTGCTGAATTTCGCAGAGAGCTAAAATTTATGGTTGGAAGCACAGCCAAGGTATTGCCATTGGCACTTCGCTCGTTTTATTGTAGCTTGCACATTGTTTTTTCTTTTTTATTTTTTGTTGTAAAAGGAAAACTTTTTTTTTTTTTTTTTTTTTATTCATTTTGTGTATGAGAGGAAGAGTCAAAAGAACAGAGGGTTTGAATTCGCTTTTGATCAACAAAGAAAAAAAGGGGTAATTATTTTCATTGGCCATTTGTCGATTTATCTGCAGTCTCAATTCGCGATCATTAACATCTCTATCGTGTAATCTACGACAAAGAGGCGGCCACAAGCCCAACCCTCGACGCGTCAGGTGCAAGTCTCCAACACATTCATATTGAAATTGACTATAAAAAAGAAAAGTTGCGTCGACGATTTTTTTTAATCAGATGCTTTTTTTGTTTTATTAATGATGCTATGAAGGAAATAGCAATTAAAAAATATTTGATTTTTGATAGAAAAATTACAGGTTTCAAAATTTGTTTTTACAAAACTTATTTAAAATTGTAGGTCTTCGAAAATTTATTGTTTAAATATTTATTGCATCAAAATTTATAATTAAAAATTTACTTCTACTTTTTTGAAGAAGAAATATTAAAGAAAAAATATTCTTCAATATTTTATTGTCTGGAATTTTATTGTCTTAATATTTGTTGTTTAATTTTTTTATTGTATTAAAGTTTACCACTTCAATATTTTTAGAATCAAAATTTATAGTTTAAATATTTACTAGCAACAATTCGCGCGCTAAAGCGCGCCGCTAACTTCTTAATACCTTTTTTCAATAAAATTAGCAATATTAAAAATAATAGAATTTGAAAACTTTCTAATTCAAATTTTTGTTGAAAACACTAAAAAAAATTCAATTTTAGATAAATTGTAAATAATTGCAGAAATTCAACTATTTAAAAGAAAAAATAAATAAAATTCTTCTTATAAAATTCAACTATGTACAAAATTTGAAAAAAAAATTGTAAAAATCCCAATTATCTTTATAAGTAACAAAATTCTTCTGAAAAATTTAATTACTTTACCAAATGTCAAAAAAATTCTTGTCCTAATATCAATTATTTTCAAAAATAAAATGCATTTTTCTAATTTCAATGATTTTCAATATCTACTATTTTAATAAAATTTCCCAAAAAAATTCAATTATTTAAAAAAAATTTTAATAAAATTGTATGCAAACATTTAATTAGTTTCATAAATAATAAAAATTTCACAGGAATTCAATTATTATTTTTATAAATAATAAATTTTTTTAAGGAATTCAATTATTTTCATAAAAAATAATTTAAAATTCTAGAAAATAATAATTGAATTAAAATGATGAAAATAATTTTGATAAAGTTACAGTAACAATATTCTTATAATATAAAATAATGATTTTATGACTCGTTCATTTTTAATTATTATAAAACATGAAGAAATCGATCACTCCGAGTCTTCGACTCGGAGCACTCGATATCTTCATATTTTATAACAAATACTTTTAAAAGTTGTTTAATTTAAAAAAGGTTTGAATTCGAAATTTTTTAATGTCTTAATTCCTGTGGAAAATTCTGTTCCAAAAATAAGATTAAAAAAATAGGAATTTTGCAAATATTTTTCTTCTTTTTCTAAAACAAAATAATATTTTGTTAAACAAATTGTGATTCATAAACAAAAATAATGCAAAATAAATTGCATTATTATTAACTTTTTTTTAATTTTTCTTTTCAAATATTTTCAGGGACGTATGATTATTCCCCAAATGTCATTTTTCCGAAATGTCATTTTA
Organism: Leptopilina syphax; assembly: GCA_032872505.1. Lineage (NCBI taxonomy): Eukaryota > Metazoa > Arthropoda > Insecta > Hymenoptera > Figitidae > Leptopilina > Leptopilina syphax. The sequence goes on from CM065475.1 coordinate 1,919,280, forward strand.
CCGAACTGCACTTTTGCGAATTGTCATTTTTGCGAAAAGCCATTTTTGCGAAATATCATTTTTACGAATAGTCATTTTTGCGAAAAGACATTTTTACGAATAGCAATTTTTGCGAAAAGTCATTTTTACGAATTTCCATTTTTGCGAATTGTCATTTTTGTGAATCGCCATTTTTACGAATTGTCACTTTTGCGAATTGACATTTTTACAAATCGCCATTTTCACGAATTGTCACTTTTGCGAATCGACATTTTTACGAAATGTCATTTTTGCGAATAGCCATTTTTGCGAAAAGTAATTTTTACGAATTGTCATTTTTGCGAATTTCATTTTTGAGAAATGTCATTTATGCGAATTGTCACTCTTGCGAATCGTCATTTTTACGAATTGTCACTTTTCCGAAAAGTCATTTTTGCGAACTGTCATTTTTGCGAAAAATACAATAGTAAACTTGTAGGTATATATAGATTCACTATTGTATTTTTCGCAAAAATGACAATTCGCAAAAATGACTTTTCGGAAAAGTGACAATTCGTAAAAATGGCGATTCGCAAAAGTGATAATTCGCATAAATGACATTTCTTAAAAACGAAATTTCGCAAAAAATGACAATTCGCAAAAACGACAATTCGTAAAAATTACTTTTTGCAAAAATGGCTATTCGCAAAAATGACATTTCGTAAAAATGGCGATTCGTAAAAATGTCAATTCGCAAAAGTGACAACTCGTAAAAATGGCGATTTGCAAAAACGACAATTCGCAAAAATTACTATTCGCAAAAATGGCTTTTCGCAAAAATGACTATTCGCAAAAGTGCAGTTCGGTAAAATGACATTTCGGAAAAATGACATTTGGGGAATAATCATGCGTCCCATATTTTCAATTTTAAAATTAATATATTGAAAATCATCGAATTGTTTCAAAAAATTTGATAATAGAATTCCTTCAAAGAATTTTATTATTTAGGAATATAACTGAATTCTCACAAAGAATTTTATTAAAATTTTTTAAAATCCTAATTAAATTCTTTTGAAGAATTTCTTTGAATTTTTTTTTTTTTTAAACTAATGGAGTTTCTTTAATAATTTTAATTGAAAATTTTGAAAGCATTTGAATTATATGAAGAAGAATTTTATTAAAAGTGAATTGAAAATAATTGAATTCTTGCGGAGAATTTTATTAATATTTATAAAAATTGTTTCAAAGAATTTATTAAAATTTTTGGACATAATTGAAATTTATGGAAATATTTAAAAATATTTGAATTCATCAGAGGAATTCAATTAAAATTGTTTTTGAAAATAATGGAATTTCTTTAAAGAATTTTCTTAAAATTATATATATTCAAAATCATTGAATTCATCACAAGAATTTTATTACTTTTTTGAAAATAATTGAATTCTTTCAATTTTTTTGACGAATATATATTTAAAAATTGCATTGAAAGTAATTTAATTTTTATATAAAATTTTTTTTAAATATTTTAAGAATAATTGAATTATTTTTCGAGAATTTTAAATTCTTGTTGAAATTGCATTTTATGGAAATTTTTGAAAATAATTAAATTCTTTCATGTAATTTTATTTAAATTTGATTAAAAATAATTTAATTCTTGTGAAGAATTTTACTATTTATAGAAATAATTGAATTTTTACGAAGGATTTATTTAAAATTTTAGAAAATATGAACAGTAATAATTAATTTTGTACTTAATAAGTGAATGTCTTAAATTTTGATTTTGAAATTATTTTAAAAATTTATATTTTAAGATTAAAAATATTTGTAATTTGCATAACAATAATAAATTGAATATCACATTCCGCGCGTAAAATTTTCTAGTAATAATATAATATACAATTTATCTAAAGATAACAAAAACAAAAATATAAATAGAAGACAACTTCAGAGTGTGAGGGACAGAAAAAGTGAATGAATGAAAGAATGAAAGAACATTCAAATTAATAATATAGTTAATTGTTCACAATTTAGTTTCCAAATTTATTGTTCAAAAATTAATTGTTTAGAAATTTGTTATTAAGAAAATTAATTTATTCACTCTCTAAAATTATAGACATTAAAATTAGAAACTTTACGCTCGTTATTTCAGCTAGTTTAATGTAAATGCTATAAAATAATTCTAAAATCTAATTGATACGCACCTCCAAAATGCGCATCAATATGAATTGTACGTGATATCAATTCCATTTATTTTCAGCATTCTAGTAATTTAAATTTCCACCTTACAAAGAACTATAAAACTATAGGACCAAAATATATGAAAACGAATTATGCATTTGTCTCTGTCGAAGAAACAAAAGGTGTCTTTTCAATCTGTTCATAAATCTGATGGCACCGGTTCTCCTCGAGCCTTATGGTGTTACATACCATCCTTCTGTTCTTTTTTGTTTTTCCCTTCGTCTTTTTATTCTTTCTTTATTTTTTGGTCAAGAATATTGAGACGGGGAAATAGATGAGGGGCCGGATGTGGGTCAGATGTCATGTGGGCGACCTCTGAATGTATAAAAAGTCAGTCCGTGCGAGAGTTGGAAGTCCCATTTTAGCCGCAGGTTGTATAGAGAGAAAGAGAGAGAGAGAGAGAGAAAAAGAGAGAAAAGTCCGGTGTGTGGGCCGCAGGTGAACTTAACCACCTGGCCAACAGCATCGCCAACTGTCTAATTAATAACAATCGCGTACATCTCAAGCCCATTGAATATAACCGTCGAAATGTGAGCTTGAAAAAGATAATAAAAAATATAGTGTCCAGATATACTTATAATACGTCCTCCTCTTCACTTCACTTCCCCTTTTTCATGTATGATGTCAAGTGCACACGCTTTTGTGGTACTCCACTAATATTGGGTGTGTGCACATATAGACATGAGAACCATTGACCCAATTTTGGCACAAATGCTCGATTCATTAAATATGAAATTATTTTCTGATGCGGCTGTATGAGAGTGAGTTGACGTTTATTTCGGTTGCCGCACAAAAGCTTAACTTCGTTTTTCCCTGATTTCAAAACAAATTTATTTCCACTTAGTTTTCTTCTAATATTTTGATTCACTCTAAAAATGATTAGATTTACTCAAAAAAATGTTCTAATACTTTTATTTGCACACGAAGAGAAAATTATATTAAATTTTGTAAAAGTATTTCACAATTTGGGAAAAAATGCGACAAAGCGAAATTTTGATATAAAAAAAAATTAAGTTTTATAAAAACTTATGTGTTTAGTATATAATTATAATTATATTTGAAATTATTTTCATCATTTGAATTCAATTAATTTTCTAGAATTTTTAACTAAAATTCTTCTTTAAATCAATTATTTCCAAAAAATTTTTGACAAAGTTCTTTTTGGAAATTTTCAATAACATTTGCAGACTTCGCACTCGATAATGAATTTGAAAAAAGTAGCAAAAAGTAGCTTTTAAACTACAAAAAGTAGTAAAAAAAGTAGCTATCGAAAAATTAAACTTGACGACCAAAAAAACTAGTTTTAGACTCTTCACAAAACTGACAAAAATTGCATTCTATACTTTATTTTCCTGACTTTTTCCTAATTTTCATAAAAAATATTTACTTCCTTCTTATCCTACTGCTAATAAATTGAATTCCTGGAACGAATTGTATTATTCATGAAATAATTATAAAAATAATTTAATTCTTGCGAAGAATTTTATAAAATTTTTAAATAATTGATTTCTTTCGACTAAATTTATGCAAATTCTAATTTAAATAATTGAATTCCCCAAAAATTTTTATTATTCATGAAAAGAATTGAATTCTAACGAAGATTTTTACAAAAAATTTCTTAAAAAATTGAATTCTGTTTGGAAATTTTATTAAAAATTTTAATTGCGAAATGTTTTTAAAAATAATTAAATTTTACAAAGAATTCTATTAAAATTTTTGACAATAATATTGAATGTCTGTAGTATTTTATTAAATTTTTTTGAAAATTAATTGAATTTCTAAAAAGCATTTTATTATTTATGAAAGTAATTGAATTCTTGCGAACGATTTTATTAAAATTTTTTAAAATAACTAATTTTACAAAAAAAATTATTACTTTTAAAAATAATTGAATTATTTTAATGAATATGTGACGCGACCCGAAGAAAGGTACCTAAGAAGCAAACGAATTATAGGTTGGGTTCGAGTTAGATTTATCTTGATTAAAAGTTCATTTTTAATTATTTGAATTTTAAACCAATATTAATTGAATATTTTGAATATAATGAAAACTTGAAAACCAACAATTTTTAATTAATAATTGATTCTCTTTCTGTATTTTTACTCAAAAAATTTAAAACATAACCTCAAATTTTTTTTTTCTTAGGTACCTTTCTTGGGAACGCGTCACATATTGTTATTTATGAAAATAATTTAATTTTGCAAAGAATTTTATTAAAATGTCTTAAAATAATTAAATTTTCGGGAATAATTTTGTTATTTATCTTTAAGTATTGAATTCTTTTGAAGAATTATTTATGTAAATAATTGAATTCTTCCAAAGAATTTTATTAAAATCTAAAAGAATAATCTAATTATTTCAGAAAAATTCAATTAAAATTGTATTTAAAATAATTGATTTCTTTCGAAAAATTTTATTTAAATATTGGAAAATAATTTAATTCCTGTGAAAAATTCTTTATATTTTTGTAAATAATTGAATTCTTCCAAAGAATTTTAAAAAATCATTTTTTTTAAGTAATTAATTTTTTCGAGAAGAATTTTATTATTTATGAATTATTAATTAACTATTAATTAAAATTTTAACTGAAATTCATTTTGAAATAAATTTTTATTAAAAAATTCTACGAGAATTCAATTATTTAAATATAAAAATAAATAATTTATTGAATAATTGAATGTTTTTTAAAATTGAATGTTTTTGAAGAATTTTATTAACAAAATTTTTATAATAATTAATTTTTTTTAAGGAATTTAGATAAAATTTTACATAAATTTATTAAATTAAAGAATTTTATAACAATTTTTTAAAAATAATTGAAAACTTTTCAAGAATTTTATTAAAATTTTCATAAATAGTTGAATTCATGAGAAGAATTTAAATAACAATTTATGAAAATAATTGCATTCATGCGAAGAATTTTATTAAAATTTTTTTGAAAATAATTGAAATTTTGCTAAGAATTTTATTGAAATTTTTGAAAAATTTTTCAAAAATTTGGAAAATAATTTAATTTTTGCAAAGTATTTTAATACTTTTCAAAAGAATCGAATTGTTGTGATAAATTTTGATATTTATCAAAATAATTGAATTTTGTAAATTGTAAAAGAATTTTATTAAAATTCCTTAAAATAATTGATTCTGTGGTAAGAATGTTGTTGTTTACCAAGATAATTAAATTCTTTTGCCGAATTATACTTCAAAAATTTTGAAAATAATTAATTTTTTCCATAATAATTTTATTATTTAGGAAAATAATTGAATTAATTGCAAAAAATTATATTAAAATATTTAAAAAGAATTGAATTTCTGTGAAAAATTTTATTATCGAAGAAAATAAGTGAATTCTTCATAAGAATTTTATAAACATTGTTTTAAAATAATTAATTTTTTCGAAATATAATAAATATTATGAAATTTTTAGTTTAAATAATTGATTTCTTGTGGAAAACTTTATTTGTGAAAATTGAATTTTTCGATTAATTAATGTAAAATAGTATTAAAAATAATTGAAATTCTTCGATGAATTTTATTCTTTATGAAAATAATTGAATTCTTGCTTAGAATTTTATCAAAAAAATTTTTTCAAAAATTTTAATTTCCATGAAAAATGTTATTATATTAGTAAAAGTAATTGAATTATGAAGAATTGTATAAAAATTTTGTTAAATAATTGATTTTTTCGAAATTTTTTTTTAAAATCCTATTCTAAATTAATTGAATTCCTGTAGAAATTTTATTTTTAATAAAAATAATTGACGTTTGGATGAATTTTATTAATTTGTTTTAAAAATAATTGAATTCTTTTGCGGAATTTGATGAAAATACTAAATATTGTAAATGATTGAATTTCGATTATTTTTTGAAAAAAATTGAATCTTTTTAAAGAATTTGATTATAATTTTTGAGAATAGTTTTTTGATTTCTAGTTTAGCGAATTTAAAGTAGTGGAAATTATTAAAAATAAAAACAGAAATAGTAGGTTTTAGTGGCTGAAATCTAATAAAAGTACCCAAATAGTAGCACAACTTAAAAAAAGTACTAAATAGTAGGTTTCAGTAAATGAGTGCGAAGCCTGTAAATGAGTAGAAATTACTATTTATTAGTAAATTTGTAGTGGATGTAAATAAAATTTAATCTAATTAATTTAATAAATAAAATTAGTATGTACCTTTTCCTAATAAATGAGTAAAAAGGACTATTTATTACTAAAAATGACTATTTATTCATAAAATTTACTAATTCAAAGGCAAAAAGTGAGTTACTAATTTAATGCATTGTAATTAGGAATTGATGAAACTTGGGAAAAATGCCAATATTTTTATAAGTCTTGCTTAAAAATAAAATTGCGTAATAATTGTCGTTTACTGTTCACTTTCTAAAAAGGTAAATTAAAAAATTACAATGCATTTCCAGGACAAATTGGTTTTTGATCGTGGGAGGTTTTTAAACAATGATATATGTTTAAACGATCGAATGATTTCAATGGTTCAGGAGAAGTATATCATTAGATGTATCCCAGGAGAGACACACCGAGTCGTTGACTCTAAGGTCATGTTCGAATGAATAGTCACGAAGACCCTTGCCTTATAGGAATCTAGTCTTAAATTAAATTAATTGTGAGTCATTAGTCGACAACTATACTTTTCTCCAATTTTTACTCTTTCCCTCTATCTCTCCGCGCATTTAAAGAATGATTCTTAAAAATTAAAGGATATTTTTTTCACATTTATATATAGATTAGATGGTGGTTGTATTTTTGGGAAATGATTTGTGTTGATTGTTGGGGTTTTTTCTAAAAGGAGAAATTAGAAAAAGGTCATAATAAATTTAAGAGGGACTTAATTGGAGTATATCTCTCTCGCGCTCAGTTAATGATTTCGATTTTGGTATTATAGGGATCCTCTTCTTCTCCTCTTCCGAAATAACTATTACGATTTTGCCCGAAGGGAATAGCACACAAGTTTAGTCCGGGTGCATATATATGTGTGTGTGTGTGTGTGTTGTGCTGTATTATATAGTAGTTCATCGGAAAGAGAAGGAAGCGAAACTTCTCTAATGTCCGAAGAGCGTGGGACTTGCGAGGATTATAGCAATGTGAAGACGATAGGAATACTGTTGCATGTGTGAAGTGCAATGTGCCATGGAATGTTGAAATTCTAACTCACACGAAACTGTAATTACATTCTCGAACAACGAGGAAATGTTGAAATTCACTAATTTTCAATGTTGCCCTCGCCGTTGTCGCGTCGTTGTCGTCGGGGTTCCAGAAATAAATTTCTAAATTAATTTTGATAACAATTTTTATATATAATTCTATCACAACAAAAACATCTTTTTGATGCAAAAATAACATTCATTGTAATTGTCCAAACAATTAGTGAAATTAAAGTTTACCAAGCAAAATTGGCGAATTTATAACTAAAGTTTTCATATTGATGTGTTAAAATAACATCAGAATGGATTAAAATAAGCTGCAACTGTTTAATCCCTCTAGGTTTCAATTAACACCAGAAAGGATTAAAATAATCTATTTTGCTGTTATTTTTAACTATAAATTAAATTCTACTTTAAATAAAACACCAAAGTCAACGATTTGTAAAAATTCAAAGAATTTAGCTTCTCCAGGGAGAATAGTAAGTTACTAACTCACTAACTAACTTAGTAACATAGTAAAAAAAAAAAAAAAATTAAAATTAATTAATTATTATTAATAATATTATATTATTATTTTTTTATTATTATTATTATTATTATTATTATTAATTATTATTAATTATTATTTATTATTATTTTTTTATTTTTTTTATTTATTATTATTATTATTAATTATTATTATTTTATTATTATTATTATTATTTTTATTATTATTTAATTATTTTTTAATTAAAATTTATTTATTTTTTTTATTTTTTTTTAAATTCAATTGTATTCACAAATTTTAAAAAATTCTCGTCAAAATTTCAATTCTCTTTATAAATAATAAAATTCTTCTCTGATATTCAATTATTTCACAAAATTTTAATCAAATTCTTGTTAAAATTTCAATTATTTTCAAAAGTTTTCTAAAATTCAATGATTTTCAATATCTACTATTTCAATAAAATTTTCCAAACGAATTCCATTATTAAAAAAAATTTGAATAAAATTCTACAAACAATTCTCAAACATTCAATTATTTTCATAAATAATAAAATTTTTTACAGGAATTCAATTATTTACAAATTTTTTTTTATAAATTTCTTCGCAATAATTCAATTATTTTCATAAATAATAGCTTTTTTACAGGGAGATTCAATTATTTTTATAAATAATAAAACTCTTTTAGGAATTCAATTATTTTCATAAATAATAAAACTCATTGCAGAATTTCAATTATTTTCAATGCAATTTTAATCGAATTCCTCGAAAAATATAATTATTCTTAAAAATTTTATTAAAATTCGTCCAAAGAATTTAATGATTTAAAAAATTATCTGATAACATTTTTTATGAGAATTTAATTTCAAGAAACGTGAAATTAATAAATTATTTTTTTTGTATTTAAATAATTGAATTCTCGTAAAATTTACTAATAAAAATGGTTTTTCATTTCATAAAAATGAATTTCAGTTAAAATTTTAGATTACAATTAAATATTTAAAGCATTATAACGTAGATTTTTAGAAATAATTAAATTTTGAAAAAGTTTCAAATTAAAATCATTGAAATTCTTAATTTTTCATATTTTTGACAAACAATTCTGTAGAATTAATTCATTTTTAAAAGTTTAATAGGATTTTTATTGAAATTTTTTCAAGTTTTTAATTTTTTATAAATATTTAATTGCAGAATTTGCGAATAATTGAAATTTTGTAAAATTGAATTCTAAACGAATGAATTTGAAAATTCTCAAAGAACTTTTTGAAAAAATTATTAAAAATAATGGATTTATTAAAGAATTTTAGTTAAAAACACTAGAAAAAAATTTAATTTTAGAGAAGTTAGAAATTATTGCAGAAATTCAATTATTTTCAAGAGTAATAAAATTCTTCTCAAGGATTCAATTATTATTTTTACTAATAATAAAACTGATCGCATAGCGTTTCAATTATTTTTCATACAATTATAATTGAATTCCTTGAAAAAAGTAATTATGTTCATGCAAGTTTTAATAAACCACGACAAAAGAATTCAATTATTTACAAATTTGTTAATAACATTCTTTACGAGAATTGAATTTTGAGAAACATTCAATTACTCAATAAATTATTTACTTTTGCATTTAAATAATTAAATTCTTGTAGAATATTCTAATATTCTAATAAAATTTCGGAGAAGAAATTTAAGAAAATTTTTTAAGATTCTATTTTTTAAGGAGTTTATTTTAAATTGTATTAAAAATTAAAAAATAATTATGTTGTAATTAATTGAATTTTTTCGGCAAATTGTTTATTATAATATTAATAATAATTGGATTTCGAAAATTTTTTGAAAATAATTGAAATTTTACGAAGAATTTTATACTTATGATAATAATTGAATTCTTGAATCGAATTTTATTAAAAATGTTTTTGAATAATTGTTTTCTTTTGGGAAAATTTATTGAAAAAGTAGATATTGAAAATAATTGAATTTCGACGAATATTTTAAAAGTAATTGAATTGTTACGAATTTCATTAAATTTTTTTGAAAATAATTGAATTTAATATCTTTAAATAATAATCTTTAAATAATTAAAGAAATTCAATTAAAAATGTATTGAAAATAATTATTAAATTCTAATAAATAAATGATGTGAACATTTTTTAAAATAGTTGAATTCCTTTAAAGAATTTTAATAAAAATTTTTAAAATAATAGCATTTTTTAAAGAATTTATTCAAAATAATATAGATTGTGTTAAAAATAATTGAATTAGTGCGAAAATTTTATTATTTATGAAAATAATTGAATTTTTAAATCGATGTTTAATTACATTTTTCTTAAATAATTGAATTCCTCAGAAGAATTTTTTTACTTATTAAAATAATTGAATTCTCGCGAAGAACTTTATGAATTGTTTTTTGAAATAATTGATTTCTTCCGAAGAATTTTATTAATTTTTTTTTTTTAATAATTGAATTTTTCCGTAGAGTTTTATAAAAATCTTTTTAAATATTTGATTTTTTTCGAAAAATTTTATGAAAATCGTGTTTGAAAAATTTGAATTTCTGTGCAAATTTTATTATAATTATAGAAACAACTGAATGTCTGCAAAGAATTTTATAAAAATTTTATATAATCAATTGAATTCTTTTAGGAAATTTTTTTATTAAAATAGTATAGATATTGAAAATAATTGAATTTCGAAAAATGTTTGAAAATAATTAAATCGTGTGAAATAATTTTATTAAAATTTTTTGAATTTTTTTTTAAATTTTATTAAAAGTCACTCACGAATAACAATTTTTACTTAAAACAGCAACAAATTTCACTATATTAACAAAATTTTTATTTGTTTTAATTAATAGTTTCGCTATTCTAGGGAAACTTACGTTGTTCCAGGTAAAATTTTTTTTTCGTGCCGGTAGTTACCTAATTTTATTAAAATTTAATACTTGAGTTACCGTCGACGGTAGTTAGAGTCACTACTAGTTACAACCTCTAACCGGTAGTTATAGTCATAAATTCCAGAAATTATTCTATAAAAAATTAAAACAACAATAAAAAACTAATAGTCGATATAATTATAAAAAAAAAAATTGTGCGACTTTATTTTCCCGAACGTTGAATATATATGTAGGAAGCGAGAATTTAGAAAATTATGTGCGTAGCGAGAGCCTTCACTGATTTATTACAAGTGGGAGTATCTGATACGTTTATTGACACCCGATAGCGATATATGATGCACTTATCAGTAAAGAAATCTGTTTATTACTGAGAACCGTAACTGCATCGATGAAAGGGGTACAATTTATGTCCGGTATAATCGGCCAGCTCGCCTGACTTTATGCAACTTCTTGTGCATCGATGCATTATTAGTCGTCGCTACATTACGACAGGGTCGAGTTCAAAAACAAGGGGAGAAGCCCCCGAGGCAATACATTCGATTATCCTTAACCATCGCCATTTTTCAATTGAAAATGATAAATGAACCGAGAGCTTGTCACAACGGCCTTTTCAAAAATTATAACTACCATAAAGGAATTCGCAATTTTTTTTTCTTTACTCTATGCAGTCGTTCATAAACTACGTAATTATTTCTTTTGGGAGTTTTAAACCGTCCTGTTTCAGCCCCCCATGTAGCACGCACTGTTATGAACATTAACGCCATTTTTCTGCAGGTTGTAGTTTATTGCCTGAGCCCCCCCCTCTTTTTTTAAAATGCTATATTTATAGTTTATAATCGACCTCCATTGGTTAATTATTTAACTCTTTAGGTTCAAAAAATTATTCACTTCAAAATTATTTTTAATCGTGAGGTAAAAGCAGAAGAAAATAAAATATAAACTTTTGAATTTCCCGCCAATTTAAAAGTGGCACAGAGCGACAGAGTAATGGGAATTTCTCTCTCGCAAGCGGTATTTCAAAACCAACTCCTTGCATTTCTCTCGCAAATAAAACATTTCTTTTGAAAAATTTTTATAATTCATATTCTTCTGAAATTAGTTACATTTTTTAATATATATTTAATAATTAATTATTAAAAATAGTAAATTTATAGAAGAATTTTAGTTAAAAAGACTAAAAAAATTGAAATTTAGAGAATTTACGAATGATTGTAAAAGTTCAATAATTATGTTCAAAAGTAATAAAATTCTTCGCAAAAATTTAATTCTATTCAAAAATTTTTTTAAATTCTCGTTAACATTTTTCAATTATCTTTATAAATAATAAAATTCTTCCCCGAAATTCAATTATTTTGAAAAAATTTTAATAAAATTCTTAGCAAAATTTGAATTATTTAAAAAAATTTTTGTCAATTCAATTATTTTCAATATCTACTATTTTATTAAAATTTTCCAAAAGAATTTAATTATTTACAAATTTTTTAAAAATTTCTTCGTACTATTTCAATTTTTTTCATAAATAATAAAATTTATTGCAGAATTTCAAATATTTTTAATACTATTTTTATCGAATTCCTCGAAAGGATGTAATTATTCTTAAAATTTTTATTAAAATTTGTCTGAGAAATTCAATTATTTAAAAATTTGTTTATAAAATTCTTTATAAGAATTAAGTTTAAAGAAACATTTAATTATTCAATAAATAATTTACTTTTGTATTTAAATAATTGAATTCTCGTAGAATTTTCTAATAAAAATTTATTAAAAATTAATTTTAGTTGAAAACAATAAAAAAAATTGTATTTTGAAGGAGTTACAAATTATTTTTTTATTTTTTAAAAATTATTGCAGAAATTCAATTATTTTCAAAAATTTCAATAAAATTCTTGACAAAATTTCAATTATTTTCAAAAATTAGAAAAAAATTCTCGTTAAAATTTAAATTATCTTCATTGAAAATAAAATTCTTATACCTAAAATTTAATTATTTTCAAAAATTTTAATAGAATACTTGTCAAAATTTCAATTATTTCAAGAAAAAATGTTCCTGTATTCAATAATTATTGTTATTTACTATTTTATTAAAATTTTCCAGAAGAATTAAATTTTTTAAAAACAGTTTTATGAAAATCTACACAAACATTTAATTATTTTCATAAATAGTAAAAATTTCACTGGAATTCAATTATTTACAATTTTTTTTTTTAATTTCTTCGCTATAATTTAATTATTTTCATAAATAATTAAATTCTATTTAGGAATTCAATTATTTTCATAAATAATAAAATTATATTTAGGAATTGAATTATTTACATAATTAATAAAACTCATCGCACAATTTCAATTATTTTTAACACTATTTTAATTGAATTTCTCAAAAAATGCAATTATTTCTAAAAAATTTATTAAAATTCGTCAAATGAATTCCTATTTAAAAATTTTTTATAAATTATTCGCAATAATTCAATTTTTTTTATAAATAATTAAATTTTTTCAGCCGAATTTCAATTATTTTTAATACAATTTTAATTGAATTCCTCGAAAAAAATCTTTATAATAAAATAGCAAAATTCTTCGCCGAAATTCAATTATATAAAGAAATTTTTATAAAATTCATTGTAAAATTCAATTATTTTCATAAATAACAATATTCATCACGAGAATTCAATTATTTTCAAAATTAATAAAATTCTTTGTAAATATTTAATTATTTTCAAAAAATCTAAAAATAAATTGTCAACATTTCAATTATTTTTATAAATAAATAGCAAAATTCCTTGACAAAATTCTACACGAATATTCAACTATTTTCTTAAATAATGAACATTTTAGAGGTATTTAATTATTAAAAATTTGAATTTGCATAAGTTTTTACAAAAGAAATCAATTGTTTGAAATCTGATTAATGAAATTTTTCATGAGTATTAAATTTTAAAAAACATTCAATTATTTATTAAATTATTTTTGTATTTAAAAAATTATTTGAAATTTAATTAAAAAATTTGAAAAATTATTTGAATTCTCGTAGAATTTTCTAATAAAGATTGATTTAAAAATGAAGTTTAGTTGAATTTTTAGATAATAATTAAATATTAAAAATATTATATTTGCATAAATTTTTAGAAAGAATTAAATTTTGAAAAGATTTGAAGTTAGGTTTTTGAAAATTTGAATTTTCTTACTTTTAACCAACATTTCTGTAGAATTTTATTTTTTAAAAAAGTTTAATTGTATTTTTTTGAAATTGTTTGAAGTTTTTATTTTCTAATACGTATATTTAATTGAAGAATATTAGAATAATTGAAATTTTACGTAAAATTAAATTGAAAACAAATAGATATAAAAATTCTCAACTTTTTCAAAAATTATTAAGAGTAATTGATAATTGATTTAAAGAAGAATTTTATAAAAAATAATAATGGAAGTAAAAGGATGGAAAAATTTTGAAGAATTGATTTAAAGAAGAATTTTATAGAAAATAATAATTGAATTAAAATGATGAAAAAATTTTGAAGAATTGATTTAAAGAAGAATTTTACAGAAAATAATAATTGAATTTTGAAAAAAATTTTGAAGAAGTTGATTTTATCTCTAGGTTATTTCAAATTATTATAAAATATGAAGAAATCGTGTATTCCGAGTCGAAGACTCGGAATGATCGATTTCTTCATGTTTTATAACAATATTCTTATGTGTGATGTAATTTGGAAGTTCGTCTTAAACCGTAAGGTATGAACTATGAATAAAAAAAAAATATTCTTATAAGCATTTGAATTATTTAAAGTTCTTTTATTCTTTCTATAAATTTGAAAATAATATTTCATTATATTAGAATAATTTGAATATTTTTTTTTTTTTTTGATGAAACAATAGTTTTTTCATTTGCAATCCAAAGGAAAATGAATAAAGAGAATAATAACGTGAAGGGAGGGATTAAAAATTGCGAAATGCAAATTTTTTCGCATTTATCTCGACTTGGGAATAAAGTGTGTTATGGAGAGGTTGCAATATGGTGTGTGGCGTGTGCCCGCGGGGGCGTTCAAGACCTCGTACTGGGATGAACAAAAAGAGTAGGAAGGTTTTGATCGCGTGTACAAGTTGTGTGCAGGTGAGTCCTGGTTGCATAGCCTTTAAGGCACCACTGACTCCTCTCATGAGTAGAGAAAGAGTGGCGGTTTGAAACGGTGTACCACCTTAAACGTAGGCGGACCAGGAGGCGCCCGGGGTGTTTCTCACTGGCATACCTGGCATATATGCCAGGCCAACATCTCTCCACTTCCACGCTCCAATGCTCCTTCCTCTTTCACTTCGACACATCTCTCATGGGAGAACATTCAGAGTCTCCCTTTTTGCTTTATATATACCCGCACTTTTCTTTCTTTCTCTCTTCCTTTTCCTCTTTATTTCCCTCTGTCCCTCTCATTTCATCCTTGTTTCTCTCTGTCCCTCTGATTTGATTCCTTGTTTCTCGTTCTCTTTTGCTCCTTATTTCTCTCTGTCCCTCTTCTTTTCTCTCTGTCCCTCTCCTTTTCTTTCCGTCCCTCTCTTTTTGCATCAGTACCAAGCACTCGATCCATTACTCAATGCCCCTGCACCCTGCGAGTAAAAAGGGAAGTTATGTATATGTATCCTCTAACGAGCACCCGATTAGCTTTCTTCAAAAATACCATCAGTCGATTTGCATTCGACTTCTGAACGTCAATGTCAGTGTTTTTTTTCAATTCCGCTCGTGTGAACTCGCCTCGGGCTGCAGCGTTTGTGTCCTGAATTGTTGCACCATTTCATTTGTGAAGAGGCACAAATTTCACCAATATCTATTGTTATGTCCCGGAAGGGGACCTGTACTTATTATTTTAATTTAATTGCCTGAATTATTTACGAAACCGAAGGTAAGGGAACAGGCTTCATAAAATAAAAGCTTATAGACGTTTATTTTATTACATTTTATTTATTTTTTTTAGACGTTTTTTTATTTTTTTACACGTTTATTCGCTCAATTACAAAATGAACCTTGACAAGAATCTTTGGAATTGACAACTCGAACTTAATCCGTCCTATTGATTTCCACACTGAAAGAGAAACAAATCATCCAGGTGGAAAAGTTAACGTTAGTTAAAGTTAGACTAACGTTAAGTACCGTTAAGTACCGTTAACTAACGTTAGACTAATGTTAGACTAACGTTAGACTAGCATTTAGCTAACATTAACCCTCTGCTGATGCTAACTTATTCCCACTCTATCGCCAAAGAACGTAACTCCCATAGTCCCCACCAGGCGTCCAGAATGACGATTTTTGACGATAACGGTCGTTAGCAACAGCAGAGAGTTAGTGCCCAAAAAATTTCGTTAGAATAACGTTAGCCTAACATAAGATAACGTTAGTCTAACATAATATAACGTTAGTCTAACATAATATAACGTTAGTCTAACATAAGTTAACGTTAGTCTAACGTTAGTATCATTAGCTAACGTTAACTTCTCCACCTGGGCAGTTAGAATAATACTAGGACCCAAAGATAAGATCTTTAAAAAAACCGATTTTACTTACAATTTGTTCCTTGAGTAGATTTTTAGGTCAATTAGTCTCCTGATGCAGAAATAACTATTTGATTGGAGAGGATGGCCCACTGCTGATGGATCGTCGCCACGACCTTGGCAATACTTTGATTAGACCTTGATAATCGATCGGGAACACGTTCCTCAAAGTGAGGTAACCGTTGATTGAGAGTTCCCTGAGTGTTGGTTGAACGTTAAGTGAGGGTTGCCTGAGCGTCTCTCGACGTGACGAATACAAATAACCAAGGTAACATAACGAAACGTGACTCACTGAAGACTCTGAACATAACCTAACAATATAAGACAAAATTCATAAAGCATTTTATTTAAATAAGAACTTGTAGCAGGTATTATCCGCGATGGTATTTGTAAACATCACTTTTAACCGTGGATAGATCTTGATACTCTTTGTGCCTAATCTCAGACCAAAGTTACAAAAAAATATATAATCAATTAACATTCACAGTCGACCAAGACATACATACGAATACATGAAAACATTTCAGAAATTCCTGACAGATAATAACAAAATAATGGTTGACAATTTTAACCATTATTTTCAACTGAAACTATTAACAATTTTTATCTAAATAAAATTGATGACGCAACTTCTATTCCTAATTTGACAGACATAATTTCGAATATTTATATTCAGATGAACTAGCAAATCAAGGGCCAATTCAACCAAATTTTAAAACCGGAGTGGATCGTCATCACTTAAAACCCAATGGTTAAGGAGTTCTTTCTTCTTTTTTTACCAACGAACCTAATTCGATTGTAATTTGGTTAATCAGACAAGGTAACACACCTCAAATAAATGTATCTTTCTCTTCTAATAGATAATAGATAACCATCAGGGTTTGTGACTATCAACAATTTTAACTACCGATGTTTCTAAATAACAGCTTGTAACTAGCGACAGTAACTACCCGGAGTTGTAACTAGCAACGATTCTAACTACCATCAACGGTAATTAGAATCATGAATAGTTACAATCACTAATATTTACCGTCACCGACAATTAGATTCGATGGTATTTACCATCGATAGCAGTTATAATGATTGGTACTTGCAATCGTCGGTCGGATGAAACAAGTATTTAATTTCGCAAGCTTAATTTTAGATGTTTTTTTATCATAAACCGTTATTTATCGATTCGAAGAAAAGAAAGTTAGGATAATTCAAAATGAATATAATGAGAGTATCAATACTATGATTTGAAAAGTAGAATTGATCGAACTGGAGCAAAAAATAAAGAATATTGCGGAAGGAACGAATGATGGAAAAGACTAGCCGCGAATATAAATGCGAGAGATGAGCCATTGGTTCACATCGTTGTTCTGTTATAGGCAAGGGTGAGAGAGAGAGAGAGAGAGAGAGAGAGTGAGTGTATATAGCAAAAAAGACACGAACGGATTTGGAGCCTCTCGGCTTGATGGTTATTAAAGGTTCGCAGTCTGGTTGCACGCATCGGTCAGTGATAGCCCGAGGGATCCAAAAGGGGATACCTTATAGGAAAGTTACATTGGTGGCCGCCCCCGACTCATGGGAACATCCTCGGGGCTAAAAGCAGTTTCTCTCCCCATTGCTCTGTGAGCCCTCGATTTAGAGACACGACCAATGCCCGTTGTTGCACGAGCCATCCTTTTGGTAGGCGGCAATTTTGCGGGAATGTGGCGAGAAAGAACAACGACTTCTGCGCCCTGTGAAAAAAGTATCCTTTAGAACCATTCCGAAACGAAATGCATTCATTATGTGAGAGAGAGAAAGAGAGAGAAAAAGAAGAAGAGTAGGAGAAAGATCTGATGAATTTTTGATTCCGATCATCATTTATATGTATATGGGATGGTTTGGTGTACTATTAGCGTGTGGAATTATCGTTGTATCATTCGGTATTATAGCTTCTGACAATTTGCATTTCATTTTGAAAATTGTGTACTTTAGGAGCAATTTTGGTTTTTAAAGATGACTACCACACATTTTCCCAAGTACATTTGTATTTTTTTGTTATCCAATGGAGGGAAAGAAGGAATGTCACTTTTGCTAGCGTCGCTAGTAATTATAGTCGGTAGTTAGAGTTACCGGTAATTACCGTCGCCGGTAGTTAGAGTCGTTGTTAGAACCATTCAATCATTGTTAGTTGCAATCGCTGATAGTTAGAGTCACCGATAGTTGGAGTCATTGCTTGGTAGAACCGCCGGTAGTTAGATTCATTGGTAGTTACAGTGCACCGGTATTTAGAGTAAATTGATAGTTACAACAATCGGTAGTTAGCGTCATTGCTAGTAATAATCGCCGGTAGTTACCGGTGAATATAACTAGCAATGATGATAACTACCGCGGTTGTAACTAGCAAGGACTCCAACTACCGTCGGTTATACCTAGCTACCACTACAAGCCATTAAAGTATCGATGACGCTAACTACCGGCGGTTATTACTAGCAACAGCGCTAACTATCCATGGTTTGTAACTAGCAATGATGCTAATTACCGGCGATTGTAACTAGCAATAACGCTAACTACCGGCTGTTGTAACTAGCCATGGCGCTAACTACCGGCGGTTAAAACTATTAATGACGCTATCTACCGATGGTTGTAACCAGGGATATTTAAAGTCATTGCTAGTTACAGCCATCAATAGTAAGCGTCATTGCTAGTTATAACCGCCGGTAGTTAGCGTCATCCCTAGTTACAACCATCGGTAGTTAGAGTCATTACTAGCTGCAATCAACGATATTTAGAGACATTGCTAGATACAACTGCTGGTAGTTAGCGTCATTGCTAGCTACATTCGACGGTATTTAGAGACATTGCTAGTTACAGCTGCCGGTAGTTAGCGTCATTGATAGTTTTAATGGGTGGTAGTGGTTTCTAGATATAAACGACGGTAGTTAGCGTCATTTATAGTTTCAACCGCCGGTATTTAAAGTCATTGCTAGTTACAACCACCGGTAGTTAGCGTCATCTCTAGTTACAACCACCGGTAGTTAGCGTCATCTCTAGTTACAGACATCGGTAGTTAGCGTCATTGCTAGCTACAATCGACGGAATTTAGAGACATTACTAAATACAACTACCGGTAGTTAGCGCAATTGATAGTTTTAATCGATGGTAGTGGTTGTTAGGTATAAACGACGGTAGTTAGCGTCATTGCTAGTGACAACCGACGGTAGTTAGCGTCATCCCAGTTACAACTACCGGTAGTTAGCGTCATCACCAGTTACAACCGTCGAAAAAAATTATGATAATTATACTCGACGCTACTTTTATCTTTTATTGCTTGCAGTGGACAGTTACCAAAAGAAAATTTAGCGACAATTGATACATGAAAAATCCACCGCATTATTTTTAGCGTTTTAACTCTGAAAACAAGAAAAATTGCAATAAAGATAAGAAAAAGATATACAGTTCGAAACTGTGGGACGTTTGAAAATAAAAAACCTCTTTTTTCTTCCCAGAGGTGCAATTACTTTCAGAAATTTTTTTTTTCGTGGAGATTGAAGGATTACTTAAAAGGCGGAAAGTTTTTTCGCTCTCGAAGACCTTTGTCTTTGCCTGGCGGCAGTATAAGTGGTTTCTCTACTGGGAAGTGGAGTAGCGTAGGTGAAAGGGTAACTCGCTGCTTCACTCGTTTACGAACGTTGTGCGACGAACACACGAGCAGAAAGATCAGGAGTATAGAAAGTTGAGAAGGCGTTTTATATCTTTCCTTTAAGAAACATGCGGTATACGTTTATATAGATAGTTCCTTGGAAACTTATTATATTACACATACTTCTCTTTCTATATGGATTTACAAAAAATAATTGCTTAAATTTCCCTACAATTTGTTGCCAATTTTAAGTTGAAAAAAAAATATTAAATAAAATGAAATTAAAGGGAAAAAGAAAATAATTTTCTTCCGCAGAGAGTGAGAGAAAATTGAATAAAATTGAAGGAAAGAAATTGTGTGAAAAAAATTAATTTGCTTCATGGAACAAATTTATTTTTTCGCATAAAACATTTTCTTTTACTTCCTGTGTGTGTGTGGAGTTGTGAGTTATACTTATATTTGTCGACTGTTATTAAATATTTTTTAGGTAAAATAATTATCTATTTAAACAATTAAATCATTTTTTTTAAGAAATATAAAAATATGTTATTAATTTCTTTGAATATAATTGAATTTAATAATTTTTAATCATAGGTATAGAAAATTCAATAAAAATATAAATAGTTTTATTAAATTTTTATAAAATTTCAAAAAAAAAAAATAAAAAAATACTTTATGAAAACCACGCCTAATTAATTAACCACGCAAATTAATTCCATAATTCTATTATTTTCATAAGTAATACATTTTTTTACTGTGATTCAATTATTTTTGTAAATAATAAAATAAAGAATATTCTTTTTATGAATTCAATTATTTTCTTAAATAATAAAACTCATCGCAGAATTTTAATTATTTTTTATATAATTTTAATCGAATTTCTTGAATTACTTTCTGAAAAGTAATAAAATTTTTCGCAAAACTTCAATTATGTTCAAAATTTTTTTTTAATTCTCGTCAAAATTTCAATTATTTTTATAAATAGTAAAATTCTTCAAAGAAATCCAAATTATTTTTAAAAATTTTCCTCAAGTCAATGATTTTTAATATCTACTATTTTAATAAAATTTTCCAAAAGAATTTAATTATTAAAAAAAAATTTAATAAAATTCTACGCAAACATTTAATTATTTTAACAAATAAATAAAAATTTCACATTAATTCAATATATTCACATATTTTTTATAAATTTCTTTGCAATAATTCCATTATTTTCATAGATAATAAAATTTTTTACAGGAATTCAATTATTTTCATAAATAATAAAATTTTTTACAGGAATTCAATTATTTTCATAAATAATAAGATTTTTTTACAGGAATTCAATTATTAACAAATTTTTTACAAATTTCTTAACAACAATTCAATTATTTTCACAAATGAAAAATTCTTTTTAGGAATTCAATTATTTTCGTAAATAATAAAATTCTTTTTAGGAATTCAATTATTTTTTTTACATATTAAATCTCATTACAGAATTTCAATTATATTTTTAATACAATTTTAATCAAATTCCTTGAAAAATATAATTATTCTTAAAATTTTTAATAAAAATTCGCTTAAAAAATTCAATTCTTTAAAGATTTGTTGATAAAATATTTTATAAGAATTCAATTTTGAGAAATAATCAATTATTCAATAAATTATTATTTAATCTTGTATCGAAATAATTGAGTTCTCGTAGAATTTTCTAATAAAAATTTATTTAAAAATGAATTTCAGTTGAAATTTTAGATAATAATTGAATATTGAAAGCAATATAACGTCAATTTTGAGAAATAATTGAATTTTGAAAAAGTTTCTTATTTAAAATCTTTGAAAATCTGAATTTTTCGTATTTTTAACTAACAATTCTGTAGAATTAACTTTTTTGAAAAAGTTTAATTGAATTTTTTTTTAAAATTGTATGAAGTTTTTATTTTTTATTATATATTTAATTAAAGAATTTTCAAATAATTGAAATTTCACGTAAAATTGAATTGTAAACAAATGGATTTAAAAATTCTCAAAAAAAAAACTTTTTCAAAAATTATTAAAATGTGAATCTTGATTTAAAGAAAAATTTTAGTTAAAAATTGTAGAAATTAATATATAATTGAATTCAAGAAAATAAGTTTGAAAAAGTTTCCAGTAACAATATTTTTCATGTTATATAAAATATCGAAAAGTTTTGATTTTGAAATTTTTGAAAATCTTAATTCTAATGGAAGAATGGTAATGATTAAATATTTGTTTAAAAAAGAAGTTAATAATGTTTTTTGAATAATTTTATTATTTTACTATGAAAAGAAATTCGCATACAAATAAATGTAATAGAAAATTTTTTAGAGTATCTAATCATTTTTAAAATGAATCAGAATATTTTTCTTTAATAGAGAAAAAGTAAAAATTTTGTCTGGAAATTAAGGAAAAGTCAGGGAGAAACAAAATTAAATTTTTCTGGCAACCCTGATTAAAAATATTAATTTTAATTATCTATTAGAATCAATTAATTACTAATGAATTAAAAATCTATATTTTAATGAAACGAAATAAAAGAAAGTTTGAAAAAAATCGCGAATAAAAATTGTCTTTTTTTTGCAACGCAATTCGTATATGTATATCTAGACGCATGAATTTTTATCGCGCGAAGTTGAAAGTCTTCGCAATCTTCTGAATGAGCAATGAAGAAGGACGGCGTGTATAGG
Organism: Leptopilina syphax; assembly: GCA_032872505.1. Taxonomy (NCBI): domain Eukaryota; kingdom Metazoa; phylum Arthropoda; class Insecta; order Hymenoptera; family Figitidae; genus Leptopilina; species Leptopilina syphax. Next base: position 1,941,842 of record CM065475.1, read on the forward strand.
TGTATATAAAGAGAGAGGGAGAGAGAGATAGAGTGAGAGATGAATCTTTCGTGCCATTCTTGAGCAGAGAGCCTTGAATATAGGCAATCGGATCGGCACATCGTTAGGAACGTTAGACGCAAGGAATATTAGGTATGCCCGTAAAATCTTTGGACTGCAGCACTGAATTCAGTTGCTATTTCGTCGATAGCAGGAGTGAAGGATAAGTGAGGAGGGCGCGTGGTGAATATTTGCCGCGGTGAGACCGCCCGTCCAACAGTCAACTATCAGATGAACATAATGAAAAGAAGTTGGAGTGTGCGCGTTGAGGCTAGTGGCGAGAGACGGGCGCGCGCGCACGCCAGCAACTTGTCATTTATACCCTCCTCATCAGTTGTGATTAACTAAGGTTTAATCAGCTTTACCAAGCTAAACTTCTTTTGTCAACATGCACGGTGCATGATAATCCGAGAGGCTATCTTCTCAGGTCCCAGACAGGACCGTAGAAACAGAATCCCTCTCTCTCTCTCTTTTTCTCTCCTCTCTCTTTTCTCTCTCTTTCTGTCTCTTTTTTTCTCTCTCTCTCTTTCGCTCTCTTGTCCGCAGAAAAAGAGAGCGAAAGAGAGAGAAAAGAAGATAGAAAGAGAGAAAAAAGAGGGACAGAACGATAGAAGAAGAGAGTGGGGGGGGGCTAGATCGCCTCTCCCTCTCGCGTTTCGCACTTTTATTCCGCGACGTGGCGCCAACGCAGACTCCTACTGCTCCTACTCTCAGAGATTCGCGGATATTCCTCAAGCGGTAAATTCGACATTATTTTAAATTTCTCTTTCACTCGGCTTTTATTTATCATGTAACAAGAGATTAGTCGACCACTAGAGGTAAATCAGTTGTGTTTGGTCCCTTTGAATGGTTGGCGGGGGTGAAAAAAACCAAGAAGAAACAATTTTCTTTTTTTTTCAATATATTGCCCTCTAAATATTTATCAAACATAATTTATTTCTAATCGATTTATTATTCAAGTCAATTTTTTTCCTTTTAGTAGAATAATATTTAACTACAGCAAAAATTCGCGCGCTTACGCTGCGCAACAAACTTTTTCCTTGCTTTTTTAAATATAATTAACAACTTTGAAAATAATAGAACGTAAAAATTTTTAATTCAAATTTATTTTCATAAAAAGTGAAATATGAATTGGAATATAGTTTTAATATTATATTATAACTATATATAATATAATCTACTATTCTAACACAGGAAATTCAAGGAAAAGTCAGAGATTTTTATTTCATTTTATTAATCGAATTTCTTGAAAAATGTCAAAAAAATTTAATTAAAATTCGTCAAAAGAATTCATTTAAAAATTTGTTAATAAAATTTTTTATGATTATTCAATATTTCAAGAAACATTTAATTATTCAATAAATTATTTAATCTTGTATCTAAATAATTGAGTTCTCGTATAGAATTCTCTAATAAAAATTTATTTAAAAATGAATTTCACTTAAAATCAATTATTAGTTAATAATGAATTATAGAAGAATTTTTGTTAAAAACAATTAAAAAAATTTAATTTTGGAGAAGTTTTAAATGATTGCGGAAATTCAATCATTTTTAAAAATTTTAATAAAATTCTTTGCAAAATTTCAATTATTTTCAAAAATTAGAAAAAAATTCTCGTTAAAATTTAAATTATATCTTCGTAAAAAATAAAATCCTTACTCGAAATTTAATTATTTTCAAAAATTTTAATGAAATACTTGTCAAAAATTTCAATTATTTCCGAAAATGTTCCTGAATTCAATGATTTTTATTATTTACTATTTTATTAAAATTTTCCAAAGTAATTTAATTGTTTAAAAACATTTTTATGAAATTTTACTCAAACATTTAATTATTTTCATAAATATAGTAAAAATTTTACTGGAATTCAATTATTTAAAAAAATTTTCGCAATAATTCAATTATTTTTATAAAAAAATTCATTTAGGAATTCAATTATTTCCATGAATTATAAAACTCATCGCAGAATTTCAATTTCAGAATTTCAATTTCTATTTCAATTTTTAACACAATTTTAATTAAATTTCTCGAAAAATGTAATTATTCTTAAAAATTTTATTAAAATTATTTGTCAAAAGAATTCAATTATTTAATAAAAAATTTTTAAATTATTAGCAATAATTCGATTTTTTTTGATAAATAATAAAATTATTTTAGCAATTCAATTATTTTCATGAATAATAAAACTTATCGCCGAATTCCAATTATTTTTAATACAATTTTAATTGAATGTCCCGAATAATGTAATTATTCTTAAAAATGTTATTATTTTGACGAAAGAATTCAATTATTTAAAAATTTGTCAGGTAAAATTCTTTATAAGAATTAAATTTTTAAGAAACATTCAATTATTCAATATAAGTAATTTACTTTTGTATTTAAATAATTGAATTCTCGTAGAATTTTCGAATAAAAATTGATTTGAAAATGAATTTCAGTTTTAATTTCAGATAATTGAATATGAAAATTATTTTTATAATTTAAAATTATAAATTAAAAAATTAAATTATTATTATAATTTTTAAGAAGTTACAGTTACATAATATTCTTATAATATAAAATAATAATTTTAACACTCGATCCTCTTCATGTTTCATAACAATATTTTTAAAGTTGTTTAATTTCAATATTTAAATAAATTTTTGAAAATCTTAATTCTAATGGAAAAATAATAATAATCAAACATTTACTAAAAAAGAAGTTGTTGATGTTTTTAAATAATTTTACAATTAAAGAAATTTATAAATAAATTTAACAGAACATTTTTTCCAATAAAATTTTTTCTTTATTTTCTAAAAATTTAAAAATTTTCAATTTCATTTTCAATTAAAATTTCTAATCTTTCTAAATGTCAAAGAGAATTTATAAACATTCTTTTCCTTTATTTTTAAAAAACTGTGAATTTTATTAAATAAATGGTAAGTAAGAAATAGAAATGATGTAAATTATTTCCTTATGAATATTGAAAATTTTCTACAAAAATATTAATAAACGGGAATTTTTAATGTTTTTCTTCCTAAAAGAAAAAAATGAGTTTGTATAAAATATTGTTATTGAGAAATAAAAATTACGCATAAAATGGGTATTTATTTCATATTTCTTAATCATAATTTTTTAACAAATTTTCTATTTTTTATAAATAAAATGGAGAAAAATTTGCATAATAATCAGTCAAACAAAATTTGTTATAGAGACAAACATATAATAAACAAAATGGGTGGGGGAGACTGGAGCTAAATGTTAAATATTAATATGAAATAATTAATTATTAATTCATTCATTAATTATTTAAAATAATAATAATTATATTTATAATAATAATAAAAATAGTCGCTTGTAAAAGCGTGTAGAGTACTAAAAAGACAGGGGAGTAATTTTATGAATAAATAATAATAATTTGCAGATTGAATAATATTAATATTTATTAATAGAAATAATAATTATTATTATTTTCGTTAATATTATTAATAGTAAATTGATAGTAATAGTATTAATCACAATTAAATACTATCAATAAAAATACACGTGTTTATAATATGTAAATTATTTGCGTGAATAAAAAAAATATTGAAACGGCCAAAAAGCAGGATCGAATAAAAATGAACGAAACTAGAAGAGAAATAATAATTGAAATACTTTAAACTGAATGAAATTGAAAGTAGAATAGGAAAATATGGATTTATAAGTGAATAAGGAGACATGAGTTTCGTGAGAGATAAGACAATATAATTGTATGCTTCGTGTGGTTTCTGTTATCCTGATATGAGGTCGCACCGCCGCAGCGCCACGCGTCACGGCGAGCACCACCGCAACGCTCGGCGTCCGTACGCCGACAACAACAATAGTATATTTACTGCATACAATTGTCCAGACACGAAATCGCCTTCTTCCCTTCTCTCTCACTCACACTCTCTCTCTCTCTCACCTTTTCCATCGCCTCTCTGTTTGCGTCATGAATTGCCTGAAAATTATTAAACACAGTTTCCGCATGCGGCCGCGAGTTACGCAAAAGTCAACTACGACAATAATTATAATAGTAACCATATCTCGTCAAGTTTTTGCGCGCACTCGATTGGATTTGAAAATTTTCGTAGGGAAACTTCTTTATCATTGGTTTTTATAGTCTAGAGACATCTGGTGAACGTTCCTTAAAAATCGAGGGGAAGAAATTAATGTCGGTAATATCAACAGTCGGTAAGGTCAATTTCAAGAATGTTTCTTGATTTTAAAAGCGAGAAATTGATTTTACCTACTGTTAGTATTTTTTTCTGTTTTCCTTTGTGCTCTTTTTTTCATAACAAATCATTATTTTCTTTTTCATTTTCTGTCTCGTTTAAATTGAATTAATTATTTGAATTAATTTAAATAATTTTATGAATAAATAGAATTAATTACTTAAATTAATTGAATTAATTTCTTGAATTAATTGAATTATAATTTAACCTCTTAACTGCCATGGCAAATATTTGACGGACAAAATCTTTGCCATGGCAGTTAAGGGGTTAATTAACAAAATTAATTAACGTATTTAATTAAGTTGAATTTTAGTATCAAACGATTTATTTACTTTCGAGAAAAAATCATAATTTTACATGTTTTCCTCTAAATTATCGACTGTAGATTAAATAGAAATCTATTTTTAATTTTATTTAAAATTCAGTTTAAAAAGAATTTGTAGAATTTTTCTACAATGCTTCTGCAAAATAATTCTACAAAAATTCTAGTGAATACTTTTATTGAATTTCTCTAGAATAATTCCCCCAATTTTATTTCTTTGATTTCATACTATAAATAATTATTAATTGCAATTTATTTGTTCTTGTAGTTTACAATACTGTTCATTTTATAACTGAAACGAAACAATTTTCCTATGTTCACTATACTTTTAAGTACTATGCTTGCTTCGTTTCGTTTGTGAGAGAATTTTTATGCCATCTGGACGGCAGTTTAAAGAAATGAATTGGCGCGAAATTCAAAAAAGAGAAAAATTAATTAATAGCATTAGAGAGAATTATAATGAATAAAAATTTACAATTAAATGTAATTAGTAATTTATTTATTATTACTTAAATTATAATTAAGTATTACCTAATTTATTATTAATTATCAATTAAAAATTAATATTTTTAATGTATTTTAAATATGTTAATATCTTTAAAAAAATTTTTACCTAATATTTACTATAATTCGTTAAGAAATTCTATTTGCTTCATTTCGTTTGTGAGAGAATTTTCATGCCCTCTAGGCGACAATTTAAAGAACTGCATTGGCGGGAAATTCAAAAAAGGAAAAATTTAATTAATAGTATATTAATGTTAATAATTATTCATTTACAAATTATTAATAACACAGGCACACAAAAAATAAAAAAAGTCAAAACCCAGAGGTTACACCCCCCTATCCTCATGTTTGTGGAGTCGCTGAAACCGAATATGACCATGAAAAATTTTTTTCATCGGCCATTTTCCCGCTACCACCCCCTTACACCTGCTCCCGGGGGTTGGAATTTCAGTTTAAAAAAAAGTGGAGTAGGGTGTCTATTCCTATGTTTTTTGGGTCGCTAAAACCAAAAAAGGCTACCAAAAACAAATTCTTCCCTCCCTTAACCCCTTACAACCCCCTTAACAACCCCGGGGTGAGAGGTCGAAATTCCAATTTTCACGAAAAGTTGATTACGGTGTCTAAACCTACGTTTTTTGGGTCGCTGAAACCAAAAAAGACTATCAAAATCAAATCCTTCCCACCCCCGACCCCCTACAACCCCCTGCAATAATTTTTTTCAAATAAAACGAACCGATTTTTGGGAAATTGAAAATTAAATATTAATTATCAAAAATTATTGCAGGGGGTTGTAAGGGGTCGAGGGTGGAAAGGATTTGATTTTGGTAGTCTTTTTTGGTTTCAGCGACCCAAAAAACGTAGGTTTAGACACCGTAATCGACTTTTCGTGAAAATTCGAATTTCGACCCCCAACCTTTCGGGTGTTTAGGGGGTTGTAGGGGGTTCAGGGAGGGAAGAATTTGTTTTTGGTAGTCTTTTTTGGTTTTAGCGACCCAAAAAACATAGGAATAGACACCCTACTCCACTTTTTTTTAAACTGAAATTCCAACCCCCGGGAGCAGGTGTAAGGGGGTGGTAGCGGGAAAATGGCCGATGAAAAAAAATTTTCATGGTCATATTCGGGTTCAGCGACCCCAAAAACATGGGGATAGGGGGGTGTAACCTCTGGGTTTTGACTTTTTTATTTTTTTGTGTGCCTGTGTAATTAATTAATATCTATAAGAAAAATAATTAATTAATTAATTTGTTAATTAATATCTATAAGAAAAATAATAAATTAATTAATTTGTTAATTCATATCTATAAGAAAAATAATAAATTAATTAATTTGTTAATTAAAATAAATAAATTAAAAAATTCGTTAACAATAATTTAATAAATATTTGCCATTAAATATAAAAATTGAAAAATATTGTATGGAAAATTAATAATTATTGCTTATAATTATAAAACAACCCAACAATTTAGGTATAAGAAATTAATAATAGTATAATTTTTGAAATTAAAATCTCTTTATTTTTTTTATTACATGTACATTTTTCACGGGAAGACATGAAAAAATTTGAATATTCGTTCATAATGTTTTATACAAAAAAAAAATGTCTTATACAGTAAATTAGCTAATTATCATGGCTCATACTAATTGTAAACATATCACAACTTTGGTTTGTTTCAGTTTTCACGATGTTACTATATAACGTGCAAGCTTAACGTATTACAGGTATTTAAATTACTATTTACTATCTAGATTAGTTAAAATTTACATTACATACTTCAATAATTGCGTTAATTTATTTGAAATTGTCGAAATATTTATTTTCTTTTGCAACTTTTTTGCAGAAATAATTAAAATTCGAAGGTTTTTTTTTTGGTGTAAAACTACCAAAAAAATATTTTTTTATAATTAATTTACATTCAATTGGTTTACTGTTAATTTTACTTGGTTTGTTAATTGTAAATTTACTTTTAATTAATCTCATTTAATTTTGATTAATTTAATTAATTTATTTATTAACATTATAATATAATAACCAAAAAAATAATATTGTAATATTATAATAATTATTATGCCTCAATTATTGTTACAATTATCATATTATCAAAATTATAATAATAACAATAATAATAATAATAATAATAATAATAATAATAATAATAATAATAATAATAATAATAATAATAATAACAATTATGTTTCCTAATTATTATGGCAATTATTATAATTATTTTCTTCAAACTATTATTTTATTTATTATAATTATAATAATAAAAATAGTAAAAATAAAAATAATAATAATTATTATTATTTTGTTATATTTACTTTTTTTATTATTAACATAATAATTATTACTATTATTTTTATCATTATTATTTATAATTATATATATTTTTGTACATATAATTATAATTATTATTATATTATTAATTATTAATTATTAATTATTAATTATATTATTATTAATAATAATAATCTCAATAAATTAATAGAAAATTCAATAATTAATTTAATTAACTGTAAATTTACTTTTGATTATCAATAAATTCAGTTTGACTTTGAATGGACAATAAACTTTTAACTATCTGTAAATTTACTTTAAATTAATTTTGTAAATTAATGTTCTAATTATTTAATAATTTACGACATTATTACACGACATTTAACGAGTGTGTTTCAATTCTCGCATAAAAGTCACAAATAAGTATTTTCAGACGAACTATACATTGAATAGTTTTGCTAATAATACTATCACTTTTTCTGTATTGAATTATTTCAACAAAAAAAAAATAATAAAATAAAATAAAAATAAAATAAAAAAAAGTAAAATAAAATAGAAAAAAAATTTAACAGCAGGAAGAAAATTCAAAAAGTGTACTTTGAACTTTCTATAATGCATAATTTGTGCGGCTAAAATAAAATATTTACTTTAAGTGCTGATGCAGCACTAATTTTACATATATATACTTAATTTAGAACTCTTGAAGAAAAACAAACAAAATCCAATTTTCATGACAAACAATAATATTTTGTTTGGTTAAAGTCAATAATTTTGTTTTAACGTTTATTAGGTTATGAATTTTAATTTTCTTCAAGTTTTCTAATTTTAATTTTTCTTTATTTAAATATTCGTATATTTATATATTTTTATAAATGAATGTTGTTACAGTGAATTATAATAATTCACTGTTTTTCTTTTTTTTTTTGTACAGAATTCACTTATAGACTATTAGAAAATTGATGAATAAAATTTTTTATGAAAATGAGTATACGATTCAAGACGAAGCGAAATTTCTCGTAAAAATAATAATTTTCATTAAACGAATGAAATAAAATAAAAATTTTTCTGAAATAAATTTATTTGCGTCAAATAAAAGTTTATTTATTTACAGAGTCTATACTAAATTATTTATTTGTTTTAAATAAAAATTTTATTTAACGCAAGTAAGATTTTTATTTAGTCTGAAAATAAAATTAATTTAAAACAAATCAAATTTATTTGGACCAAATAAAATGAGGCCACAATAAAATTCATTAGAGTAAAGAAAGCTTACTGAAAACAAATATAATTTATTTGTTAAAAAAAATTATATTTGGTTTCAATAAATTTTTTTTCTACAATTTATTTTTTTCAAATAAATTATACTTACTTGGTTTTTTTTTTTTTTTTTCTTTAGTGAATTTTACAATAAAGTTTCTTAATAAAATTCATTTGAGAAAAATAAAATTTATTGGAAGCAAACATAATTTATTTGTTCCAAATAAATTATATTTGGTTCCAATAAATTTTCTTTTTTCTATAGTGAATTTTTTAATAAAATTTTTTAATAAAATTCATTTAGAAAAAATAAAAGAAAATTTATTGGAACAAAATATAATTTATTTGGAAAATAAACAAATAAATTATATTTGATTACGTAAAATTTTATTTTTTTAAATGAACTTTATTCAGAAACTTTATGAAAAAAAAATTCATTAGAAAAAAGAAAATTTATTCAAATCAAATATAATTTATTTGGAACAAATAAATAATTTAGTAGGCTCTGAGTTAAATATACCTTTTTTCTGCTTGTATTTTTAAACCAAATTGTGGATAAAATTTCAATTTATTCTGAATAGAAAAAATTTTTATTTTGCTATATTTCATAAATTAATTATTAAGTTATTCCTTCAATTAATTAACTTGGGTAAAAATTTTTGCAATCTCATAAAAAATGAGAAGGTCTTGTTTTAGTAAATTTTGTAAAATTTCTCGAAAGTTATTTTACAAAATTTTTCCAAATATTTTCACGAGGCTAATTTATTTTTAATTAATTAAAATAATTAATTGTTGTGTCAATTTTCAAAAGTTAATAAATCCATTTTCAAAAAACGTGAAGTTTAGCACATTAATTTTAAATTTAAAATTAGTTTTTTATTGTTATTTATTTATTTATTTATTTATTATTGTTATTGCGAATTTATTATTATCATCACTTCAATTTCAATCATCGATAATTTCAACAATTTTTTATCTATTATTGTTATTTTTATTTTTATTGTTATTATTATTATTATTATTATTATTATTATTATTATTATTATTATTATTATTATTATTATGCTTAGTATTATTTTTACTATTATGTTTATTATTATTATTTTTATTATTATAACTATTGTTGGTGTTGTTGTTATTTTTTGTTATAATTATAATTGTTGATATTAATATTATTATTATTATTTTTATTATTATTATTTATTTTAATATTATTATTTTTATTTAGTATTATTATTTTAAAATATTAATAGAATGTGAACTTCAGAATATTAATCTGTCACTGTTGAGTTTAATAAAAAAATTAAATTAACAATAATTTTTTAGTTTATAAAAATTTGGACCCAAAAAAGGTCATTTTTAATTTTCTTCTTTACTGGGAAAAAATTTCCAAATCATTTAAATTCCTAATTATAATAATTTTTTAATTAAAAGTAAAACGTCTTTAATTTAAAAAGCAGTTTTTTTATAATTAATTTACTACAATTTTTCTTTCCCCAATTAACTTTAATAATTATGTGAAAAATCTCATTTGTTTAAAATTCTCGAAATAAAAAAAAATACATGGATCTATCAACTTTTGATACTTTTGATTATTCCTCAATTAATTTATTAATTTTTATTATTCTTCTTTTTTATTTAATTATTTTTCATTCGTATTTAAATGTAATTTCATTTACTTACTTTTGATTCGTATTTAATTTATTTTTAGTGAATTAATTTTCATTCATAATTAATTTATTTTAATTTATTTATTTTTCAAATATGTTTGAAATGAATTGTTAATTATTAATTAAATTAAATTAATTATTTTCCATTCATATTTAATTTATTTTTGATTTTTAAAATTTTTATTTAAATCTAATAATATTACTATTCGTATACATTTAATTATTTTCCCTATTTACAATTATTAAGTTAAAAATTTTTTTTCTTTATACTCAGTAAAAAATTTTCGAAAAATGTTTTTAAAAAAAAATTATTTTTACGTACAAAGTTCGCTTTTAAAATTTTCTCTTTAAAAAAAATTGATTAAAAAAAAAAATTATGATGGTCATGATTTATGCGCATTGCGTCTACTGTCAAATACTATGGCAATAAATTATCACCATTTCGAGTCGTATTTTAATTTATTGACGAAAAACCGAACACTTTTCTATACTCTTTCTCTCTCGCTTGAAAATCGGAGCGTCAATTATTAGTCGTTTTGATATTAATTCACCAAACCAAGTGTTCGTTTTTTTCCAAAATTTCTTCTTTTTCAAATTTTTAGAAAAAATTTTCAAATTTAAATATTTAGAAAAAAATTAAATATTTGAAACATACATTTTTTTAAATATTTAATTTTTTTTAAATAGATTTAAATTAAATATTTAAAAAAAACTTAAATATAAAAAAGTTAAATATTTAAAAAAATTTAATTATTAAAAAGTTAAATATTTTAAATATTTTCAATATTTAAATATTAGAAAATTAAATATTTAAAATGTTTAAATATTATACCTAAAAAATTAAATATTTGAAAAATTCCTACATTTTTCAAATATTTAATTTTCCAATTTTTTTTAATTAAATATTTAAAAAGTTTAAATATTAAAAAAATTAATCATTTCAAAAGCAAATGAAATATTTTCAAAAAATTAAAATTCTTTTTTTCAAAGTAATCAAAAATTCTAAAATAGAAAAATCAACTATGACACGGAATTTTGATTCTTGAGTGGCACTGACTCCTCATTATCATTTTCATTTTCTAATTTTGCTTTTTTCTTATCAAGCTCCTCGTCCTCGGGACTATTCCATTTTTGTAAATTCCCAGTGCCAAATATTGCAAATGCAATTGCACCGATAATATAAGTCGCTGAGAGAATATAGAAAATAATTCGCCACTGAGAAAATGTACTGGATTTTTCATTTGTTATAATTCCCACCATATATGTACTCAGGAATCCGCCCAATGAACTTAAAGTATTTGCAATGCCAAATATTGTGCCGGAAAAATTTGGAGCAATATCGAGACCATTACCAAGATATCCGGCAGTTACCGCTCCATTTAGTGTCAAGGCCAATGTGAAAATAGTCACTGATGTCGCTCGATCATTTCCCAAATTTGCTTGTAGTATCATCAAAAGTCCTGGACTCATTACAGCTTTATGGGGGAGAAAGGAAAAAAGAAATTATTATTGTAAGGAAATTATTTTTTTTTCAATGATAATTTTTCAATTATTGAAAATTAAATTGGAGAAATCGGAGTTTTTATTGGATTTAATATTTTTATTTTTAATTTTATTCAATTTAAATTGCACGCCCAAAAAAAAAGATTTATTTTAGAGCCAACTAGACTTTTTATTGGTTCAAATAAATTTTATTTGGTTTAAATCAACTTTATTTGGTTCAAATAATATTTATTTGGTTCAAAAAAACTTTATTTGGTTCAAATGAACTTTATTTGATTGAAATAAATTTCATTTGGTTCAAAAAAAACTTTATTTGGTTCAAATAAATTTCATTTAGTTCAAAAAAACTTTAATTGGTTCAAATAAAATTGACTCAAGTAAACTTGGTTCAAATAAATTTTATTTGGTTCAAGTAAACTTTGTTCAAAGTAATTTTATTTGGTTCAAATAAATTTAAATCTTTATTTGGTTCAAATAAATTTCATTTGGTTCAAAAAAAAACTTTATTTGGTTCAAGTGAACTTTGTTCAATGAAATTTTATTTGGTTCAAATAAACTTGGTTCAAATAAATTTTATTTGGTTCAAGTAAACTTTGTTCAAAGAAATTTTGATTTGGTTCAAATAAATTTAAATCTTTATTTGGTTAAAATAAATTTCATTGGTTCAAAAAAAAACTTTATTTGGTTTAAGTGAACTTTTTTCAATGAAATTTTATTTGGTTCAAATAAATTTAAATCTTTATTTGGTTCAAATAAAATTGGTTCAAGTAAACTTGGTTCAAATAAATTTGGTTCAAATAAATTTTATTTGGTTCAAGTAAACTTTGTTCAAAGAAATTTTGATTTGGTTCAAATAAATTTAAATCTTTATTTGGTTCAAAAAAACTTTATTTGGTTCAAATAAAAGTTGTCTTTATGCCGAGAATTTAAAGAAAATGAAAAAAATGAAAATGAAGGGAAAAAAATTAAAAATGAAATAAAAGAAAATAAAGAGAATAATTAAACAATTAAAAAAGAAAAAAGACAAAAAAGGAAGAAATCAAAAAAATTAAAGAGTGAAAAAGATATTAAATAGAATTTTATATTGAAAATAGAGCGTCCAGTAAAAGCGCGTTTAACAAGCAAAAGCAGTTCAGATGTCTGGCCAACTAAGGACGACGCCTCTCTTTCCTTGGTTTAAATTTGATCAAAGTTGTTGACTAAATGTTATTAAAATGCTTTACACAATTGTTATTAATCGCGAAAACTTCTTTTTTTTAATGCCAGAAAATCAAATATTTTAGAACTATACATGAATTTTAAACTTCTTAGCTATTTTTATTTTTTACAAAATAAATAAATAGCAATAAAATTTTAAAAAAAAATAATAAATTTAATAGAAATAATAGATTTAAAAATATTCTTACTATTTAATAATATTTTTTAATGTATTCTTCAATTTTAATAATGTATTTTAATATATTCTTAAATTTTGATAATATATTTTAAAAAGGATAAGAGAGATAGTCAAATGAAAATTATAGTCCAACTCTACATTTTTCTATTTTTCACATTTTTTATTAATCAAATTGCAATCTATAATAAAAAAGTGTTTTTGGAAATAAATATTTAATTTTTAATTTTTTTAATCAGTAAAATAGAAATTCAGTAAAAGGGGAATTCAATACTAAATTAAAATTTAGGTCAAATGGAAATTCTCCTTAATTTTTCTAATTAGATTTTTGAAATATACAATTAAAAAGATTTGGAATAATTTAAATTTTGTAAAATTTAATTGAAAATTTAAATAATTGATTTTTTTCAAGTATAAATATTAAAATTTTTGAAAATCAACTTTTGAAGAAATTTAATTGCAAATTTTGTGAAAATAAAATTGAATTCTCAATAAAATTTAATGAAAAATCTTCAAGTGTAAATTTATGAAATGCAAATTAATAAAAACTAGATTCTAAAAAATAATATAAATTTTTTTTTTTAAAAAAGTAATTTCTAGAATTTTTTTTCATTATGAATTTTTAAATTTCAATTATTTTCAATATTTTCAAAAATATAATTCCGCAAATTCAAAGACTGGTACAAAAAATAATACAAACATTAAAATTTTTCAGAATTATTTTTAACATTTTGGAGAAAACAATAATTGTGAGAAAATTTTTAATTAAAAGTCTTCAGAAAATAACTTAGTTTTTTTTAAATTATACAAAAATTCTTTTAAGAAATTCAATTATTTTCGAAAAATTACAGTAGAATATTTTTAAAAAACTAATTCTTAAAATTTTTTTTGCATAATTTTTTTAAGATTTACTTATCTTTGAACAAAGTAAAATAAATTTTTAAAAAAATTTACTTCTTTCGATTCTTATTAAAATTTCGGAAAAATCGTTTATATTTATCATTAAAATTCTTCAAAAATTTGATTATTTATTTTATATTTTTCAAAAATTCAATTATTTCTAAAAGATTTTGTAAAATTTCAATTATTTTTAAACAATTTTACCGAAATTCAATTGTTTTAAAAAGATTTTGTAAAGTTTTAATTATTTTTAAACGATTTTACCAAAATTCAATTGTTTTAAAAATATTTTATCAAATTTCAATAATTTTTTAAAGATTTTACCAAAATTCAATTGTTTTAAAAGATTTTACCAAAATTCAATTATTTATTTTTGAAAAATTGTGTCGACTTTGAATTGTTTTTTTACGATTTTACCAAAATTCAATTATTTTTGCAAAATTTTGTCAAATTCCAATTATTTTTATACGATTTTACCAAAATTCAATTATTTTAAAAAGATTTTGTCAAATTTCAATTATTTTTAAGCGATTTTACCAAAATTCAATTGTTTTAAAAATATTTTATCAAATTTCAATTATTTTTAAAAGATTTTACCAAAGTTCAATTGTTTTAAAAAGATTTTACCAAAATTCAATTATTTATTTTTGAAAAATTGTGTCGACTTTGAATTGTTTTTTTTACGATTTTACCAAAATTCAATTAATTTTGCAAAATTTTGTCAAATTCCAATTATTTTTATACGATTTTACCAAAATTCAATTATTTTAAAAAGATTTTGTCGAATTTCAATTATTTTTAAGCGATTTTACCAAAATTCAATTATTTTAAAAAGATTTTGTCGAATTTCAATTATTTTTAAGCGATTTTACCAAAATTCAATTATTTTAAAAAGATTTTGTCAAATTTCAATTATTTTTAAACGATTTTACCAAAATTCAATTGTTTTAAAAATATTTTATCAAATTTTAAGTATTTTTAAAAGATTTTGCCAAATTTCAATTATTTTTAAAAGATTTTGTCAAATTTCAATTATTTATTTATTTTAAAAACGATTTTACCAAAATTCAATTATTTTTAAAAGATTTTGTCAAATTTCAATTATTTTTAAACGATTTTACCAAAATTCAATTGTTTTAAAAATATTTTATCAAATTTTAAGTATTTTTAAAAGATTTTGCCAAATTTCAATTATTTTTAAAAGATTTTGTCAAATTTCAATTATTTATTTATTTTAAAACGATTTTACCAAATTTCAATTATTTTTAAAAGATTTTGTCAAATTTCAATTATTTTTAAACGATTTTACCAAAATTCAATTGTTTTAAAAAGATTTTATCAAATTTCAATTATTTTTTAAAGATTTTGCCAAATTTCAATTATTTTTAAAAGATTTTGTCAAATTTTAATTATTTATTTATTTTCAAACGATTCTACCAAAATTCAATTGTTTTAAAAAGATTTTATAAAATTTCAAGTATTTTTAAAGGATTTTACCAAAATTCAATTGTTTGGAAATTTTTTAATTGTAATAATTGAAAGACGATTATCTTTAAAAAATTATTTCTAAATATTTTTAAAAGAATAATTTTAAGAGTTTCTTTATTATAATTTTTTAAAAATATTATTAACTTTAAAAAAAACATGGACAATAATTACAGTTACAAGATAAAATTTTTGTTGCAACACTGAATTAAATAAACGACTTTTTCGACTTTTTTTGTACTTTTAATCGACTAAAGCGACATTTTTTGTGTCTTATGGTCGATCCGAGGCCTGGTAAAATTATAATTCGGTTTTATAAAAATTAAACTAAATAAAAAATTCAAAAATTAAAATATACTGAAATTCAGTCAAATGAGAATTTTGCTAAATGAAAATTAGATTAAATAAACAAATGAAAATTCTACTTAATAAAATTTAGGTCAATTAGTTATTTTGGTAAATAAGAATTCCGCCTAATAAAGTTCAGGTCAAATAGAATTTATAACTGAAAAATAGTTTAAATATTTTGTTCAATGAAAATTCTGCTAAATAAAAATTAGGCCAAATAGTTATTTTGCCCAATGAGAAATCGACTGAAGGAAAATTATATCAAATAGGAAATTAAAATTAATTAATTTTTTTTTATACAATTATATTTAAAAAATAAATTATTTTTAATGGTTCAAAGTTCTATAACGATAGAATTCAATTATTAATTATTAATTAATTAATTTATTTATTTATTAATTTTTACTTAATTAACTGTCCGATTTCTCCAAAAAAGCTCTTTTTGTCAAATTTTCAAGAACATATTTTTCTGAAAATGAATAAAACTCACCAAAAGTTGTGAAGGCCTTTCGGATAAAAGTCACTGAGTATCTATTAGTTTGTCGCAAATAGTCGGCGAGTGTTGACATCGCCAGAGCGAAAAGATATTTTCCCAAATATGGCAATGAGGAAAGGAGTCCGTTCTGTAGAAAAAAGAAAATCATTATAAACTAAATTTCACTTATATTGTTAATTTATTGTTGTTAACATTCATTTAGTTTAAGAAAATTTATTTCTATTTCATTTATTTTAATTTAGTTCAGTTTCATTCTATTTACTTTATTTTTATTTAATTTCGTTTAATTAAGATTAAATTTAAACTAAAACTAAACTAAAATTAAGATTAAAATCTGATCTTGTAGAATTCTACTAACAAATAGTAAAATTTTACTAATTTTTTTTCTTTTATTTCACTAATGAAAATAATTTAATTTGCATATGGTTTATTTTAATTTGGTTTAGCTTTGTTTAATTTAATTTCGTTTAGTTTTGTTTAATTTAGTTTTAGATTAGTTTATTTAATTTTCGCTTAGTTTAGTTAACTTTAAATTTTCTATTTATTTCTTTTTGAATAAATTACTAATTTCTATCTCTAATACAAAAAATACAAAACAAGTTACATGTGCAGCATTAAATATTAAAAAAAGTATAATTAACATAAAAACAACTTTTATGTTTCATATGTAACGAAAATTTAATACTAACCATTAAAAAAAAAAGAAAATAATAATTAAACATTATTAAAAAATTATACGTTTCACTTGAAAAACAATTTTTATTTTTAAATCATGATTCTGCGAAGTATATTATAAAAAAGAAAAATGAGGAGGAAAAAAAAATGAAAATAAATAAATGCTTGCGAGTATGGTTGTATGAAAATTACGACTTCGAAGTAAAGAGATGTAGTATTCTTGAAAATTATAGTACCTCTTTAATGTTGAAATGTAAAATATTCTTCATGTAGGTCGGTAATTGGTTTACAACTGTGAAATAACCAAAGACACTACAGGCGTGAGTAATAACAATTGCCCAGACTGGAGCTGATGTTACAATTGCTTTCCATGGCACTGCATGATGCTGTCAAATAAAAATTAATCGTTTTTTATTATTTTAAATGAAAAAAATTTCTCGGATTGAGGAAACAATCAATTTCATCAAGGCAGCGAGATTTCTTTGAATTTTTTTTTATTATTAGTGTGATGATTTTATTGGGGCTTTACGAGAATCTTTATTTATTTAAATAATTAGGGATTTTTTCAATTGACGGTAGTTTGTGACTGATTTTTGTAATTTCAATTGACAGTAGTAATAAAATAAATTTTAATTTAAAAAACATTTTTTTTTTTAATTTTTAATTTTTTTTTTTAATATTTTTAATTTCAATTGTCGGTAGTTAGCAAATAATATATTTAATTTCAAGTGACGTTAGTTAGTAACTGACATTTTTACTTTTAACTACTGGTAGTCAGAAATTAATACTTTTAAGTTTTTAACTTCAACTGACGGTAGTCAGAAACTGTAATATTTTTAATTTCAATTGATGGCAGTCAAAAATTATAATTTCAAATTTCAACTGTCAGCAGTTCAAATAAATATTTACTTATTATTATTTTCCCCAGGTATTAAGATTTTTACAAAATTTCAAATTAAAACCTTTTAAAATTCAATAATTTATTACAATTTTATAGAAATATTGTTACTTTAACTTCTTCAAATTTATTTTCATCATTTCAATTCAATTATTATTTTCTAGAATTTTTAACTAAAATTCTTCCTTAAATCAATTATTTTTAATAATTTTCGAAAAAGTTCTTTTTGAGAAGAATTCAATTCAATTCAATTCAATTCAATTCAATTCAATTCAATTCAATTCTACGAAATTTCGATTATTCTCATTAAAGAATTTTATCAACGAATTTTTTATTAATTGAATTTTTTCGACGAATTTTAATAAAATTTGTAAGAACTAAGAATAATTACATTTTTCGAGGAATTCGATTAAAATTGTATAAAAAGTAATTGAAATTCTGCGACGAAAATATTTAAATGTTTGCTGAAAATTAAACATTAAAAATTTTTTTTAAATAAATCCTTTTGGAAAATTTTATTGAAAATCATTGAATTGAGAAATAATTTTTGAAACTAATTGAAATTTTTACAAGAATTTTATTAAACTTTTTGAAAATAATTGAATTTTGAAGAAGAACTGTTTATTTATGAGAATAAGTAATTGAATTCATACAATTTATTTTATACGAATTTAATTAAAATTTTATTAAAATTTCATTTAAAGTTATAAAAATTCTTTTAAATAATTGAATTTATCTAAAGTATTTTATTATTTACGAAAATAATTGAATCACTGTAAAAAATTTTATTATTTATGAAAATAATTGAATTATTACGAAGAAATTTGTTTAAAAAATTGTAAATAATTGAATTACTGTGAAATTTTTATTTATTTATGAAAATATTTAAACGTTTGCAGAGAATTTAACATTAAAAATTTTTTTAAATTGAATTTTTAAACAAAAAACATTATTAAAATAATAAATATATTGAAAATCATTGAATTGAATATAATATAATATAAATTTGTGGTCAGTTTTCGAAAATTCAAAATGGCGGATATAATATGGCGGTCATGAAAATTAAAAAACGACTGAACTTTCTCAAAAAAAATTAATTCCACAGAATTGTTAGTTAAAAATATGAAAATTAAAATTTTTTTAAATTTTAATTTAAAATCTTTTAAAAATTCAATTATTACTAAAAATTCACGCTCCAATGCTTTTAATATTCAATTATAATCTAACATTTTAATTAAAATCCATTTTTAAATCAATTTTTATTAGAAAATTCTCAATTTTAAATACAAAAATAAATAGTCTATTTAATAATAAATTAAATGTTTCTTAGAATTGAATTCTCATAAAGAATTGTATCAATAAATTTTTAAATAATTAAATTCTTTTGACGAATTATAATAAAATTGTATTAAAAATAATTGAATTCCTATAGAGAATTTTATTATTTATGAAAATAATTGAATTCCTAAAAAAAATTTATTATTTATTAAAATAATTGAATTCTTGTAAAAATTTTATTATTTATGAAAAATAATTGAATAATTGAAAAGAAATTTATAAAAAATTTGTAAATAATTGAATTCCTGTGAAATTTTTATTATTTTATGAAAATAATTAAAAGTTTGCGTAGAATTTTATGAATTTTTTTTTTAAATCCTAATTGAATTCTTTTGGAAAAATTTATTAAAATAGTATAGATATTAAAAATCATTGAATTGAGAAAAAATTTTGAAAATAATTGAAATTTTGCTAAGAATTTTATTAAAATTTTGGTAAATAATTGAATTTTGGAGAAGAATTTAATTATTTCTAAAGATAATTGAAATTTTGTCAAGAATTTAAAAAAATTTTTGAACATAATTGAATTTCTAGGAAGAATTTTATTACTTTTGAAAATAATTGAATTCCTGTGAAATTTTAATTATTTTATAAAAATAAAAATAAACAAATTTAAGGTTTCCGTAGAATTTTATTAATTTTTTTCTAAATAATTGTATTCTTTTGGAAAATTTGATTAAAATAGTATAGATATTAAAAATCATTGAATTGAGGAAAATTTTTAAAAATAATTGAATTTTGACAAGAATTTTATTTAAATTTTTGAAAATAATTAAATTTCGGAGAAGAATTTAATTATTTCTAAAGATAATTTTTGAAATTTTGACACGAATTTTTATAAAATTTTTGAACATAATTGAATTTTTGCAAAGAAATTTATTTCTTTTGAAAATAATTGAATTTTGGAGAAAAATTTAATTATTTCTAAAGATAATTGGAATTTTAACAAGAATTTTTTTAATTTTTGAACATAATTGAATTCCTGTGAAATTTTTATTATTTTATAAAAATAATTAAAGGTTTGAATATAGTATTTTATTAATTTTTTTGAAACAATATTGAATTCTTTTGGAAATTTTTTTTAAAATAGTATAAATATTAAAAATCATTGAATTGAGGAGAATTTTTTTAAAATAATTAAATTTTGACAAGAATTTTATTAAAATTTTTGAAAATAATTGAATTTCGGAGAAGAATTTAATTATTTCTAAAGATAATTGAAATTTTGACGAGAATTTTTTTTTATTTTTGAACATAATTGAATTTTTGCAAAGAATTTGATTGCTTTTAAAAATAATTGAATTTCTGCAATCATTTGTAATTTCTTTAAAATTCTCCAAATTATTTCGTACAATTTACAAACTTTTCGTCTTTTTTCAATCAAGTTACGGACTTTACGGATCTTTTTTGAATAAAAAAACTTACTTTTACGGATTTGAAGCAAATTTGCGGACTTTTACGAGCTTTACGGACATAGTTCGAGTTCTGACTGAATATGAATCTGTGATTATTTTTTAAAAATTCAAAATGTCGGATTCAATATGGCGGACATGAAAATTAAAAATCGACTGAATTCGCTTGAAAATAGTAACTCAGAGGTTTCTTGGGTCGCTGAATTCAAATTTAAGGTCAGTTTTTAAAAAATTCAAAATGGCGGATCCAATATGGGGGTCAAAAAAAGAATTTTTAAATAGAATAACCTAAATAAAAATAAATTTAGAAAAAAGGAAACTAAACCTTTTTATTCGAGGTATTTCCAATAGCTTCCTCAATGAATCGTCTCTCACTGTCCGAAATTCTCGGATGCTGTGCCGGCGAGTCGAAAACAAGGAAAAACCACGTGAGGCTCCAGACAAATCCAATTCCTCCAGTAACATAGAAAACAGATTGCCAGCCCAGGGATGCAATGAGATATCCACAAATTGGCATTGTAATCGCAGCACCAAGGGAGGAAGCTGTGAAAAAAGGTGTGTCTTTATAATATTTACTACAACCTTGAATAAAAGAGAGAGAAAGATAGAAAAAAAACTTTTAACTGCAGCGAAAACCTGAACAATTTGCCATTTGTATTGCATGGGTGCGGGTTTATTTGTAACGGTGTCTTATACACTCCTTCGCCAGAGCGCACTTTATTACGATCCTCAACATTCATTAAGAATTTCATACCATATTTCAATCTTTGGCGAAATAAAAAAAAAAAAATTGAAAAACATATCAAGAAACTGTCCCTGACATGAATTTTTACCTTCCAACACTACAATTTAGCCTCATTAAAATATCTCTCCAACTACCTTTCAATCATTTTTTGAATAATTCCAACAATTCGTACAGACAGTATAAATTAGAAATGATAAAGGAGATAATA
Organism: Leptopilina syphax; assembly: GCA_032872505.1. Lineage (NCBI taxonomy): Eukaryota > Metazoa > Arthropoda > Insecta > Hymenoptera > Figitidae > Leptopilina > Leptopilina syphax. The sequence goes on from CM065475.1 coordinate 1,963,546, forward strand.
AAACCAGAAGCTGAATATATATTTAATATTATATACTGATTCGTATTCAATCAACTATAATTAAATAAACCCATGACTAAATCATTTATGTACTTGAATGATTTATAGTCAAATAATGTGTTTCTTTTTTTATTGCTATAATGTACTATACAAACTATACGTGATTAGTTTAGAGAAAATTGTTCTCTTTTCTTCAAGGTAAAAGAGAACTTGGGAGAAAAAGGAAAAAACTTGCAGTCTTTCCGAAAAGAGAAAAAAAAAACACACGTGGATATGATTTATTTATCGATTTAGTATAATTATTATAAAACTAGCAACAATTCGCGCTCTAAAGCGTGGTGCTAACTTTTTACCTCATTTTTTAAATAAAATTATCAATTAACTAATTATCAATTAATTATTAAATTATTAATTAATTATCAATTTTAAAAATAATAGAATTTAAAAATTTTAAATTCAAATTTTTCTTGAAAACACTAAAATAATTCAATTTTGGAAAAATTGCAAATAATTTATTGCAGAAATTCAATTATTTTCAAAAGTAATAAAATTCTTCTCCTAAAATTCAATTATGTTTAAAATTTCAAAAAATAATTCTCGTCAAAATCTCAATTCACTTTGTAAATAACAAAATTTTTACCCAAAGTTCAATTATTTTCAAAAATGACAATAAAATTCTTGTCCTAATTTCAATTATTTTCAATATCTACTATTTTAATAAAATTTACCTGAGAAAAATTCATATTAAAAAAAAAAATTAATAGAATCGTACACAAACATTTAATTATTGTCAAAAATATTAAAAATTCCACAGAAATTCAATTATTTTCGTAAATTTTTAATTCTTATAAAATTATTATAAAACATGAAGAAATCGATCACTCCGAGTCTTCGACTCGGAGCAATCAATACCTTCATGTTTTATAGCAAAATACTTTTATAAGTTGTTTAATTTCAAAAAAGGATTGAATTTAAAATTTTTGAATGTCTTAATTCCTGTGGAAAAATAATAATAATTAAATATTTATTTAAAAAAGAAATGATTGATGTTTTTGAATAATTTTAGAATTAAAGAAATTCGTAAAAAATGTAACGGAACATTTTTTTTAGTACAATTTTTTCCTTTATTTTCTAAAAATTCAAAAAATTTCATTTTCAATAAAATCGACATTTAAAAGAATTTTAATTTAATAATTGAAAAAAATTGAATTTTACAAACAATTTTACATAAAATCGATTTTTTATAGAATTTTAATTTTATAAATTGACAAGAAATTGAATTTTTTAAAGAATTTTTCAAAAATTGAGTTTAGAAAAATAATTACATACAATTTAACAAAAAATTTAATTCTCAAAGTATTTTAATTGAATAATTAAGAAAAAATTAAAATTTTCCAAAAATTTTTTCTGAAAAATTTATTTTTTAATGAATTTTCATTTAATAATTGAAAAATAATTTGAATTTTAGAAAAAAATGTTCAATAAAATCGACTTTTGAAAGCATTTTAATTTAATAATTTAAAAAATTGAATTTTACAAACAATTTTACATGAAATCGATTTTTTATAGAATTTTAATTTTCTAAATTGAAAAGAAATTGAATTATTTAAAAAAATTTCCGAAAAATTGAGTTTTAAAAGAATTTTAATTTCATAATGAAAAAATAATTGAATTTTTCATACAATTTAACAAAAAATTGAATTCCCAAAGTATTTTAATTGAATAATTAAGGAAAAATTAAAATCTTCCAAAAATTTTTTCTAAAAAATTAATTTTTCAATGAATTTTAATTTAATAATTGAAAAATAATTGAATTTTAGAAAATATTGTTCAATAAAATTGACTTTTGAAAGTATTTTAATTTAATAATTGAAAAAAATTGAATTTTACAAACAATTTTACATGAAATCGATTTTTTAAAGAATTTTAATTTTATAAATTGACAAGAAATTGAATTATTTAAAAAAATTTCCAAAAAATTGAGTTTTGAAAGAATTTTAATTTTATAATTGAAAAATAATTGAATTTAACGAATAATTTTCTTAAAAAAATCGATTTTTTGAAGAATTTTAATTTAATAGTTGAGAAATAATTGAAATATTCCAAAAACTTCTTTTGAAAAATTTATTTTTTAAAGAATTTTAATTGAATAATTAAACAATAATTTAATTTTAAAAAAATTCCCAAAAAGTCGATTTTTTGAAGAATTTTAATTTAATAGTTGAGAAATAATTGAAATTTCCTAAAATTAATTTCAAAAAGGTTTGAATTTGGAATTTTTGAATGTCTTAACTCCTGTGTGGAAAAATAATAATAATTAATTATTTATTTAAAAAAGAAATTAATTGATGTTTTTGAATAATTATATAATTAAAGAAATTCGTAAAAATGTAACAGAAAATTTTTTTTTAGTAAAAGTTTTTCCTTTATTTTCGAAAAAATTCAAAAATTTTCATTTCGAATGAAAATTTGTAATTGACAAATCAAATTTATAAACATTTGTTTCGTTTATTTTTTAAAAAAAAACTGAATTTTATTAAAATAATTGTAATTAAAAAATTGAAATAATGTAAATTATTACCTTATAAAAATGGAAAATTTTCTACAAAAATATTAAGAAACGGAAATATGTAATGTTTTTTTTCCGAAATAAAAGAATTATATTGTTATTGAGAAATAAAAATTATACGTAAAATAGGTATTTATTTACTACTTCTTAATCATAATTTTTTAACAAATTTTCTACTTTTTATAAATAAAGAAGAGAAAAATTTGCATAATTCAGATCAGTCAAACGAAATTTGTTATAAAAAAAGCATATAATAAACAAAATGGGTAAATTTTTCTATAATCATCATTTTTTTCTTAAATTTTCTAATTTCTAATATTATTTTATTATGAATCATGAAAAAAATACCTGCATATTTTCGATTTGTCAAAACAAATTTTTTTTAAAGAAAAGAAACAAAAGAATACACAAAAACTAACTTCAGGTGTGGACAGAATGAAAGAATGAATAAGACGATTATTATAGTTAATACCAAAGTTTAGTGATTGTATTTTGTATATAAGGAGTTAATTATCTTGAAAATTATGGCATTGCAATAATTGATCATCGAACAAAGTTAACATTTAGTGGAATTTTTGCTGCTGATATGTACGTGAGTGTTGGGATGTCAATTATAGTGATAATTTAATTTATGCTCACCCATCATGTTCGATACGAATTTACTGCGCTCATTTGGCGGAATCCAAACAGCGGTCATTGGATGAATTGCTGGCCACGTGGCTCCCTAGAATTTCATTCAAATCGAATTAGTTTTAATTGTTTTAATTTTTTTTTTAATTTAAAAAATTTTTTTAATTGTTTTCAATCACATTTTGATAAATTGTTTCTTTTTCTAATTTTTTTCTCAATAAGAAAGAATTTTTATCCACTATTAAAAAAGCAGATTTTTTTTTTTGCTGATAAAATCAAAGAAAAAAAATACTCTTTCTCTATCATACTAAAACCTAAATTTTTGAGAATTTCTGTGTATCTTTGTATCGTAATTTTCACTATTTTTCATAGTAAGTTTTCTTATTTCTGAATAAGTAAATTTTAATAAAACTTAGTAAAATTTGCTTAGAATATTTTAGGTTTATTTCTAATGCAGTGACACCTATATCGGAATTTTGTAATAATAATGAATTTATACAATAAAGAATATTATACAATTCAATTTTATTAAATTTTTTAAAAATAATAGAATTTCCAAAAAGAAATTAATTACTTACTTTAAAAATAATTGAATTCTTGTGATGAATATATTGTTATTTATGAAAATAATTGAATTTTGCAAAGAATTTTATTAATTTGAAAATAATTAAATTCTTGTGATGAATATTGTTATTTATGAAAATAATTGAATTTCACAATGAATTTTATTAACTTTGAAAATAATTGAATTCTTGTGATGGATATATTGTTATTTATGAAAATAATTGAATTTCACAATGAATTTTATTAATTTTGAAAATAATTGAATTCTTGTGATGAATATTGTTATTTATGAAAATAATTGAATTTCACAATGAATTTTATTAATTTTGAAAATAATTGAATTCTTGTGATGGATATATTGTTATTTATGAAAATAATTGAATTTCACAATGAATTTTATTAATTTTGAAAATAATTGAATTCTTGTGATGGATATATTGTTATTTATGAAAATAATTGAATTTCACAATGAATTTTATTAATTTTGAAAATAATTAAATTCTTGTGATGAATATTGTTATTTATGAAAATAATTGAATTTCACAATGAATTTTATTAATTTTGAAAATAATTGAATTCTTGTGATGAATATTGTTATTTATGAAAATAATTGAATTTCACAATGAATTTTATTAATTTTGAAAATAATTGAATTCTTGTGATGAATATTGTTATTTATGAAAATAATTGAATTTCACAATGAATTTTATTAATTTTGAAAATAATTGAATTCTTGTGATGGATATATTGTTATTTATGAAATAATTGAATTTCACAATGAATTTTATTAATTTTGAAAATAATTGAATTCTTGTGATGAATATTGTTATTTATGAAAATAATTGAATTTCACAATGAATTTTATTAATTTTGAAAATAATTGAATTCTTGTGATGGATATATTGTTATTTATGAAAATAATTGAATTTCACAATGAATTTTATTAATTTTGAAAATAATTGAATTCTTGTGATGGATATATTGTTATTTATGAAAATAATTGAATTTCACAATGAATTTTATTAATTTTGAAAATAATTGAATTCTTGTGATGAATATTGTTATTTATGAAAATAATTGAATTTCACAATGAATTTTATTAATTTTGAAAATAATTGAATTCTTGTGATGAATATTGTTATTTATGAAAATAATTGAATTTCACAATGAATTTTATTAATTTTGAAAATAATTGAATTCTTGTGATGAATATTGTTATTTATGAAAATAATTGAATTTCACAATGAATTTTATTAATTTTGAAAATAATTGAATTCTTGTGATGAATATTGTTATTTATGAAAATAATTGAATTTCACAATGAATTTTATTAATTTGAAAATAATTGAATTCTTGTGATGGATATATTGTTATTTATGAAAATAATTGAATTTCACAATGAATTTTATTAATTTTGAAAATAATTAAATTCTTGTGATGAATATTGTTATTTATGAAAATAATTGAATTTCACAATGAATTTTATTAATTTTGAAAATAATTGAATTCTTGTGATGAATATTGTTATTTATGAAAATAATTGAATTTCACAATGAATTTTATTAATTTTGAAAATAATTGAATTCTTGTGATGGATATATTGTTATTTATGAAAATAATTGAATTTCACAATGAATTTTATTAATTTTGAAAATAATTAAATTCTTGTGATGAATATTGTTATTTATGAAAATAATTGAATTTCACAATGAATTTTATTAATTTTGAAAATAATTAAATTCTTGTGATGAATATTGTTATTTATGAAAATAATTGAATTTCACAATGAATTTTATTAATTTTGAAAATAATTGAATTCTTGTGATGGATATATTGTTATTTATGAAAATAATTGAATTTCACAATGAATTTTATTAATTTTGAAAATAATTGAATTCTTGTGATGAATATTGTTATTTATGAAAATAATTGAATTTCACAATGAATTTTATTAATTTTGAAAATAATTGAATTCTTGTGATGAATATTGTTATTTATGAAAATAATTGAATTTCACAATGAATTTTATTAATTTTGAAAATAATTGAATTCTTGTGATGGATATATTGTTATTTATGAAAATAATTGAATTTCACAATGAATTTTATTAATTTTGAAAATAATTGAATTCTTGTGATGAATATTGTTATTTATGAAAATAATTGAATTTCACAATGAATTTTATTAATTTTGAAAATAATTGAATTCTTGTGATGAATATTGTTATTTATGAAAATAATTGAATTTCACAATGAATTTTATTAATTTTGAAAATAATTGAATTCTTGTGATGGATATATTGTTATTTATGAAAATAATTGAATTTCACAATGAATTTTATTAATTTTGAAAATAATTAAATTCTTGTGATGAATATTGTTATTTATGAAAATAATTGAATTTCACAATGAATTTTATTAATTTTGAAAATAATTGAATTCTTGTGATGAATATTGTTATTTATGAAAATAATTGAATTTCACAATGAATTTTATTAATTTTGAAAATAATTGTATTCTTGTGATGGATATATTGTTATTTATGAAAATAATTGAATTTCACAATGAATTTTATTAATTTTGAAATAAATTAAATTCTTGTGATGAATATTGTTATTTATGAAAATAATTGAATTTCACAATGAATTTTATTAATTTTGAAAATAATTAAATTCTTGTGATGAATATTGTTATTTATGAAAATAATTGAATTTCACAATGAATTTTATTAATTTTGAAAATAATTGAATTCTTGTGATGGATATATTGTTATTTATGAAAATAATTGAATTTCACAATGAATTTTATTAATTTTGAAAATAATTGAATTCTTGTGATGAATATTGTTATTTATGAAAATAATTGAATTTCACAATGAATTTTATTAATTTTGAAAATAATTGAATTCTTGTGATGAATATTGTTATTTATGAAAATAATTGAATTTCACAATGAATTTTATTAATTTTGAAAATAATTGAATTCTTGTGATGGATATATTGTTATTTATGAAAATAATTGAATTTCACAATGAATTTTATTAATTTTGAAAATAATTGTATTCTTGTGATGGATATATTGTTATTTATGAAAATAATTGAATTTCACAATGAATTTTATTAATTTTGAAAATAATTGAATTCTTGTGATGAATATTGTTATTTATGAAAATAATTGAATTTCACAATGAATTTTATTAATTTTGAAAATAATTGAATTCTTGTGATGGATATATTGTTATTTATGAAAATAATTGAATTTCACAATGAATTTTATTAATTTTGAAAATAATTGAATTCTTGTGATGGATATATTGTTATTTATGAAAATAATTGAATTTCACAATGAATTTTATTAATTTTGAAAATAATTGAATTCTTGTGATGAATATTGTTATTTATGAAAATAATTGAATTTCACAATGAATTTTATTAATTTTGAAAATAATTGAATTCTTGTGATGAATATTGTTATTTATGAAAATAATTGAATTTCACAATGAATTTTATTAATTTTGAAAATAATTGAATTCTTGTGATGGATATATTGTTATTTATGAAAATAATTGAATTTCACAATGAATTTTATTAATTTTAAAAATAATTGAATTCTTGTGATGAATATTGTTATTTATGAAAATAATTGAATTTCACAATGAATTTTATTAATTTTGAAAATAATTGAATTCTTGTGATGAATATTGTTATTTATGAAAATAATTGAATTTCACAATGAATTTTATTAATTTTGAAAATAATTGAATTCTTGTGATGGATATATTGTTATTTATGAAAATAATTGAATTTCACAATGAATTTTATTAATTTTGAAAATAATTAAATTCTTGTGATGAATATTGTTATTTATGAAAATAATTGAATTTCACAATGAATTTTATTAATTTTGAAAATAATTGAATTCTTGTGATGAATATTGTTATTTATGAAAATAATTGAATTTCACAATGAATTTTATTAATTTTGAAAATAATTGAATTCTTGTGATGGATATATTGTTATTTATGAAAATAATTGAATTTCACAATGAATTTTATTAATTTTGAAAATAATTAAATTCTTGTGATGAATATTGTTATTTATGAAAATAATTGAATTTCACAATGAATTTTATTAATTTTGAAAATAATTAAATTCTTGTGATGAATATTGTTATTTATGAAAATAATTGAATTTCACAATGAATTTTATTAATTTTGAAAATAATTGAATTCTTGTGATGGATATATTGTTATTTATGAAAATAATTGAATTTCACAATGAATTTTATTAATTTTGAAAATAATTGAATTCTTGTGATGAATATTGTTATTTATGAAAATAATTGAATTTCACAATGAATTTTATTAATTTTGAAAATAATTGAATTCTTGTGATGAATATTGTTATTTATGAAAATAATTGAATTTCACAATGAATTTTATTAATTTTGAAAATAATTGAATTCTTGTGATGGATATATTGTTATTTATGAAAATAATTGAATTTCACAATGAATTTTATTAATTTTGAAAATAATTGAATTCTTGTGATGAATATTGTTATTTATGAAAATAATTGAATTTCACAATGAATTTTATTAATTTTGAAAATAATTGAATTCTTGTGATGAATATTGTTATTTATGAAAATAATTGAATTTCACAATGAATTTTATTAATTTTGAAAATAATTGAATTCTTGTGATGGATATATTGTTATTTATGAAAATAATTGAATTTCACAATGAATTTTATTAATTTTGAAAATAATTAAATTCTTGTGATGAATATTGTTATTTATGAAAATAATTGAATTTCACAATGAATTTTATTAATTTTGAAAATAATTGAATTCTTGTGATGAATATTGTTATTTATGAAAATAATTGAATTTCACAATGAATTTTATTAATTTTGAAAATAATTGAATTCTTGTGATGGATATATTGTTATTTATGAAAATAATTGAATTTCACAATGAATTTTATTAATTTTGAAAATAATTGAATTCTTGTGATGAATATTGTTATTTATGAAAATAATTGAATTTCACAATGAATTTTATTAATTTTGAAAATAATTGAATTCTTGTGATGAATATTGTTATTTATGAAAATAATTGAATTTCACAATGAATTTTATTAATTTTGAAAATAATTGAATTCTTGTGATGGATATATTGTTATTTATGAAAATAATTGAATTTCACAATGAATTTTATTAATTTTGAAAATAATTAAATTCTTGTGATGAATATTGTTATTTATGAAAATAATTGAATTTCACAATGAATTTTATTAATTTTGAAAATAATTGAATTCTTGTGATGAATATTGTTATTTATGAAAATAATTGAATTTCACAATGAATTTTATTAATTTTGAAAATAATTGAATTCTTGTGATGGATATATTGTTATTTATGAAAATAATTGAATTTCACAATGAATTTTATTAATTTTGAAAATAATTAAATTCTTGTGATGAATATTGTTATTTATGAAAATAATTGAATTTCACAATGAATTTTATTAATTTTGAAAATAATTAAATTCTTGTGATGAATATTGTTATTTATGAAAATAATTGAATTTCACAATGAATTTTATTAATTTTGAAAATAATTGAATTCTTGTGATGGATATATTGTTATTTATGAAAATAATTGAATTTCACAATGAATTTTATTAATTTTGAAAATAATTGAATTCTTGTGATGAATATTGTTATTTATGAAAATAATTGAATTTCACAATGAATTTTATTAATTTTGAAAATAATTGAATTCTTGTGATGAATATTGTTATTTATGAAAATAATTGAATTTCACAATGAATTTTATTAATTTTGAAAATAATTGAATTCTTGTGATGGATATATTGTTATTTATGAAAATAATTGAATTTCACAATGAATTTTATTAATTTTGAAAATAATTGAATTCTTGTGATGAATATTGTTATTTATGAAAATAATTGAATTTCACAATGAATTTTATTAATTTTGAAAATAATTGAATTCTTGTGATGAATATTGTTATTTATGAAAATAATTGAATTTCACAATGAATTTTATTAATTTTGAAAATAATTGAATTCTTGTGATGGATATATTGTTATTTATGAAAATAATTGAATTTCACAATGAATTTTATTAATTTTGAAAATAATTAAATTCTTGTGATGAATATTGTTATTTATGAAAATAATTGAATTTCACAATGAATTTTATTAATTTTGAAAATAATTGAATTCTTGTGATGAATATTGTTATTTATGAAAATAATTGAATTTCACAATGAATTTTATTAATTTTGAAAATAATTGTATTCTTGTGATGGATATATTGTTATTTATGAAAATAATTGAATTTCACAATGAATTTTATTAATTTTGAAAATAATTAAATTCTTGTGATGAATATTGTTATTTATGAAAATAATTGAATTTCACAATGAATTTTATTAATTTTGAAAATAATTAAATTCTTGTGATGAATATTGTTATTTATGAAAATAATTGAATTTCACAATGAATTTTATTAATTTTGAAAATAATTGAATTCTTGTGATGGATATATTGTTATTTATGAAAATAATTGAATTTCACAATGAATTTTATTAATTTTGAAAATAATTGAATTCTTGTGATGAATATTGTTATTTATGAAAATAATTGAATTTCACAATGAATTTTATTAATTTTGAAAATAATTGAATTCTTGTGATGAATATTGTTATTTATGAAAATAATTGAATTTCACAATGAATTTTATTAATTTTGAAAATAATTGAATTCTTGTGATGGATATATTGTTATTTATGAAAATAATTGAATTTCACAATGAATTTTATTAATTTTGAAAATAATTGTATTCTTGTGATGGATATATTGTTATTTATGAAAATAATTGAATTTCACAATGAATTTTATTAATTTTGAAAATAATTGAATTCTTGTGATGAATATTGTTATTTATGAAAATAATTGAATTTCACAATGAATTTTATTAATTTTGAAAATAATTGAATTCTTGTGATGGATATATTGTTATTTATGAAAATAATTGAATTTCACAATGAATTTTATTAATTTTGAAAATAATTGAATTCTTGTGATGGATATATTGTTATTTATGAAAATAATTGAATTTCACAATGAATTTTATTAATTTTGAAAATAATTGAATTCTTGTGATGAATATTGTTATTTATGAAAATAATTGAATTTCACAATGAATTTTATTAATTTTGAAAATAATTGAATTCTTGTGATGAATATTGTTATTTATGAAAATAATTGAATTTCACAATGAATTTTATTAATTTTGAAAATAATTGAATTCTTGTGATGGATATATTGTTATTTATGAAAATAATTGAATTTCACAATGAATTTTATTAATTTTGAAAATAATTGAATTCTTGTGATGAATATTGTTATTTATGAAAATAATTGAATTTCACAATGAATTTTATTAATTTTGAAAATAATTGAATTCTTGTGATGAATATTGTTATTTATGAAAATAATTGAATTTCACAATGAATTTTATTAATTTTGAAAATAATTGAATTCTTGTGATGGATATATTGTTATTTATGAAAATAATTGAATTTCACAATGAATTTTATTAATTTTGAAAATAATTAAATTCTTGTGATGAATATTGTTATTTATGAAAATAATTGAATTTCACAATGAATTTTATTAATTTTGAAAATAATTGAATTCTTGTGATGAATATTGTTATTTATGAAAATAATTGAATTTCACAATGAATTTTATTAATTTTGAAAATAATTGAATTCTTGTGATGGATATATTGTTATTTATGAAAATAATTGAATTTCACAATGAATTTTATTAATTTTGAAAATAATTAAATTCTTGTGATGAATATTGTTATTTATGAAAATAATTGAATTTCACAATGAATTTTATTAATTTTGAAAATAATTAAATTCTTGTGATGAATATTGTTATTTATGAAAATAATTGAATTTCACAATGAATTTTATTAATTTTGAAAATAATTGAATTCTTGTGATGGATATATTGTTATTTATGAAAATAATTGAATTTCACAATGAATTTTATTAATTTTGAAAATAATTGAATTCTTGTGATGAATATTGTTATTTATGAAAATAATTGAATTTCACAATGAATTTTATTAATTTTGAAAATAATTGAATTCTTGTGATGAATATTGTTATTTATGAAAATAATTGAATTTCACAATGAATTTTATTAATTTTGAAAATAATTGAATTCTTGTGATGGATATATTGTTATTTATGAAAATAATTGAATTTCACAATGAATTTTATTAATTTTGAAAATAATTGAATTCTTGTGATGAATATTGTTATTTATGAAAATAATTGAATTTCACAATGAATTTTATTAATTTTGAAAATAATTGAATTCTTGTGATGAATATTGTTATTTATGAAAATAATTGAATTTCACAATGAATTTTATTAATTTTGAAAATAATTGAATTCTTGTGATGGATATATTGTTATTTATGAAAATAATTGAATTTCACAATGAATTTTATTAATTTTGAAAATAATTAAATTCTTGTGATGAATATTGTTATTTATGAAAATAATTGAATTTCACAATGAATTTTATTAATTTTGAAAATAATTGAATTCTTGTGATGAATATTGTTATTTATGAAAATAATTGAATTTCACAATGAATTTTATTAATTTTGAAAATAATTGTATTCTTGTGATGGATATATTGTTATTTATGAAAATAATTGAATTTCACAATGAATTTTATTAATTTTGAAAATAATTAAATTCTTGTGATGAAGATTGTTATTTATGAAAATAATTGAATTTCACAATGAATTTTATTAATTTTGAAAATAATTAAATTCTTGTGATGAATATTGTTATTTATGAAAATAATTGAATTTCACAATGAATTTTATTAATTTTGAAAATAATTGAATTCTTGTGATGGATATATTGTTATTTATGAAAATAATTGAATTTCACAATGAATTTTATTAATTTTGAAAATAATTGAATTCTTGTGATGAATATTGTTATTTATGAAAATAATTGAATTTCACAATGAATTTTATTAATTTTGAAAATAATTGAATTCTTGTGATGAATATTGTTATTTATGAAAATAATTGAATTTCACAATGAATTTTATTAATTTTGAAAATAATTGTATTCTTGTGATGGATATATTGTTATTTATGAAAATAATTGAATTTCACAATGAATTTTATTAATTTTGAAAATAATTGAATTCTTGTGATGAATATTGTTATTTATGAAAATAATTGAATTTCACAATGAATTTTATTAATTTTGAAAATAATTGAATTCTTGTGATGAATATTGTTATTTATGAAAATAATTGAATTTCACAATGAATTTTATTAATTTTGAAAATAATTGAATTCTTGTGATAAATAATGTTATTTATGAAAATAATTGAATTTCCCAATGAATTTTATTAATTTTGAAAATAATTGAATTCTTGTGATGAATATATTGTTATTTATGAAAATAATTGAATTTCACCATAAATTTTATTATTTATGTAAATAATTGAATTATTTCAAAGAATCATAAAAAAACATTTTTTAAAATAATTGATTTTTTTAAGAAATCGAAATTAAATTTTTAAAAGTAATTACATTTTTTGAGCCATTCCTGCAAAATTGTATTAAGAATAATTGAAATCCTGCGATGAATTTTATTCTTTATGAAAATAATTGAATAGTTGCTAAGAATTTTATTAAAATTTTCAAAAATAATTAAATTCCTGAGATGAATTTTATTATTTATAAAAATAATTGCATTATAGCGGAAAATTATATTAAAATGTTTAAAAAGAATTGAATTTCTGTAAAAAGTTTTGTTATTTTTTAAAATAATTGAATTTTTGAAAGAATTTTTTTGAAATGCCTTCAAAATAATTGAATTTTCGGGAATAATTTTGTTATTTAACTTTAATAATTGAATTCTTTCGAAAAATTATTTATGTAAATAACTAAATTCTTGGTAAGAATTTTATTTAATTCTAAAAGAATAATTGATTTTTTTCAAAAAAAAAAAATTAAATTAAAATTGTATCTAAAATAATTGATTTCTCTCGAACAATTTTATTAAAATATTTGAAAATAATTAAATTCCTGTGAAAAATTCTAATATATTTGTAAATAATTGAATTTTTCCAAGGAATTTAAAAAAAATATTTTTTTTTAAATAATTGATTTTTTCGAGGAATTACATTAAATTTTTTTAATAATAATGACATTCATATAATCAATTCGTGTAAAATTGTATTAAAAATAATTGAAATCCTAAGATGAATTTTTTTCTTCAAAAAAATAATTGAATAGTTGCTAAGAATTTTATTAAAATTTTCAAAAATAATTGAATTCCTGAGAAGAATTTTATTATTTATGAAAATTATTGAATAGTTGCAAAGAATTTTATAAACATTGTTTTAAATAAATAATTTTTTCGAAATATAATAAAGATTATTATAAAATTTTATTTTAAATAATTGAATTCTCGTGGAAAACTTTATTTGTGAAAATAATTGAATTTCTCTATTAATTAATTTAAAATAGCATTAAAAATAATGGAAATTCTTCGACGATTTTTTTTTATTTTTGAAAATAATTGAATTCTGGCTTAGAATTTTATCAAAAATTTATTTTATAAAATGAAATTTCCATGAAAAATATTATTATTTGTAAAAAAAAAATTGAATTCTTCCAAAGAATTTTATTTAAATTTCTGAAAATCTTACCTATTTAAATTCTTTTAAAGAATTAAAATTTTTTTAAATAATAAAGTTTTTTTATGTCTCTAATTTAAAATTTTGAAAGTAATTAATTTTTTGAAGAATTTTTTAAAAAGTTTTTAAATAATCGTGTTTGTTAATAATTTGAGTTAAACATTTTTATTCGAGGGATTTTTGTAAAATATTGAAAACAATCAGCTAAAGTAAAAATAAAAATCTATCAAACGAAAATTGAAAATAAAAATCTGTTAAAGGGAAAGTCAAAGTAAAAGTAGAAATGAAATTACATAATCAACCCCCAGGTTTTACTGAAGTAGATGGTTATTATTACTTCGTAGTAAAAGCATAAATTTTGGATTTAGTTTAGTAAAATTTACAATAGTTAAAAATTAAGAAATGTAATTACCAAAAAGAACCCTAAGAGAACTCGTAAGGCAGCGACGAAGGAGAATCCTAGTGAAGCCGCGACCGGTGTCAATAGTGTAATTAAACTAGAAAATAGCATACTGTATCCAAAAACTCTTCTGGTACCAAAGAGTTCCGCCATTCTGCCACCTGGCACTTCAGTCAAAATATAACCCGCGAAAAAAACTACCGAATATCCAATTTTGCTCGTATTCGTTCCAATGATACTTTGTCTGTTCTCTTCCTTCCTGAAAATTACAGAATTACTAAATTACAAATCTGCAAAATTACAAAATTGCAAAATTACAAAATATTGCAAAAAAAAAAAAAAAAAAAAAAAACAATTTTGTTTCTTGTATTGAGGAAACCAATTTTTTATTATTTTCTTCACATTTTGACATTTTTTCAGAAACAGAAATAAAAAAAAAAATATGTATTGTAGGATATTTTCTATATTGTATCATCGACATTAAATTTGTTTTATAATTTGGCGCTCTATTCAAACTCGCTCACGCGCAGTGTACGAACCGGAAAAGAAACGAGACAGTCGCTGGCTACTCGCCACATGTGTAACACCTTTCATTGATTGTAACCATATTTAACTTTTATTACAATATAATTTTATTTTACGAAATGGTGTTGTGTCTTATTTGATTTATTCCCTACAAAATGGGGGCTCAGCCGAGATGTGAACATTAACGAGTGATAAAGTTAGCAAAATCTATGTGTAAAAGTGTGCCTTTGTTTAGAAACGACGATTAACGACGCGGAAAGAACCCTCGACGACGCGACGTGAAGAGAAATCTTTTCTCAACGATAAACAGGGTGGACTATATACTAGAGTTTTGTTTAATAACCGATTCATGATTAAAATGGAGAATCTCGCGCAGATACCATCGATAAGAGACAAAATCAAGGTCGCCCCACGTGCAGCCATATTGGCGATGCATCGATTTATATTCGAGGAAGACGGCGACAGGAAAAATCGGCAACGTATCCGCGAATTTTCTGGTTTTACTTTCAACGATGATAGTGATGATTACAGATATAAAATGGATTATGTCAGTGGATTTTCTTTCGGTGATCTCACGTCTATTTGCAATATAATAGGAATAGATTACGAAGGTAATAAAGAACAAGTACGCGACAGAATTCTAAATTGTTTGATTGATATAAATCAATTAGCGAATTTAAACGAGAATGAAGACGAGATATCCGACGACGAAGAGGAACCTGGTGCTGGCGATGGTGGAAACAATAACGGCGCAGGAGCGAACAACGGTGCAGGAGTGAACGACGGCGCAAGAGCGAACGACGGTGCAGGAGCGAACAACGGTGCTGGAGCGAACGACGGTGCTAGAGTGAACGACGGTGCAGGAGCGAACGACGGTGAAATAGATAGAAACGATGTAAACACAAGAAACGACGGGGGAATGAATCGTTCTGTAGAAAGCGACAACGAAAATCGAAATCAAAATAAAATTGATCGAGGTAATAAGTCCAATTTTATGTTCAACTATAGAGACGTCGAGGATTTCGTACGTGAATTTGACGGTGGTAGTAATTATCCGGTAGAAAGATGGATTTCTGATTTTGAAGACGCGGCCATAATGTTTCAGTGGTCAGAATTAGAAAAAGTTGTGTTCGCGAGGAAAAATTTAAAAGGTGTCGCGAAGTTGTTTATTCAGAGTGAAGGTACAGTGAAAACGTGGAACAAATTTAAGAAGTTAATGTTAGAGGAATTTGCCACAAAAGTGAATAGTGCACAAATTCACAAGAGTTTAGAAGAACGTAGAATAAAAAAGGGTGAAACAGTGCAAGAGTATTTTTTGACAATGAAAGAACTGTCAAAAGGAGTTATCGAGAATGAAGCTTTGTTTGAATATGTGATCGATGGGCTTGATGACGATTCAGCCAGTAAAGTGAATTTATATGGTGCAACGACTGTGAGTGAATTTAAACAAAAATTAAAAGTTTACGAAAAAATAAAGAGCAGCATCGAGAAAAATAATCAACAAAATAAAGCACGCGCTAATTCAACTAAAACTTTTGACAATTCACGGAGGAATTTCAAGGACGAAGGCAAAGAAAAAATGACATCTAGAGACTCGAGAGTGGAAGGAAAATGCTACAACTGCGGTGACACAGGACATCTTTCCAAGGACTGCGACAAAAAACGATTAGGTACCAAGTGCTTTAATTGTAATCAATTCGGGCATATATCTGTCAAATGTACAAAGCCGAAACGAGGTAAGTCGACTAACGAAACACGCGAAAATGTAAATATTGTTAATATCCCAGTTAAAAACGAAGCATTAAAAGAAGCAATTATAGGCGGTCAAAAAATTATTTCTTTAATTGACACGGGAAGTCCTATATCTTTGATTCGGGAGGATATATTTCTTAAATTCGAAACGTCCGAAATTAAAATGACAAGAGCAGAACGTATTTTTTCAGGACTCGGTAATGGCGAAGTAAAGACTTTAGGATTTATACAAACGACAGTTAATCTTGATAGCGAAGATTACCCTTTAAATATTTACGTGATTCCTCAAAACGCTATGAAAGAAAATTTAGTAATCGGTCGAAATTTATTAGAAACAGCGCGACTAGAGATCGACGAGAATGGTATTAAAATAATCAAAGCAGAATCCGCAATTTTCTTATCGCAAATAAAATTACCCGAATTAACAAAAAATGATATAGAATTAATTTCAGATAAAAATATGCAAACGAAAATCGAGGAATTAATTTGTAACTACACGGCGAACGAAAAAACGAAAACTACAAATGTTAAACTAAAGATTATACTTATTGACGAAAATCCGATTTATCAAACTCCGCGAAGATTATCCATTTCAGAACGTGAATTCGTGACGAAACAAATTCAGGATTGGATTAAAGAAGGTGTAATTGAACCGTGTTCTTCAGACTTTGCAAGTCCGATTATTGTCGTTAGAAGAAAAGATGGTTCTCTTAGACTTTGCGTGGACTATAGAGAAATTAATCGAGTTATAATTAAAGACCGGCACCCGGTGCCAATTATCGAAGACGAAATTGATAAATTAGTAGACGCGAAAATATTTTGTACTTTAGATTTGAAAAATGCATTCTTACATGTCGACATCGAGGAACACAGCAGAAAATATACTGCATTTGTTACGCATAATGGACAATACCAATTTTTGAAAGCTCCATTTGGTTTATGTCTATCACCCGCCGCGTTCCAACGTTTTATTAACTGCATTTTTCACGATTTATTAATTGAGGGAATTATGATTATGTACATTGACGATATTGTCGTAAAGGCCCTGACTATCGACGAAGCGTATGATAATTTAGTAAAAGTATTGAAAGTTGCTAGTGATTACGGTTTAGAATTCAACTTCGAAAAATGTAAATTTATGAAAGAGAGAATAGAGTTTTTGGGACAAATCGTGGAACACAATAATGTTTATCCGTCTCCCACTAAAATCGACGCAGTTATTTGTTTCCCCGAACCGAAATCGGTAAAGGAAATACAACGTTATTTAGGTCTAACTGGTTACTTTCGAAAATTCATTGATTCGTATTCAATAATAGCAAAACCTCTTAGTGACTTATTGCGTAAGGACAAAATTTTTCAGTTTGGCGAATTGGAGCGACGAGCTTTCAACGAATTGAAAACCCAGTTAACCAAGCAGCCCGTATTGAAAATATTCAATCCTAAGCACGAAACCGAAGTTCACACCGATGCAAGTCAAGACGAATATGGAGCGATTCTATTACAGCGGTCTCCAGAAGACAACGAGTTACACCCCGTTTACTACATGAGTCGAAAGACGTCACCGGCCGAAAGGAACTACCAGAGCTACAAACTCGAAGTGTTAGCCGTTATCAGAGCACTAGAAAAATTCAGAGTCTATTTACTGGGACAAAAAATAAAAATTGTTACCGATTGCTCTGCCTTTACACAGACTATGAAAAAGAAAGAAGTATCAGCAGAAATTTGGCGATGGGCATCGAAATTAGAAGAATTCGACTATGTCATCGAGCACAGAGCTGGCGATCGAATGAAGCATGTAGATGCTTTGAGCCGCATCGCAGTTCTAAGCGTAAAGGAGGACGAAATATTGGTGAGACTAAGAAAAGCTCAAGATGATGATCCCGAGATAAACACCTTAAAGCAATCTGTGAAAATCAAACCTGAACGAAATTATTCGTTACGTGGAGACATTTTATACAAATATGTCAACGATGAGAATTTGTTAGTTGTTCCCACATCGATGCAAAAAGAACTAATCCAGATGATTCATCAAAAGGGACATTTTGCCGACAAGAAAACAGGAGACATCATCAAGAAGGACTATTACATACCCGATTTGGATTCTAAAGTGAAAAGAACAGTTGAAAATTGTATTCCATGTATACTGGCGACGAGAAAACAAGGAAAACAAGAAGGATTCCTTAACCCTCTACCTAAACCCGACGTACCGTTGAATACATTTCACATCGATCATCTTGGTCCTCTACAATCTACGAGTAAAAAATATCAGCACATTTTAGCAGTTATCGACAGTTTTACAAAATTCGTTTGGTTGTACCCAACGAAATCGACAACTTCAAGCGAGGTAATAATGAAGTTAAACGTGCAAAAAAGAGTGTTCGGAAACCCCGCGCATATTATTTCAGATAGAGGAACGGCATTTTCATCAACAGAATTCAGGGAATATTGTGAACAGGAGGGAATTAAACACTCGATGATTACAACAGGACTACCGAGAGCCAATGGTCAAGTCGAAAGGCTTAATAGAACATTGATACCTGTATTAGCAAAACTATCTCTCGAAAACCCCGAAAAATGGTATCAACACGTCGACAAAGTTCAGCAAATTTTAAATTCTACATTTAATAGAAGCATTGGTACATCTCCATTCGAGTTATTAATCGGAGTAAAAATGAAGTCAAAAGAAGACTTACAGTTACGTGAAATCGTCGAGCAAACATTGAAAGAAAATTTCGAGGACACCCGCGAGACTCTTCGCAAAGAAGCAAAACAGCAAATTATCCAAATTCAAGAAGAAAACCGAAAGGGTTACAACCTACGGCGACGTCAACCACGGAAATATAAATTAGGAGATTTGGTGGCGATAAAGCGTACCCAACTAGGTCCAGGTCGAAAGTTACACGCCAAATATTTAGGTCCGTATAAAATTGTTTCGGTCAAATTTAACGATACGTACGATGTCGAACGCACAACCGACGGAGAAGGTCCATTTAAAACAAGTTCTTGTGCAGAATATATAAAACCATGGCTTTCAATTAATCAATCATTCGGGTCGAATAATTAGTCAGGAGGGCCGAATGTAGGATATTTTCTATATTGTATCATCGACATTAAATTTGTTTTATAATTTGGCGCTCTATTCAAACTCGCTCACGCGCAGTGTACGAACCGGAAAAGAAACGAGACAGTCGCTGGCTACTCGCCACATGTGTAACACCTTTCATTGATTGTAACCATATTTAACTTTTATTACAATATAATTTTATTTTACGAAATGGTGTTGTGTCTTATTTGATTTATTCCCTACAGTATTTTAAAAAAGAATATTTAGATCGGTGTTGAGAGAAAAATAGAATTTTATGCTTATAGAGAAGGAAATATACACTTACTAACTGAGAAGGAAACCTCGTGAGTAGAATTAATTTTTGGAATGTTTCCAGTATTATTGAGTGAATAAATATTTTCTATCGTTGAATTGGAATGTGATTTACTAGTGTTAGGATAAACCATGGCGACCATGGCAATTGTCAAATTTACTCGAAGCATGTAGTTTATCATGAATCCAAATATCACCATAATATTCAGGACCTGACGACATGATAGTCCACCTGGAACAAAAAAAAGAATGCAATTTAATTCAATGTTTTTATATCAATTCTTTCTTACACAATCCAGTCACAAAAAATCTTAATTAATGTAGAAAATATGCTTTTTATTAAAAAAAAAAATAATTTCGGTATATATAGCCCCTGGTCAATAAAGTGACCATTATTCCCCTAGGGTAATAATGAGAGATCATTATTGTCCTATATTAATAACAGGATTCGCACTAATCTACTAAAATTTACTAATACTAGAAATCAAAAAACTGTTCTCAAAAATTATAATCAAATTCTTTAAAACGATTCAATTATTTTTGAAAAATATTCGAAATTCAATTATTTTCAATATCTACTATTTTCATATAAAATTTCGCAAAAGAATTCAATTATTAAAAAAAAAAAATTCATAAAATTTATCCAAAATTTAATTATTTTCATAAATAATAAAATTTGTACAGGAATTCAATTAATTTAGAATAGCATTTTCAAAAAAAATTTCGAAAAAATCAATTATTTAACAAAATTTCTATACAATTCTTCATAATTCAATTACTTTCACTAATAATAACATTTTTCATGGAAATTCAATTTTTTAAATAAATTTTTGATACAATTCTAATCAAGAATTCTATTATTTTCCTAAATAATAAAACTCATCGAAGAATTTCCATTATTTTTAATACTATTTTAAATTAATTAATCGAAAAATTCAATTATTTTCACAAATAAAGTTTTCCACAAGAAATCAATTATTTAAACTAAAAATTTCATAATATTGATTATATTTCGAAAAAATTAATTATTTTAAAACAATGTTTATAAAATTCTTATAAAGAATTCAATTATTTTCAAAAATGACAAAAAATTTTTACAGAAATTCAATTCTTTTTAAAAATTTTAATTAAATTTTTCGCAATAATTGAATTAATTTTATAAATAATAAAATTCTTCTCAGAAATTTAATTATTTTCGAAAGTTTTAAGAAATTTTTCTCAACAACTATTCAATTATTTTCAAAGATAATAAAATTCATCGCAGGATTTCCATTATTTTTAATATAATTTTAGAGGCTTTGCTCAAAAATGTAATTATTATTAAAAATTTAATTTCGATTCCTTAAAAAAATCAATTATTTAAAAAAAATGTTTTTCTAAAATTCTTTGGAAGAATTCAATTATTTACAAAAGTATTAGAATTTTTACAGAAATCCAATTATTTTCAAGTATTTGAAAAAAATTGTTCGAAAGAAATGCATTTTTTGAAATAAAATTTTAATTAAATTTTTTTGAAATCATTCAAAAAGAATGATTTAGATTCTTCTAGATTCTAATAAAATTCTTCCTAAGAATTCAATTATTTTCATGAATAATTCTTCGAAAGAATTCAATTATTAAAGATAAATAACAAAATTATTTCTGAAAATTCATTACTTTTGGGGTATTTTAATAAAATTGTTTGCAAAATTCAATTAATTTGAAAGTTAAAAAAATTTTTTACTGAAATTTAATTAATTAATGAATGAATTAATTAATTTTAATAAAAATTTTTTCAAATTTCAATTATTCTCAAAAAAAACAAAAAGTTTACAGAAATTCTGTTTAAATATTTTAATAAAATTTTTCGCTATAATTAAATTATTTTCATAAATAATAAAATTTAAAAAACCATTTATTTAAAAAAAAAAATTGTTTTTAAATTCTTTGGAAGAATTCATTATTTTCAAGTACTTTAATAAAAATAAAAGAAAAGAATCAATTATTTAAAATACAATTTTAATTAAATTTTTTTGAAATAATTCAATTATTATTCTTTTACATTTTAATAAAATTCTTCCCAAGAATTTAATTATTTACATAAATAATTCTTCGAAAGAATTCAATTATTAAAGGAAAATAACAAAATTATTCCCAAAAATTCAATTATTTTGAGGCATTTTAATAAAATTTTTGCAAAATTCAAATATTTTCATAAATAAAAATATTCATCACAAGAATTCAATTATTTTTAAAAGTAAGAAATTTCTTCTTGAAAATTCAATTTTATAAAAAAATTCTTAAAAAATCGTTCTTAAGAATTGAATTATTTTAATAAATAATAAAATGCTTTTTCGAAATTCAATTATTTTCAAAAAAATTTAATAAATACCACGCAGACATTCAATTATTTTCAAAAAATTTTATTGAATTATTTTTAAAACTATTTTTATAAAATTTCCCAAACAGGATTCAATTATTTAAAAAAAATTTTTTTTTTAATTTTCTTAAGAATTCAATTCTTTTAATGAATAATGAAAATTTTTCAGCAATTCAATTATTTAAATTAGAATTTGCATAAAATTAGTCGAAAGAAATGAAGTAGTTAAAAAATTTTCTAAAACTCTTCGCAAGAATTAAATTATTTTTATAAATATTTAAATTCTTTCAGGAATAATAAAATTCATTGCAAAAATTTAATTTATTAGCAGGATAAGAAAGAAGTAAATATTTTTGATGAAAATTAGGAAAAAGTCAGAAAAATAAAAAATATGGAACGTAAGTTTTGTTAGTTTTGTGAAGTGTATAAAACGAGTTTTTTTGTTTTTTTTGCCCTAGGGTAATAATCAGTGGACATTATTGCCCTAGGATAATAATGAGTGACTATTGGTAACCTAGGGTAATGATAAGTACTTTATTAAGCACTGAGCAAGGTCAATAAAGTGACTATTATTGACCTAGGGAAATAATTAAGTACTTCATTGAAACTGAGCTGTTTATTATAGAAGTAAACAAGTGATTTCATAAAATTAATTCCTCCTTTGCTCATGAAAATCTTATCCTTTAAGTAAAATGATCTTTAGAATAAAAAAATCAAGTAATTTCATAAAAATTAGTACACTCCTATTTTTACTGATAGTAGTTATAAACAAAAATGATAAAAAAAAACGATTCTGTAGTCACAACTGAGCATAAAATGAAGATCAAGTCATTTGCAATTTGCAACTTGGAATCAATTCAATTAATTATAGTTACAACTATTAATAATAATTGATTCAACTGTCAGTGATTGTCATAGCAGTAGCAACCTGATGATTACAACAACTGATGACAGATTTAAATAATAAATAGACCACACGATAGTTTATAATTTTATAGAAATTACAATTTTTTTTTCTAATCTCATAAAAACAGTTTTGCTTTTTATAAAAACAAAAAAAAGTGACGAAAGAATATTTCTTCAGTATTATTTCAAATTAATTATAGATAAATAATTCATAGCAAGCACAATATTTATCTTATTTCAAAAGAATTTAGCAAGCATATAGAGGGAAATAAATATTTTCGATAAAATTCTGTGTTGTAATGTAATTATTATGCAACATGGAGAAAAATATTTATGGTTTTTTTTTAAATATTTCTAATAGTCTCGTTTAATTTTTTTAACACTCTTTTATAATTAATAATTAATAATAATTAATAATACTTGGAATCGATTATACACTGCAGATTCTTTATGTATCAGAGGAAAAGATTATTTTCTTTGAATTTCTATTTCGTACTTTTTTTTAAACTATTTTAATTCTAACATTTCTTTTATTTTTGAGTGAAATATTTAAACATTTTTTTATAATATTTTTAAATATTTTCAAATTTTAAAAAAAAATATTTTAAAGTATTTTAATGTTAAAAAATCGAAAATATTTAGAAATAGTTTTATTTTCATTCAAATTGGAGAATAACTAATTAAATTATCGAAAAAAATGAAATAGAAATTAAAGGAGAGAAAAAATGCAGTGGAAAATTTTTTTTTATTTGAAATTTCTTTCATTTCTCACTATACCTTTTTTAATCTTTTGAAACTATATTACTCTTTTTGTTTTTGAACTTTGGATGGTACGATGTAATTATCAAGCATTGAAGAATATCTAATAGACCCGGGTCAATCTTGTTCGCCCTCGGAATCAAAATCTTTATCATTAATGTCTCGATTATAGACACTAATTTTCATTTTATAAATTCAATCTTGAATTATCATTAAGAAATTAAAAGGTGATTGCTTTCGATCGATTTTAATAATCACAAAATAAGGATAATTCCAATGAATTTTTTATTCATCATTTTTCTGCTTTGTTTATATCATTAATTTTTCCTGATATTAAGGAAAGTTTATTATGCAACGAAAATTTAATAGCGTTGAAAATTAATTGAAAAAAATTCAATTTATTCTACATGAATGATTTTTGGTTTCGGTAATTGTGGGTAATAATATTTAATTATTATTTTAAACAAATTTTTTTTTCCTTCTTTTCTCGAAAGTATTTTTTAATTTGTATTTTAAAATTATTTGAGAAAAACCTAATGAATCACAGGCTTTGCACTTAACTACTAAAACCTACTATTTACTACTTTTTTACGTTATGATACTATTTGGGTTCTTTTTTAGATTTCAGCCACTAAAAGCTACTATTTTCTGTTTTTTTTAGAATTTACACTACTTTAAATTCGCTAATACTAGAAATCAAAAAACTATTCGAAAAAATTATAATCAAATTTTTTAAAACGATTCAATTATTTTCAAAAAATATTCGAAATTCTATTTTCAATATCTAGTATTTTCATAAAATTTCGCAAAAGAATTGAATTGTTTAAAAAAAAATTGATAAAATTCATCCAAAATTCAATTATTTTCATAAATAAGAAAACTCATTAAAGAAATTTAACAATTATTTTTAATACTATTTTAAATTAATTACTCGAAAAATTCAATTATTTACACAAATAAAATTTTCATAATATTTATTATATTTCGGTAAAATTAATTATTTAAATCAATGTTTATAAAATTCTTATAAAGAATTCAATTATTTTCAAAAATAACAAAAAATTTTTCACAAAAATTCAATTCTTTTTAAATATTTTAATATAATTTTTTGCAATTTATTCAATTATTTTCCTAAATAATAAAATTCTTCTCAGGAATTCAATTATTTTTTTAAATCTTTAGAAATTTCTTTGCAACTATTCAATTATTTTTTAAAATAACAAAATTGATTGCAGGATTTTCATTATTTTTAATAAAATTTTACTGGAATTGCTTAAAAAATGTAATTATTCTTAAAAAATTAATTTCAATTCCTCGAAAAAATCAATTATTTAAAAAAATGTTTTTTTAAAAATTTTTTTCGAACAATTCAATTATTTACAAAAATATTAGAATTTTTCACAGGAATTCAATAATTTTCAAATACTTTAATAAAATTGTTCTAAAGAAATCAATTATTTTAAATACAATTTTAATAAAATTTTTTTGAAATAATTCAATTATTCTTTTAGATTTTAATGAAATTCTTCCCGCAAGAATTCAATTATTTACATAAAAAAATTTTCGAAAGAATTCAATTATTAAAGATAAATAACAAAATTACTACCAAAAATTCAATTATTTTGAGATTTTTTAATAAAATTCTTCCGCAAGAATTTAATTATTTACTTAAATAATTTTTCGAAAGAATTCAATTATTAAAGATAAATAACAAAATTATCCCCGAAAATTCAATTATTATGAGTCATTTCAATAAAATTCTTTGCAAAATTCAATTATTCTCAAAAATAACAATATTCATCAGAAGAATTCAATTAGTTTTGAAAGTAAAAAAACTTTTATTGAAACTTCAATTACTTTTAAAAATTCTAATAAGATCATTCGCAAGAATTCAATTATTTTCATAAATAAAAAAATGCTTTTTGGGAATTCAATTATTTTCAAAAAATTTAATAAAATACCACACAGACATTTAATTATTGTCAAAAAATTTATTAAAATTCTTTGTAAAATTAAATTATTTTTAAAAACTTTTCACAATTCAATGATTTTTAATATTCTGCTATTTTCATAAAATTTCCAAACAGAATTCATTTAAAAAAAATTTTTGCTAAAATCTTAGTAAGAATTCAATTCTTTTCTTGAATAAAAAAAATTTCTTAGGAATTCAATTATTTAAATTAGAATTTGCATAAAATTTGTCGAAAGAAATGAATTATTTAAAAAATTTTATAAAACTCTTCATAAGAATTTTATTATTTTTATAAATATTGAAATTCTTTGATGAATAATAGAATTCGTTTCAGAAATTGAATTTATTAGCAGTAGGATGAGAAAGAAGTAAATATTTTTGATGAAAATTAGGAAAAAGTCAGGAAAATAAAATATACAATGGAATCTTTGTCAGTTTCGTGAAGTGTCTAAAATTAATTTTTTTGGTCGTCAAATTTAATTTTTCGATAGCTACTTTTTTACTACTTTTTTTAGTTTGAAAGCTATTTTTTTAAAATTAATTATCGAGCGCAAAGTCTGAAATCATTTTGATATTCAATAATTCTCTGATGCTCGAATACGTATATTTTGATTTTCTGCCAAAGGTACATTGTACATCAGTGTACAATAAAAAATTATGTACTTTTAAAAAATACCATTTTCAGACATAAAAATTACATAATAAATACAAATAAAAAGAAATGGAAAAAGAATAGAATATGTTGAATAAATTTTCGATTTTTAATTTTCTCGTAAAAAAAAATTTCCCTTTTTTGAAGAGTAGGGAAAATTAAAAATAAATACAGACTTGTTGGTGGTTTTTCTTTTTCTTTTTGCTAACGTCAAAGATTCTAAAAATAGACGCGATCCGCTACCTAGGCCATTAATACTTATTGTTAGCCTTCGCCTTGCTCTATACCTCAGCAATGATACTGAATGCATTTCATTGAATAATAAATAACAGAGAGAGATTAATTGTTATTAAATGATCTGGGAATTCTGAACGTGCACCACTCAAATTCCCGGTTGTGTAGTTGTACACACATTACATAACAATAAACTTTTAATAATAGATATAGTTGCAAATTACTTTTTAATTAACGAAAAATTTCAATCAAAACGAATCATCAGTGTAAATATAAAGTATAAATAATATAATAAAGTAAATTTTTCGCAAAATCATAACTCTTTGTTTTTAATAATAAAAATCATTAACAAAATCATTGTGGGGATTTTTTTTTTATTATTTAATGAAGAATTTTAATTATAAATAAATAAAACATTAATTTTAAATAAACCGTATTAAAATGTGAATGAAGAAATTTATTAACAATATAACAAATTAATTAAATTTTAATAAAAAAATTAATAATTAATAAAGAATTAATAATTAGCAGAAAATATTAACATAACGTAGAGTAATAAAAGATTTTAATGAAAAAATTATTCAAAAAAATATTAATCTTCCGTGGCTGTGTGGTATGCGTACTCGTCTTGAGTTCCTTTGGTCTAGGGTTCGATCCCCCGTTGGTGCGAGATTTTTAAATCCTAATTTTAAGTGTTCGGAGTAGAATGGTAAATAATATTAAGTTTAAATATCAGTTTATCTAATTAACAATTAGCAACTATAAATAAATAATTGTAAGTGAATAATAATAAATAAGACAGTAAATAAATAATAAGAAGTGAATAATAATAAATAAATAAATCAGTAAATAATAAAAATAAATAAATAAGTCTATCTATTTAGATAATAAAAAATAAAAAATAGAAAATAATAAATTAATAAGTCAAAAAAGATATGGTTCAAAAAAAAATTTTTAATAGAATGTTAATAATAAATAAATTAACTTTACTTATATACAAAAGGCCATGTCCCTTTTGTAAATAAGGAAATAAAAAAAATTCATAAAATTAATAAATACCCAATAAACAATAAATTAATAATAAAATAAAAAATGAAATAATAAAAAATAGATAATTATCAAAAAGAAATAATTTATTAATAGAATTAATAAAAATTAATAAACAAATTAATTTTTTCTAAAAATTATTTAAAAATACCATCAAAAAATAAATTACTGAAAAAATAAAAAAAAACAATTAATAAAGCATAAGAAGATTAATTAAAAATATTCTATTATTGTTAAAATTAATATTGTATTTTTTATGAATGCGGAAGAAATTTTGTTTTTATTTTCAATTCCTTGGGGATTAAAAAGAAAAACACGTGTATAAAAAATTTATATCCCTGTCTTAATGTGGAACATATTTGAAATATGAGTTTTCACAAGGTTATTAAATGATCATGATAATTATTAAATAAGACGGTTGATTTTAATTGATGCTCTCTGATGCTGAATGACATAATAATATTGTCTGGTTAAATTAGTTTGCAAATCATTATTCTCTATTATAGACTGTGTACGTCGCAAATATCTGGATCATATATTTATAATATTGGCAACATTAAATCTATACTGTAACATCACGAAATCCATATTTTCTTATTTCTTCCACAATAAAAACAATTTTTTTTTTTTTTTTTTTTTGTCAATTTGAAAGCAAAACGAAAAAGAGATAACGGATAATAAACTAATGAAAATCGAGTAAATTAAAATATTGGGATCGAAGAAAAAATTTCTTACCTGCTAAATAGAAAAAGAAAGAGTGATTAATTAAATTTGTTTAAATATTTTGCCACTAAAAATATTAGTCACGTAAAATATTTACTACAAAAAATATTTACTAGATGCAATATTTACTAGATGCAATATTTACTACTAAAAATATTTATTAGTGTAAATATTTACTACTAAAAATATTTACTAGCTTAAACGCTTACTAGTAAAAATATTTACTAGTGTAAATATTTACTACTAATAATATTTCCTAATGCGGATATTTACTACTATAAATATTAGCCACGTAAAATATTTACTACAAAAAATATTTACTAGATGCAATATTTATCACTAAAAATATTTATTAGTGTTAATATTTACTACTATAATTATTTACTAGTGTGAATATTTCCTACTAAAATTATTTACTGGTATAAAAATTTACCACTAATAATATTATTAGTGTCAATATTTACAACTAAAAATACTACTGTGAATGATTACAAATGTAAATATTTACTAGTATAAATATTTACCACTGTAAATATAAGCCACGTAAAATATTTTCAGGTGGCAATATTTAATAGTGTCAATATTTACTACTAAAAATATTTACTGGTGTAAAAATTTACTACTAAAGATATTTACTGGTGCAAATATTTACTAATACAGATTTTTTAATATTGTAATAATAACTACTAGTTATATTTACTAGTATAAATATTTACTACTATAAATACAATAGCCACGGAAAATATTTACTACAAAAATTATTAATACTAAAAATACTACTGTGAATGATTACAAATGTAAATTGTTTCTTCTATTGATAGTAAATTTTTACTATTAAAAATATTTACTCGTGTAAATATTAGCCATGAAAAATATTAACTAGTGTTTATATTAACTACTAAAATATTTACTAGAGTAAATATTAACCTCTAAAAATATTTACTACTGTAAATATTAACCTCTAAAAATATTTACTACTGAAACATTTACTAGAGTAAATATTTACTACTAAAAATGTTTACTACTAAAAATACTACTGTGAATGTTTACAAATGTAAATTGTTGCTTCTATTAATAGTAAATATTTACTATTAAAAATATTTACTAGTGTAAATATTAGCCACGAAAAATATTAACTAGTGTAAATATTAATTACTAAAATATTTACTAGAGTCAATATTAAAACCTAAACATATTTACTTCTAAAAATATTTACTAGTGTAAATATTTACCACTAAAACTATTTACTAGCATTAACGTTTACTACAAAAAATATTTACTAGCATGAACGTTTACTAGGTAATAAAAATATTAACTAATGTAAATATTAACTACTAAAATATTTACTACAGTAAATATTAACTACTAAAAATATTTACTACTGTAAATTTTAACTACTAAAATATTTACTTCGAGTAAATATTAAGTACTAAAAATATTTACTACTATAAATATTTACCACTATTATTAGCCACTGAAAATATTTACTACTAAAAATACTACTGTGAATGTTTACAAATGTAAATTGTTGCTTCTATTATTAGAAAATATTTACTATTAAAAATATTTACTAGTGTACCTAAATATTTACTACTAAAATATTTACTAGGGTAAATATTTACTAGTGTCAATATTTACTGGTGTAAAAATTTACTGCTAAAAATATTATTAGTGTAAATATTTACTACTTCAGATTTTTAATATTGTAAGTATTTACTACTATAAATATTTACCACTATAATTAGCCACTGAAAATATTTACTACTAAAAATGTTTACTACTAAAAATACTACTGTGAATGTTTACAAGTGTAAATTGTTGCTTCTATTGATAGTAAATATTTACTACTAAAAATATTTACTAATGTAAATATTAGACATGAAAGATATTAACTAGTGTAAATATTAACTACTAAAATATTTACTAGAGTAAATATTTACAACTAAAAATATTTACTACTTAAAATATTTACTACTAAAACTATTTACTAGTGTAAATATTTACTACTAAAACTATTTACTAGTGTAAATATTTATTACTAAAACTATTTACTAGCATCAACGTTTACTACTCAAAATATTTACTAGCATAAACGTTTACAAGGTACTAAAAATATTAACTAATGTAAATATTAACTACTAAAATATTTACTAGAGTAAATATTTACTACTAAAATATTCACTAGAGTAAATATTTACTTCTAAAAATACTACTGAGAATGTTTACAAATGTAAATTGTTGCTTCTATAAATATTTTTCTACTCTGAATATTTGACACAGTTAATATTTACTACTGTAAATATTTAGCTCAGTAAATATTTACTACTAAAAAGTTCTGAGATTATAAACATTTACTGCTTTAAATATATGTGGTATGGTAAATATTTATTACTCCAAATATTTGGTATAGTAAATATTTACTACTCCAAATATTAATTACTGTAAATATTCACAATATTATTAATAGTAAAAATTTTATGTATTAAATATTTACTATTGTAATTATTTCGTGATTATTTATAGTTGTAAATATTTACTACCTTGAATATTTTCTAGTATTTATTTTGTAGTTGAAATGTTTGTACTTAATTTTCTTGAAAAAAAAATTTAATTTTGTACTAATTTGCACTATTTGGAAAATTAATAGTCGACTTTTTGGTAAAAGAGGAAAAGAAAAAACATTTAGAAATTTTAAAAAACATTTTAAGATTTAGAGAGTACGAAATAAGAACAATCTGAAAAAAGAGAAAATTTTAAAAATATTCCATATTTCCGACCCACAATACTCAGGCGATAGTTAAAAAAAATAAACAATTCTCGGAAAAAATGATGATAATGAAAAGAAATAAACAATTTTTTTTTTTCAAATATCACCAATCTTGAAATTAAAAATACCAATCTAAGCTAAATATAGTGCAAATGTTTTTAATGACACTTGTTTATTTGTAATCAACATTTTAATGAAAAGAAACTCTCTTTCTCTAAATGATAATTCACTAATTATGCTAAATTCCCATCGCAAGTATTTCATAATGTACAAATCTCAAAGTCCAAAAATTTATTAGAGCAAAAATTGTACACGCAATTCTGAAAAAAGTTTGCAACATTTTTTTTTTCTCCTCCTTCTTCTTCTCGAGATCAATATTATAATCGCTATTGGAGATCGATTTTTTTTTTACTCATTTCCATTTGAAATAATATAAATGTTGACCTCTAATATGTACGCATAGGAACGTGCGGGAACATTCAAGATCATGACCTTGATTAATGAAATGACGCGATTCATTATTATCGAGATGAGTAACTGATAATGCAATCCATTTGCAAAATTACTTGTTTACATTGTATACAAATGCGTGTATACACACGAGCTACTGTTTAAAGTATATGAGATTTATAAGAAGCACGCGAATTTTGTATAGGCTCGATTAAAATTACGACACACTTATAATAATTATGTTTGTAAATTTTGTTTTGTCGTTTATTTTTTTATAATTTTGCGTTTATCATTTTATCGAGAGAGAGAACATCAAATTTTTATTCCCATGAGTTTGGAAATTATATAATGGGATTATTTGCTGACTGTTTTTTTAAAGACAAGTTTTTTTTCTTGAAAGAAAATGAAAATCAGCGAATTGCAAAAATTTTAAGTTCGGTTTCTTTTTTAAAAAGTAAAAATTAATATTTGGTATAAAAAAGCAGGGTTTGCAGAAAAATTTTATTTTATTTTTCCCTGACGTTTTCCTGATTTATAGACAAAATTTTGACTTCTTAAAAATTATTTTCCTCATTTCCATTTTCCAATTAATATTTTCTGGAATTTTTCACTCAAATTCTTCTTTAAATCAATTATTTTTAATAATTTTTAAAAAAGTTCTTTGAAAATTTTCAAATTTATTTCTTTAAAATTCAATTTTACGTGACATTTCAATTATTCGGAAATTCTTCAATTAAAATATATTAGAAAATAAAAACTTTAAATAATTTCGAAAAAAATTTAATTCAACTTTAAAAAAAAAACTAATTCTACAGAATTATTAATTAAAACCTTAAAAGTATGAGAAATAAAAATTTTCAATTATTTAATTTAAAACCTTTTCAAAATTCAATTATTTATAAAATTTTCACGCTATAATGGCTTATTAATATTCTATTATCTAAAATTTTAACTGATTTTTAAATAAATTTTTGTAAGAAAGTTCTACGAGAATTCAATTATTTAAATACAAAAATAAATAATTTATTGAATAATGCTTCTTAAAATTCAATTCTCATAAAGAATTTTATCAACAAATTTGTAAATAATTAATTTCTTTAGACGAATTTTATTATAATTTTTGGGAATTTACATTTTTTGAGGAATTCGATTAAAATGGTATTAAAAAGAATTGAAATTCTATTAAATTTTATTACTTTTGAAAATAATTGAATTTACACAATTATTTCTAACTTTTCCATAATTCAATTTTTTAGTGTTTTTAACTACAATTCTTTTATAAATCCATTTTTCGAGAAATTCGATTAAAAATTGTATTAAAAATAATTAAAATTGTGCGATGAGTTTTATTATTTATGAAAAAAATTGAATCTGTGAAAAAAATTTTATTATTTTTAAAAATAATTGAATTATTGCGAAGAAATTTATAAAGAATTTGTAAATAATCGAATTCCTGTGAAATTTTTATTATTTGTGAATATAATTAAATGTTTGCATAGAATTTTATTAAATTTTTTTTTAAATAATTCAATTCTTTTGGAAAATTTTATTAAAATAGCAGATATTGGAAATCAATTAAGTGAGGAAATTTTTTAAAAATAATTGAAATTTTGCCTAAAATTTTGTTAAAATTTTTAAAAATTATTAAATTTCGGAGAAGAATTGTATTATTTATAAAGAAGATAATTGAAATTTTTACGAGAATTTTGTTAAAATTTTTAAAAATAATTGAATTTCAGAGAAGAATTTTATTATTTATAAAGAAGATAATTGAAATTTTTACGAGAATTTAAAAAAAAATTTTAGAATTCAATTATTTTCAAAAATTTAAATACAATTCTTGGCAAAATTTCAATGATTTCAATTATTTCAAAAATTTTTAACAAAATTCTACGCAAACATTTAATTATTTTCATAAAATAATAAAAATTTCACAGGAATGCAATTATTTAAAATTTTTTTATAAATTTCTTCGCTATAATTCAATTATTTTCATAAATAATAAAATTTTTACAGAGATTCAATTATTTTTGTAAATCATAAAATTCTTTTTAGGTATTCAATTATTTTCATAAATAATAAAACTTATCGCAGAATTTCAATTATTTCTATAATACAATTTTTATCTAATTCCTCGAAAAAAGGAATTATTCTTAAAAAATATTAAAATTTGTCCATAGAATTCAATTATTTAAAAAATTTTTAATACAATTCTTTACGAGAATTTCTGAAAATTGAACAATTTTCAGAGACGTCCAATTATTCAATTTAACAAATTATTTAATTTTGTATTTAAATAATTGAATTTTCGTAGAACTTACTAAAAAAAAATGTATTTAAAAATAGATTTCAGTTAAAATTTTTGAAATAATTGAATTTTGAAAAGATTTCAAATTAAAATCTTTGAAAATTTGAATTTTTCAAATTTTTAACTAACAATTCTGTGGAATTAATTTTTTTTAAATAAGTTTAATTGAATTTCACTTGAAATTATTTGAAGTTTTTATTTTCTAAAATTTTTTCTAGAATTTACGAATAATTGAAATTTTGTAAAATTGAATTATAAACAACTGAATTTGAAAATTCTCAAAAGAACTTTTTCAAAAATTATTAAAAATAATGGATTTATAAAAGAATTTTAGTTAAGAATACTAAAAAAATTATTCAATTTTGGAGAAGTTTCAAATTATTGCAGAAATTCAATTATTTTCAAAAGTTATAAAATTCTTCGCAGAAATACAATATTATGTTCAAATATTTTTTAATTCTTTTTAGGATTTCAATTATTTTTAAAAATATTTTTGTAAAATTCTTTGAATAAAGTTAAATTATTTTAAAAAATTGTAATAAAATTTTAAGAGGAATTTAATTATTTTTTAAAAATTTTAATAAAATTCAATAATTAAATGTTTAATTTCAATAATTGTTAAAAATACGATTATTTTAAAAACTTGAAAAAAATTCTTCATGAAATTCAAGTACTTTGGAAATTTCCAATTAAAAATTATTAAGGAAACTCCACTATACTTATTTTCAAAAAATTCAATTATATTCGTCAATAATAAAATTCTTCGCCAAAAATTAAATTATTTTCAAATGCATTTTCAATAAATGATTTTATCACCTGGGCCATATTTAATTATTATAAAAACACATCTTCATGTTTTATATAGTTATGAAAAATTTAATTTATAGTT
Source organism: Leptopilina syphax (assembly GCA_032872505.1). Lineage (NCBI taxonomy): Eukaryota > Metazoa > Arthropoda > Insecta > Hymenoptera > Figitidae > Leptopilina > Leptopilina syphax. The sequence goes on from CM065475.1 coordinate 1,999,214, forward strand.
TTAAGTAAAATATTCTCTTATTTGACTCCAATTAAGTGTTTTTATGTAAAATTCAGCCTAATTAATATTTTTGGAGTAAAATTCTGTTTAAAAAAAAATTCTCCTTTGAGAATTCTTTCTAATTAATAGTTTTTTTGTATAGAATTTATCCTAATTTTAATGATTGTAAGTAAAATTCTGCTTAATAAAAATTCTCCTTTGCAGATTTCTATCAAATTAAAATTTTTTTATGTAAAATTCAGTCTAATTAAAATTGTCGTTAGTAGAATTCCGCTGAATGATTTTATTAACCTTTAAAAAGATTTCCGCTATCGGAATATTTTTCTAAATGTCACTTTACATAAGTAGACGTCTACCAAATAAAAACTTGTCCAAGTAGAAATCTGCTAAAGGAAAATTCATCTAAAATAGAAGGCCACTTAATAAAACAAATAATTAAAATTATTAATATATTAAATAAAAAAAAAATTTTTTTATATTAAATTAATTTATAAATAAACACAAATTGTAATAGAATTCAGTTTCACCTTTTGCTGACTTTCGCTAAACGAAAATTTTCCCAACCAAAAAAAATTTTTTGTTAACAAGGAAAAAGACCTAATAGAAATTAAGAAAAAGAAGAAATTTTTTCTCCTCTTCCTCCATAAAATACAATACCTATATGTATATATCAATCATAATCAATTGCCTGCAATGGACAATTACATAAAATCATGAATATAATTTTCACACGAGAATTTGTGGAATGTCTGATGTGGTTAGAAATAATTTTATTTGAAGATTTAATTGGAAAGTACAGGATGTCTTAAACTCTTAAGTGGATGCAACTTGCCTTGAGGGTCTTGAATGGAATAATGTGGGAATTAAAACGTTTTGGCTCGATAGTAAAGAAACTATGTAATATATTGCTAACAAAGTGAGATAATTTATTCGAGGTTGTCGGGCTATCTATTTTAATATACGAGAAAAGTGTAAACTTATAAAGACCCTTTTATTTCGCAATTTATATTTATTATTATCATTATTATCGCATCTAATCGTATATTCCTTTCTATATGCTCTATAACAATGTCTTTCCGAGTCAATTCATTATTTTTTTTTTTTTTTTTTTTTTTTTTAATATTTCATTATTGATAATGATTATTGAACACGCCTTTTTTTTATTACAAAAAAAAAAGAAAGAAAAAGAAAACTTAATCGAAAAAAATTACTCAACTTCATGGAATATTTCCTCATTTGAGCCATGCTCCCAATTCATAAAATTTATTCTTATCGACGAAAAAAAAGAGAAAAGAGAATCATTTAGATAGACTTTACATTATATTATTTATTAACATTGTCGCTTTGGAATTATTTGTTTCAGATGTTCCAGTGGAATAATAATTAATTTTCATCAAGATTGACTCATTTTTCTTGAATTCTTTGCATTTAATAAATTATTTCAACAATTTTTCTTCCAAGACAAGTGTTTTTATTGTAATTCATTTTTAGTAAAATTTATTTTTATTATTATTAATTTATTAAAATTTATTTTCGTTAGATTAAATTTCAATTAAATTGGAATTTATTTTCAGTAAAATTTATTTTCATTAATATTTATTTATTAAAATTTATTTTTATTAAATTATGTTTCAATTAAATTGCAATTTTTTTTTTATTAATTTTCTAAATATTTTTTTATATAATAAATGTTATAGTTTCTGAAGAAGACAGTTGTACTGCCGAAACGTAAAAAGAATTGCATTTTTTTTTATTAATATTTATTTATTAAAATTTATTTTTATTAAAATTTTCTATTACAAAAAAAAATTTTTTTTTAAATTTTTAACAAAAAGAAAATATAAATAATTAAAATTCTAAACAAATAAATAATAAATGAATAATTGTTTCTAAATTTGAATGAGTTAAAAATAGCTTATTTTGATAGTAAAGAGTCAATCACTGATTAAAATTGTAATAGTTCTGCTTATCAAATAATTAATGTCTAATTTATTAGTTAACTAGCATGAATACACGCGCGAGTAAAATTTTAGAACCCATTGTTAATTACAAGTACTTAATTTTTGACATTTTTAGTGAAAATTTATTATTTTTTAAAAAATATAATTTTTTTGAAATATAATTCCTCAAAAATAAAATTATATTTCAAAACAATTTTTAAAAAGGTAATAAAATTAAATTCCTTTATTTATTTATTTATTTATTTACAATGTTCTTTTAAATATAAAAATTGTTTTCTTTAAAATTTGACAAAATTTGTAATTCCTTTAATTGTTTAAATTATTTTCTGGAATTCAATTATTTTGAAAAAAAATTTTAATTTATACAATTTTTTAAAAACCTAAATTTATTTAGAATTTCTACGTTAAATTATTCAAAAATTCAAAAAAATTTCTTCCTAAACAAAATATTTAAAAACTTATTTATTTCAATGAAAACTGAAAAATTATTTATTTTGATTAAAATTTCAAATAATTTCATTGTAAAACCTTATAAAGTTTAATTATTTCTAAAAATTACGACTGCAATTTTGCCAAAAGTAAATTATTTAAAAGAAATTTTGAATATAAAATTTTACAAAACTTTAATAATTTTTTGACGAAAGTAATATATTAATAATGTTTTTAAATAAACATTTAAATATTATTATACTTTTAAGGCGATTAAATTGTACAAAAAAAATCAATTTAAAAACTTTTTAATATTTATTAATTATTTCTTAAAATTTCTGTTAAAAAGCGTCTAATATTCAATTATTTTTCAAAATTATATTCTTTTTTCAATTAATTTTTATATTAGAATTCAACGAAAATTGAATTATTTAAAATACAATAATTTTTCTAAAAAAATTTAATTATTTTTGAAAAATTTTTCCAAATTTTTAATTACAATTTTTTAAAAAATACAATAATTTTTGAAAATAATTTTTTAATATAGTGACAAAATAAAATTCTTTGAAATATAAAATTTATTTGTTTCAATTTTTAAAATTTATTTTCAGATATTCAAATTATCTTTAAAAAAAATTTTAATTTCAATATTTTGAAAAAGTAATTTTGTTCGGGAATTTCTATATTAAATTATTAAAAAATTCCATAATTTTTTCCAAAACAAATATTTGTAAACTTATTGTTTCTTTTTTACTTTAATTGAAATTTCAAATAATTTTAATGTAAAATCTTTATGAAATTTAATTATTTCTCAAAAAATTATAACTGCAATTTTTCCAAAAGTAAATTATTTTTTAGAATTTTCGAAAATAAAATTATACAAAACGTTGATAAAAAGATTTTAATTTTAAAACTTTTTGAAATTTAATTATTTCTCAAAAATTCCTGTTATAATAACGCTTCTAATATTGAATTATATTATTTTTCAAAATTTTATTGTTTTTTAAATCAATTCTTATTAGAATTCAACGATGATTGAATTATTTAAATACAAAATTTTTTATAAAATTTAATTATTTTCCAAATTTTATTAAATTTGGAAATTTAAAATTATTTAAAATTTTAAATACAAACATTTTTGTAAAATTTAATTATTCTCCAAATTTTTAGTTACAATAATTGTTAAAAAAAATTGTTACAAAAATATTTTTAAAAATAATTTTTTAAAATGATAAAATAAAATTCTTTGAAATTGTAAAATTTATAAAATTTATTTTAATGAAATTTGAGAAAATTTCTTATTTTTCAATTTTTAAAAATTATTTTCAGGAGTTCAACTATATATTTGAAACAAAAATGTAATTTCGATTTTTTAAAAACCTTGTTTTCTCCGAATTTGTTAAATTAAATTTTTTAAATTTTATTCATTTGTGTTAAATAAATATCTAAAATAAATAAATAAATAAATAAATATAAAAAAAATAAATAAATAAATATTCAAAACTAATAAATAAATGTCAAAATTACTAAAATTTTCGGTGACTGAGCCTAGAAGTCAAATTTGACTATTTTTTAGTTATTTATTTACTTATAATTAGGTTTTTTGCACTAATAAATAATAATTAACTATATTTTCTATATAATTAGTTAATTTTTATTATTTGTTGAAGCAAAAAGTCAGCCAAGATTTTACTCACAATTAGTTATTTTTAAGAAATTCAGATTTTGAGAGTTAATAAAAATAAATGAAATCATGAACGATAACAAATAAATAAATAAAATTTTAAAATAATTTAAAATCGTTAATATTCAAATAATAAAAGAACAATAATTTGAAATTCAATTTCTAGAACATTTTCAATAAAAAAATATTTAAAAGTAAAATTCGTAAATTTTTTCCATGGACGAAAAATTTGTCACATTGATTTAAAATTTGTAAAAATTGAATTAGAGAAAAAAATATATTTCGTAGATACAAAATTGCAAAAAAAACTTGTATATTACTAAATAAATAAAAAAAATTGTTAATGGAAATTGTATTTTTTTCTCTCGATTAAATATTCATATTGTTTGGCAATCGTGATAAATTTTCGACCCATTATAAATAAATAAAATTGTAAACAATTACTCAACAGCTGAGTGTAAAAAAAAGAAGTACAGTTAATAAAGAATTATTGTAAAAATTAACAAATATTATTCGCTTATTATCGTCATAGATTTTTTCCAATTCATACAACATAGTTTGACGTAGATATATTCAATATTGAAATAGAACGACGACGCTTCGAGTTTGCAGAGTAAACAAAAAATTTGTTACTCCACTTTTTAATGCTCTCATTATTCAAAAAAAAAAAAAAAAAAAAAAAAAACTCGAGTAAATTTTATTATTTTTGAATAATAAACTTTTCATCATTTACTGCGATGATTTCGACTATTGACGATAAATATTTGACTAATATTATGCGAGTATAGTTTTGATTGAAAATTGTATTTTTTGATTGTTTATAAAATTCTGATGTTTATTCATTACAATTTGAATTCACTAATCCTTTCACTTACTCAAAATGCACTAAAGGTCATCAGTGACCTCAATTTTTTGATTCTCACGTCCAAAACCCCATCACCTCGTGTGCATGGTCTTGTTTCACGGTCGATTGTCGATTGTCGGTTGTCAATTCATTATTAAATTATACGTGATTGTTGTATGCACAGTGTGCATTTGTCCTACTGTAAGTATTATAGAGAGGAAGCAATGCATTTTCTTATAAAAGATTCCTCTTCTTCTTCCTCTTCTTCTTCTTCTTCTCTGCATCTCAAGTTTTATCGTTCTTTAAGTCTTCACAACACGCAGAAAAAATTGACAACAAAAATTTACATGTTCAGCCATCAAAGGAAACGTAAAAATAGAACGACTCTTCATTTTTAGTTCAAGAGAATTATTTATACTAATGATTAAATATATTTTTTGAAATTTCTTTACAGGAAAATAATCTTAACATACAAATAAAATATATGTTTTTTAATAGTTTGTCAGTCAATTAAAATAATTCATCAAAAATAAAGATTGAAATAAAATTTATTTATTATTCTATTTTTGATTTCTGTCCAGTACAGTAAAAGTGCAGTTTTTCGTGATAAAAATGTAGAAAAGAGAATTTTTTTTATTGAAAGCCCTGAGAAAACATTTAAACTACTATACTTTTAATCGACAATTTGAAGATGACTTTTTCAATTATGACCTCAATTTGAATTCAGCAATAACTTAATTTTCAATTTTCAATTATAAAGTTTTGAATAATTTCAGAATCGGAAAATTAAAAAAATTCACATATTAAGTACAAAATTAATTATTCTTGTTTAATAATTTCAAAAATTTTAATGAACTTCTTCTCGAGAATTCAATTATTTACGTATAAATAATAACATTCTTCATAAAAAATCAATTATTTTCATAAATAATAAAATGTTTTTTAGGAATTCAATAATTTTCAAAAAAAAAAAAAATTAATAACATTTTACAAATGAATTCAATTATTTTCTAAAATTTCAATCAATTCAATTATTTTTGAAAATATAGTAAAATCTTTGAAAAAAAAAAAATTAAAAAAATTTAATTATTTTCCAAAAAATTTCACCAAAGAATTCAATTTTTTTCTTTATTCGAAATCAATTATTTCAAAAGAATTCAATTTTCTTAAATTTTTATAAATCGTTCGACACAATTCAATTTTATTTATAAATAGTAAAATTCTTTAGCAAAAATTTAACTATTTTGAATACAATTTTAATAAAATTTCATGAAAGAAACAATTTTTAAAAATTTTTAATTAATATTTCTCGAAAAAATTCAATTATTTTCTAAAATTTTAATAAATTCTTCGAAAAAATTCAATTATTTGTTTAAATAGTAAAATCTTTGCAAAAATTCAATTATTTTCAAAAAAATTTCACGAAAGAATTGAATTTTTTCCTTTATTCGATATCAAATATTTTCAAAAGAATTCAATTATTTTCTAAAATTTTTATAAATCGTTCGACACAATTTAATTTTATTTATAAATAGTAAAATTCTTTGCAAAAACTTAACTATTTTTAATACACTATTAATAAAAATTCATTAAAGAATTCACTTGCTAATAAATGAAAAAAAAAAAATTTTTTTTTAAAAAATTAATTATTTTCCAAAATCAATTATTCAAAACAATTTCATGAAAGAATTCAATTTTTTTTCTTAATTCGTTACATAAAAAATGTCAAAGGTTTCAATTACTTTCTAAAATTTTAATAAATTGTTTGAAAAAATTCTTTTTTATTTCTAAATCTAGTAAAATTCTTTGCAAAAATTCAATTATTTTTTAAACTTTTAATAAATCTATCAAACCAATTTAATTATATTTATAAATATATAATAAAAATCTTTGCAAGAATTCAATTATATTAAAAAAAATTTCACGAACGAATTTAATTTTTTTCTTAATTCTCGTTATAAAATATTTCAGAAGATTATTCCAAAATTTTTAATAAAATTCTTCTCAAGAATTCAATTATTTACATAAATAAAATAACATTCTTCGTAAGAATTCAATTATTTTTATAAATAGTAAAATTTTTTGCGAAAATTGAATTATTTTCAAATAAAATTTTAATAACATTTCACGAATGAATTTATTTATTTTCTAAAATTTTAATCAATTCTTCGAAAGAATTCAATTATTTTTTTATGTAGTAAAATCTTTGCAAAAATTCAATTATTTTCCAAAAAATTTGACGGAAAAATTCCAATTTTTTTCTTTATTAGATATCAAATATTTCAAAAGAATTCAATTATTTTCTAGAATTTTAATAAATCTTTCAATATAATTCAATTATATTCATAAATATAGTAAAATTCTTTGCAAAAATTCAATTATTTTCCAAAAAATTTGACGGAAAAATTCCAATTTTTTTCTTTATTAGATATCAAATATTTCAAAAGAATTCAATTATTTTCTAGAATTTTAATAAATCTTTCAATATAATTCAATTATATTCATAAATATAGTAAAATTCTTTGCAAAAATTCAATTATATTCAAAACAATTTCTCAAAAAAATTTAATTTTTTTTTCTTAATTCGTTATAAAAAATTCTAAAGGATTCAATTATTTTCTAAAATTTTAATAAATTCTTCGAAAAATTTCAATTATATTTGTAAATATGTAATGAAATTCTTTGCAAAACATCAATTATTTTTTGATAAAATAAATAAAAAAAATAAAATAAAATAAATAAAAATCTTTGCAAAAATTCAATTATCTTCAAAAAAAAAAAAATTTCACGAACAAATTCAATTTTTTTCTTAATTCGTTATAAAACTTTTCAAAAGAATTTTCAAAAGTTTTAATAAAATTTCAATAATTAAATGTTTAATTTCAATTCTATTAACAAACACGATTATTTTAAAAACTCGAAAGATATTGCTCATAAAATTCAATTATTTTAAAGATTTTTAATTAAAATGTTTAAAAAAAACTCCATTAATTGAAAAAAAATTCAAAGAAATTCTTCGAAAAGAGTTTAATTAGAATTATCAAAAATTTTTCCATTTTTTTTTTTTTTTTGAGAATTCAATTATTTTCCTAAATAATTAAATTACCAGAATACAACGATTATTAATATAGAAGATAATTTTACTTAAATATTTCAAAATTAATTCAATTTTAAAAAATTCAATTTCAATTTTACATTCACAAGTTTCAAAAATAAATGAACTTCAAGAGGTTTTAATTTAAAATTTTAGAAATATTCCATTTTTAATGAATTTTATTATAGAAATTTTAAAGGACTTAGATTTTTGAAAAATTTTAATAATTCAAATTCTTCTTGAAATTAGTTAAAAATTTGTCAATATATTTTTCATTTATTATTAATAATTATTAAAAATAAAGGATTTATAGAAAAATTTTACTTAAAGACACTAAAAAAAAATTGAATTTTGGAGAAGTTAAAAATGATTGCAGAAAATCAATTACTTTTAAATGATAATGAAATTCTTTTTATAAGAATTTAGTTATTTTTAATACAATTTGAACCAAATTCCTCAAAAAATGTAATAATTATTCTTAATATTTTTATTAAAATTTGTCGAAAGAATACATTTATTTAAAAATTTGTTGATTAAATTTTGGGAAACATTCAATTATTATTCAATAAATGATTTATTTTTGTATTTAAATAATTGAATTCTAGCAGAATTTTTAATAAAAATTTAAATTAAAAATAAATTTCAGTTAAAATTTTAGATTATAATTGAATATTAAAAACACGTGAGCGTGAGTTTTTAGAAATAATTTTTTTTTAGTCATTTTTATATTTCTACTGTAAATTTTATGAAATTTAATTTTTTGCATTAAACAGAATATATTTATTTACGTTTAATATCTGACAATTAAATTTTTTTTATCTAAACAATACTAGGAATTAATCCAAATTTTATTCTCCTCTTATGATTTTTTTTTTATTCCTATTTTCACTCTCAGTTTATTTAAGGGTCAATGTACGACAATTTTCTGTCAAAATCTCCACAGTATTAAAATTGTCATATACTTTCTCATTTTTCATTACAGAGTCGTTCTCAAGGATGTTAAATAATCGCAACCAATTACCTTCACCTAGAACTAGAACTTGTTTCGGATATACACTTGATGTCATTTGAAGATCCGCACGTGGGTGCAAGATAACTAAAATAGAGAGGAGAGCCCCCTTCCCCCCTGGTAAATTGGATTAGTTAATAAACGAGAGTTCGGAGGGTAAGAGCAAAATTATAGTATTGAATTTGAAATGATTCAAAAGGTTAATGCTGAAGAGACATTCATTCATTAAGTTCAATTGGCGCCAGGAAAATCGTTTACGATCTCATTTGTAGATATTTGTTACTCTTCTTCATTGAATTTAATTCTCAAATAACCATAAATTACGAGTGTTTGTTCTGTGATTGGCTTTCATCTTCGATACATTATGATTCACTTGCCGCTACTCGCAAAGAATTTTTTGAGAAAAATTATTTTCTTTCACGTGCGACTTTATTATTTACTTTTTTTTACTCAAGACTTCAATTTTAATACGAATTAATTCAATTTAACAAAAATAACAAGAAATAACAAATAAAATAACAAGAATTATTCAACTACAAGTTGTCTAAACTCGAAAAAATTGAATGAAAATTTATTCCCGGATGGGATCGAACCCCGAACGGATAATCAAAGCTGGCTTGCAAAGCGCTTTAACGTCTTCGGCTAACATGAACTTGGTAAATTCTTTTTCAATATAATTGAAATAATACTCCATATTTTGAATTAGAATTCTTCAAAAATACAATTATATTTCAAAATAATTTTTAAAAGTAAACAAATAAAATTCGATAAAATATTAAATTTATTTCAATGAAATTTAACAAAATTTTCAATTGTTTCAAATTTTCAATTATTTCAATTATTTAAAATTATTTTTAGAAATACAATTATTTGAAAAAAATTTTAAATACATTTTTTCAAGAAACAATTTTTCGTAATTTCTAAATGAAATTATTCAAAACTTCAATTCTTTCGGTTAAACAAAATATTTAAAAACTTATTTTATATTTATTTTTCCACATGAATTAAAATTTCAAATATGAAATTTAATTATTTTCTAAAAATTGGAACCGTAATTCTTTCCAAATTCAATTATTTTTTTTTTTAGAATTTTTAAATAATATTTATTGAAAAACTAAGAATATTTAAAGAAAAATAATATAATTAATAATATTTTAAAATAAAAATGTCTTTATTTTTGCTTCTCTTAAATTTTTAAGGAATTCAATTTAAAAACATTTTAAAATTTAATTATTTCCTAAAATTCATGTTATAAACGCTTTAAATATTCAATTATTTTCTAAAAATTGAACTGAAATTTTTTTTTTAAAATCAATTTCTATCAGAATTCAACGACGAGAATATGAATATGAATATGAATTATGTAAATACAATAATTTTTTGTAAATTCATAAAATTATGTATTTTCAAAAATACAATTCTTCGCAAGAATTCAATTATTTTTATAAAAAGTACAATTTTTTTTGCAAAAATTCAATTATTTCCAATAAAATTTTAATAAAATCTCACAAAAGAATTTATTAATTTTCAAAAACTTTAATAAATCCTTTGAAACAATTCAATTATTTGTATATAAATAGTAAAATTCTTTTTAAAAATTTTATTTTTAATACAATTTTAATAAAATTTCATAAAATTCAATTTTTTTTTAATTTTTAAGAATATTTTTCGAAAAAATTTAATTATATTCTGAATTACTTTCCATGAAAAACCTCATAAAATTTAATTATTTCTAAAAGTTGCAACTGTAATTCTTCAAAAATTTAATTCTTTTTTTTGGATTTTTAAAGAAAAAAAATGTAAACAATATTTTTTTAAATAAAAATTTTATTCTTTTCTACTTTCCCTTGACTTAAATTTTCAAGGAATTTAATTTAAAAACATTTTAAAATTCAATTAATTCCTAAAATTAATGTTATAACGTTTTAAATATTCAATTGTTTCCTAAAATTTTAACTGTGATTTTTTTAAAATCAATTTGTATCAAAATTCAACGACGAGAATTGAATTATTTAAATTAGATTAATTTTTGTAAATTGAAAAAATAATGTTTTTTCAAAAATACAATTATATTTATAGATATTCAATTATATTTATAGATATTCAAAAAATTTTAATTACTATTTTTCAAAAACCTAATTTTTTCAGAATTTCTAAATTAAATCTTTCAAATTTCAATCATTTTTCTAAAATAAATATTTAAATTCTTATTGTTCTTTTTATTTCCTTAACATTTCGAAATGCTTTGCTATTATTTTTAAACATTGCAACTGCACCTCTTTATTGAGTTCTTGAAATTGGGGTTTACATTTTTTTACTCCATTTTATTATTTACAAATTAACTGTCAAATTTTTGACATCACAATTCGAACTATAAAAAATTGGAATAAAGAAACACTAACTTCACGTGAGGAAAGATTATGTTAATCATTATAATAATAACAAGAATTGTTCAACTACAAGTTGGACTGAATTCGAAAAAATAGGAATAAAATTTATTCCCGGGTGGGATCGAACCCCGACCGGATAATCAAACCCAGCTTGTAAAGCGCCTTAGCGCCTTCGGCTAACGCGAATGTGGAAAATTTCTTTTTGCGAATGGTGCAAATGAATTGAAAATGTAACTTTTTTGTTGTTTTATTGAACCAGAGTTATAAATAGAAGACAATAGATGAGAGTTGGTAATTAAGGAGTCTATAAATATAGAAATGGATTTGAAATTACAGAATGGAATGTCGATTTTTAACCTTGCTCAAGATTAATGACGAAATGGTGCCATGGACCAATCATAAAGTATATTATGCCATAATTACAGATAATTACGGTGATATTGACGAATACATTATGCATTGTGAAAGTAAGTACATGCCGGTTGTTTCCAGCAATCACCCTTGGGAATCCCTTGAGAGGAAATTATTGTAGTTTTCTTCTTTATTCCTCTCGATCCAAATTCATTAAAAATAACTTAATTTTTCTTTTCAAAAACAATTTATTTCATTTTTCCACAATTTTTTCCCAAAATTTGCCAAGACTTAAATTTTTGTAAAAAAAAAAGTTAAATAAATAGTTTAGATAAATAATGAAATTACTAAATGAATAATTATATAAATAATTAAATAAATAATTATATAAATAATTAAATAAATAATTAAAAAAATAATTAAATAACTAATTGAATAAATAAATTAATTATTTAATAAATAAATAAGAAAATAATTATTAGATAATTAAATAAATAATTATATAAATAATTAATTTAATAAATAAATAAGAAAATAATTCTTAGATAATTATTACGATTATTTATTTATTTATTAAACAATGTTAAATTATTTAACACAATTTAAAATTGGAAATTTTTTTTTATTTACTTTATTAATAAAATTTATTGACCAATTTTATTGCAACTAAGTAAATAATGAAATAAGTAAAAAAATTAAATGAATATTTGAGTAAATATAATTATAAATAAATGAATAAATAAATAATTATTACAATTATATTGTTTGCTATTTTGATTCCTAACTTTTTTAATAAATTTTCTTTTTAAACATTCTTAATTTTAAAATGAATATTAAAATCATTGAATTCTTGACAAAAGAATTTAATCAAAAAATTTGAGAATAATTGAATTTCTTCAAGGAATTTTATTATTTAAGAAAATAATTGAATTCTTGCTAAGAATTTTATCAAAAAATTTGAGAATAATTGAACTTCTTCAAAGAATTTTTTTTATTTATGGAAATAATTGAATTCTTGGGAAGAGTTTTATTAAAATTTTTTAAAATAAATAAATTTAAATAAATTGAAAATTTTAAATGTAATTGAATTTTATAATTAAATTTCTTTTAAGTTTTTAAAATAATCGTGTTTCATAATAATTGAAATTAAACAATTAAATTATTGAATTTTATTAAAATTTTTAGTTAATAATTAACATCTCTTTAGAATTTTTTTTGCAATTTTCTAAAATAATTTTAAAAACAATTTTGAAAAAAAATAGAATTTTTTCGAAGGATTTATTAAAATTTTAGAAAATAATTTAATTTTTGCAAAGATTATATTATTTAAAGAAATAATTGAATTGTTTCGTAGGATTTATTAAAATTTTAGAAAATACTTAAATTCTTATGAACATTTTTATAACGAATTAAGAAAAAAATTGAATTCTTTCATGAAATTTTATTGAAAATAATATTACATTTTTACAAAGACTTTACTATGTATTTAAAAAATAATTGAATTTTGTGAAAGATTTATTAAAATTTTTTTAAATAATTGAATTTTTTCGTGAAATTTTATTAAAAATTTAAAAAAATTAGATTCTTTTATGAAATATTTTAAAAATTTTATTAAAAAAATAATTGAATTTTTTTGAAAAATCTTATTACGCATTAAGAAAAAAAATTGATTTCTTACGTGAAATTTTTATTAAAAATTTTTTAAAAATTGAATTTTGACAAAAAATTGTACTATTTATAAAAATAATTGAATTCTTCCGAAGAATGTTATTATTTATTAAAATAATTGAATTTTTGCGAAGAATTATATTTAGATTTTTGAAAATATAAACAATAATAATTAATTTTGTTCTTAATAATTGAATTTTTTTAATTTTGATTATAAAATTATTCAAAAATTTATAATTGAAAATTGAAAATTTTCTAATTTACTAAAATTTTATTAATAAAACTGGTTGATAAATTTAATTGCAATTTTGGAAATAATTGAAAAAAAATTGAATAAACAATTTAAATAGATGAAAAGGTAAATAAGAAATTTATTTAAAAAATTATTAAAAAATAATTGAAATAAAAAAAATAAAAAAAATAATTTCCGTAAATTGTTATTTTTTTCAATGTAACAAATTAATCTGATAAATGTTAAAATTAATTCAATTTGAAAGAAAAAAAAAATTGGAAAATTAGTTTCCGAGTGAAATATCTAAATTGGAATTGTAATGGAATAATTTAGATTGTCTGAATGAATATAAGAAAAAAGGGGGAAAAAATGGCGATAATGGTTACAAACGATAACTTCCGTTTATTGAAGAAAAATTTATATTAAATTAACACAAAACATATTATCTATCAATGAGAAATGAATTTTCTCACTCTTTCTCTCTCTTTCAATGATTGAATCACAGTTGCAGAGTAAGTTTATGCATTTCCAAGGTTTTAGGCTCATTAAAAAAAAATGAGCGATTAGTCTGACGAATAAAATTTTCAGATATGAAGGTTCTTTAATAGAACTCGAAGGAAAGTTTTCTCTATATACGTTTCAAAACAGATAATAAATAGTCCTTCATTCAAATTTTTTTTTGTTTTAAAATTCCATTCATTTCCAGAAGGAACATATTTTTTTCTTTTTAGAAAAAAAAATTTTTTTTTTTAGAAAATAAGTTTTCAAAAGAAAGTATTTTTTTCCTATAGGGAAAATTTTCTCTTTTTTCAATTTTGTTTAAAATTATTATTTTTTCTAGATATATTTTTCTTATGCAAAAAAAAATTTTTTTTCTAAAAAACAATAAGTTTTCAAAAGAAATTTTTCTTTTCCTATAGGGAAAATTTTTTCTTCTTTTAATTTTAATTACGAAATTTAATAATTTGTTTGAAAACTTTAAAAAAAACAATACGTTGTAAAAAAAATAATTTTTTTCCTATGGGAAAATTTTTCTCTCTTTTTTCAAAAATGTTTTAAAAATTTTTTTAAAAAACAATATGTTGTGTGAAAAAAATATCTTTTTTCCTATGGGTAAAATTTTTTTTAAAATTTAATTGTTCGACTAACATAAATTTTGCTTTGCATGGGGAAAAAAAGCTCAATATTCAGAAATTCAAATTTAAACAATTGAGAGGAAATTTTATCGTTCGAACTGATTATTTTATAATATTTGAATAAATTACAATTGTTGACGATATACTTGAAAATTCAGGCATTTTCAATTCGAGCATTGAAGTCTTTTTCCATTTGACATTAAAACCTAGTGTCATGTTTATTTAATAAGTTAAACTTATTTAGACGACATCAAAAAATACATTATTCTACAGGTACATATTAAATTATTTTCTAAAAAAAAATATTAAAAATTAATAAATTAAAATTAAAACATTTTTAATAATCTAATTTCTATTAAACTCTTACATAAATAGAATTTAATATTCGCATTATTTATAATAATCGACTAATAACTGTAACATTTTTACATAAAGTAGAATTTAATTCGCATTAATTTTAATAACCGTCTAATAACTGTTAAATTTTTATAATTTAATATAGTAATTAATCATTTTTGAATTCCCTTATAACTTATATGATAATTATTTACAACAATTCATAATTATTTATAATTAAATTCATAATATTGTTTACAATTAATCTTGAGAATTTTTAATTATTTATAGTTCTTTATATAATTATTCAGTTTTATATAATTATTTTTTTTATAATTATTATTATTTTATAATTATATATAATTATTTATGATTTATGATCTGTTATTGTCTTAATGCTTCATAATTAATTTTAATTATTCACTCTACTAAATTGTAATTGCGAATAAATACAAACTACACAATTTGTAATTAATTAATAATTATAATAAAATTATAATTATAATAAAAATTATTAATTGTTAAACCCCCAAGTAACGCCCCCCCCCCCTAAGGGCCGAAACGTTACGTCAAAATTTAAATGAATTTTTTGTTAAATAAATAAATAAATAATAAATAATTATTAGTGTAATAAAAATAATTATAGTTTTCATTATAATTATTTTTATAATATAGTAATTTTTATTATAATTATTTTTATAATAAAATAATTACTTTATACAGTTAGTCGTAGTAAACAAAAATAATTATTTTTTACCCAATTTATAATTTTCCCATTAAAAAATAATTTTTAAGAAATAAGTTTCATTTTTGCAAAGTAAGAATTACGATAAAACAATAAAATTATTCAGATAAACAAAAAGTTTGAATATATTTATAAAAAAAAAAGAAAAAAAATTTCAGACACGTTTTGAAATATATAATAGAAAATTATTCGTATTTGAATATATAATACACTCTATGTGAAATCTCAACACGTGTATCACGATTCAGTGAAGAATTCTATTATTAGTAAAAGCATATTCATTGAAATTAATAGCATTTTCCTTTTGGCATGAATGTAAATTAAAATTATATTTATAAATTTCGTCAATATAATTTTCAACATAATAATTACAAACAAAATTTTTATTAAAAAAAAAATAAAAAAAAAGTCAAATTGTTTCTACCACAATTTTCCTGGAGTCAACGAAAGTAAAACGAAAGTATGAACATTATTGTATATTTAGACTACATGAAATTCAGGACAATATATTTAGAAAATATACAAACTATAGTATTATAAAACGTATAAAAGAGATACAATAATTTTCTTATAAGAAAATTATTAAATTTTAATAATTATTAATTTAAAATTAGAAATTTTAAATTACCGCAGAATTGTTTATACATTGTAAATTTGGAAGGACAGTGCTGGGAATAAATAAGATTTTGCATAATAATACTGCACTGTGTGTATACTTATACGTATGTTATTCGATAATGTGGCACGAGAAACAAATTTCGTAATTAAATTGAAAAACTTTATTTGCAAAACGAACAGCGGTAGTAGTTTATTTACATTATTGTAATTTGTAAGACGGAGATTTATTTTTATTATAGAGAATTTTGTTTATTTTTATTGCTTACGTATAAATAATACTATTACTATACTACAAATTAATTAAATTGTTTAATATAATAAAATATAAATTATTTAAAAAAAAAAAATTTTATTTTTTTTTATTATTAGCATAAATTATTATATTTTTTAAAAAATAAATAAAATAGTAAACCGAAAATAAAATAATTTATATATATTTTTTCCATATCATAATATTAAATAATATAATATGTAGTATAATAAAAAACAGTGAAGAAAAATTTATTTCATTTAAATAACTGATTACTCCTCTTATCAAATAAATATTTACTGGAAATAAATAATTTTTATTACACTTTTATTTAAATAAAATAAATTGTATTTTTGAACCAATAATTTTAGTATTTGAAGCAAAATATTTAATTGATTTAAATAAAAATTATTTAAATGAAACAAATTTTTTTTTCATTTGTGAACGCTCCCTTATAATATAATATTTAATTGTATTTTATTTAATTAATTTTACTATTAAATTGTAATTAAATTATTTACGATTAATAAAAATAATATATTACTTGATTAATAATCATTTCATTGACAATCCACTAATAAAATTTTAATCATTAATATTATTATTAACTCGAGTAAATTATACTAAAATTAATTTTTATTATTATATTAATTAATAATTAATTAATTTAAAAATTTTTTTAATTAAGTTTGTAGTTAATTAATTATTTTTTAATTAATGAATTCAATAATATAAAATTAATTAATTAATTTGTAGTAGAGTAATAGTATTATTTATTCGTAAGCAATAACAATAAACAAAATTCTGTATAACAAAAATAAATCTCCGTTCTACAATGTAAGTAAACTAACAAATCTTTTTACAAAACAGAATTTTTATAATAAAATTTTTTTTTATTTATTTAATTCAAAATTATTATAATATTTTTGTTTAATAATTAAATTTTTCAATAATAATTGTGGATAACAAATATTTAACATAAATAATTGTCAATTGGAAAACAAAAACAATAATAGTTTGTTGTCAATTGGTAATTATTATTCAAACAATAGCTCGATGCTTTTAATTAATTAACGATAACTATATGATTACTTAATAATTAATTAATTAATTAACAACTTTTTAGTGAATTCACAAAATAGTTCACTGCTAATCAACAATTTGTTAATTAATAATAATAAAATTCACTACTAATTTAACATTGTTAATTAGCTACGATTGTAAATAATGAACGTAATAAACAATATGTATCTATTTTTAATAAATAAATAATTATTTTCAATAAAAAATAGTAATTAATTAAGATTCTTTTATATTTTTAAAAGAGTAAATTTTATTAAATCTTTGTATTTGATAAATATAAATAAAAAGTAAAAATAGAATAATAATTAATAAAAATTCAATAAAAAATTAATAAAAAAGATTTAAAAATAAATAAACAAATAAAATTTTAATAAAATACTCTCTAAATTTGAATTAGTAAAAATGTTTATTAATTTAAATTCGAATCTGACTTTTTGCTTTTGAATTAGTAAATTTTATTAAAAAATTAGTAGAAATTACTATTTTTTAGCAAAATTTACTGAATTTTTGCTTTTAAATTAGTAAATTTTACTATTCAATTAGTAGAAATTACTATTGTTTAAGTAAAATTTACTGAATTTTTGCTTTTGAAATAGTAAATTTTACTATTCAATTAGTAGAAATTTCTTTTTATATAATTTTACTAATAAATTAGTGGAAATTACTATTTAGTAAATTTTACTATTAAATTTACTATAAATAGTAAATTTTACTATTAAATTAGTTGAATTTACTTTATTTATTAGTAAAATTATTATTAGTATAATTTACTAAATAGTAAATTTTACTATTAAATTAGTAGAAATTTCTATTTTTCAGTAAAATTTACTGATTTTTTGCTTTTAAATTAGTAAATTTTACTATTCAATTAGCAGAAATTAGTATTGTTTAAGTAAAATTTACTGAATTTTTGCTTTTGAATTAGTAAATTTTACTATTCAATTAGTAGAAATTTATATTTAATTAATTTTACTGATAAATTAGTGAAAATTACTATTTAGTAAATTTTACTATTAAATTTACTATAAATAGTAAATTTTACTATTAAATTAGTAGAAATTACTCTTTTTTAGTAAAATTTACTGAATTTTTGCTTTTGAATTAGTAAATTTTACTATTCAATTAGTAGAAATTTATATTTAATTAATTTTACTGATAAATTAGTGGAAATTACTATTTAGTAAATTTTACTATTAAATTTACTATAAATAGTAAATTTTACTATTAAATTAGTAGAAATTACTCTTTTTTAGTAAAATTTACTGAATTTTTGCTTTTGAATTAGTAAATTTTACTATTCAATTAGTAGAAATTTCTATTTATTAAATTTTACTGATAAATTAGTGGAAATTACTATTTAGTAAATTTTACTATTAAATTTACTATAAATAGTAAATTTTACTATTAAATTAGTAGAAATTACTCTTTTTTAGTAAAATTTACTGAATTTTTGCTTTTGAATTAGTAAATTTTACTATTCAATTAGTAGAAATTTATATTTAATTAATTTTACTGATAAATTAGTGGAAATTACTATTTAGTAAATTTTACTATTAAATTTACTATAAATAGTAAATTTTACTATTAAATTAGTAGAAATTACTCTTTTTTAGTAAAATTTACTGAATTTTTGCTTTTGAATTAGTAAATTTTACTATTCAATTAGTAGAAATTTCTATTTATTAAATTTTACTGATAAATTAGTGGAAATTACTATTTAGTAAATTTTACTATTAAATTTACTATAAATAGTAAATTTTACTATTAAATTAGTAGAAATTACTCTTTTTTAGTAAAATTTACTGAATTTTTGCTTTTGAATTAGTAAATTTTACTATTAAATTAGTAGAAGTTTCTATTTATTAAATTTTACTGACAATTTGGTAGAAATTACTATTTGGTAAATTTTACTAATAAATTTAGTAGAAATTACTATTTAGTGAATTTTACTAATAGATTTAGTGGAATAGTAATTTCTACTGCTAATTTATTAGTAAAATTTACTAAATAGTAAATTTTATTATTAAATTAGTAGAATTTACTTTATTTATTAGGAAAATTTACTGAATAGTAATTTAGTAAATTTTACTATTAATTAGTAGAAAATAGTAGAAAATACTATTTATTAGTAAAATTTTACTATTAAGGGCATTTGAACCATTATGACGTCATGGGTTCTGCAAAGCATGTGTTTTAAGGCTGTGACGTCATCATGGTTCAAATGCCCTTAAATTAGTAGAAAATACTATTTATTAGTAAAATTTTACTATTAAGTTAGTAGAAATACTATTTATTAGTAAAATTTAGTAATTCAAAAGCAAAAAGTCAGTCACTGATTCAAATTAGCAAACATTTTCATTAATTCAAATTTAGAGAGTAATAAAATAATTAAAGAAGTACATAAAATAAAAGAAATAAAAACTTGATGAACAAAAAAAGTAATAAATAAAGAAATAATAATTAATAAGCAGATAATAAATAAAGAGGTGATTTAATTATTTGTTTGAATAAAATAAAGTGGCAAAGAGTAAATAGCGCATTGAAAAATAAAAATTGAATTTTCTTTGAGAAAAAACTCACCTGTGTATTTAATGTTAGACGCCATATCGGTGAAAATTCGTAATTAGAAGACAATTAGAGTGCAAATTCCAATAGAGTCCTTAAATTAGTAACAAATCACACTTGAGTCAAAGAACAGTTATAATACACGGGGTAAGAAGAAGAAGAAAAAAATTCATCAAATAGCGACACTTGTATAAAGAACGTTGACACGAAAAATGATTTTTCTCTTATTTCTTCTTCTCAAAAAAAAGTTATCAATTTTCTTCAATTATAAAAAAGCACTTGTTCACTGGATAAAAGAGACAAATCTATTCAAATTTCTCGTATTTGTTTCTATTTTTACAAAAAATTATTTGTATTTATTTATTGAAATGTACAAAAAGAAAGAAAAAAAAAAGGTGAAAATAACTGTGATTTGCCGGCAAAGGTATTTAGAGTTTTAAAAGCTCGAGCATGTTGACATTCGCTAGGCGCTATTCGTGGTTTTTTGCCAACTTGTTTTTTTTTTTTTATTTCCTTCGAAGAAAAGAGCGCAAGCGTTGGCGCGCCGACGGGTGGTACAACTCAAACTAAAGGAACCCTATAGCTCCTCTGGTGAACGATAGCAATCGCGTGTCTGTGCCTACGTCATGTCGCAATGTCGTAATAAAAGAGTACACGATTGCTGGTGGAAGGGGTCATCGCAATACTAGACGTAAAAGATCCTCTAATATAATGTTCCTCTCAATTGTGATTCTCTCTCTTACTCACTTACACACAAACACACAAAACAAGCAAAATCAAAGTGCAAAATCCTAATTGTCAAAAGTCGCATGCATTCATGTGTAATATTATACGCATGAAAGCACAATTACAAGTCCAGGTGAAAGCTCTCACTTTTTATTATTTCTTCGTTGCGATCAACAATTATTTTTATTTATCGTCAATTATTTTTCAAGACATTTTCTTCATTCTAGAAAAATTCTTTAAATTCTATAAAAATCTATTATTTTTTTTTCTTGTATAATCACAAGAATTCAATTATTCTTAAAAGTGATAAATTTCTTCATTGGAAATTCAATTATTTTAAAAAAATTCTAATAAAATCGTTAGCAAGAATTCAATTATTTTCATAATTTTATCATTGAATTTACAGATCACTGTAAATTATTTATTCCTACCTACTATTTACTACTTTTTTTACGTTATGATACTATTTGGGTACTTTTTTTAGATTTCAGCCACTAAAAGCTACTATTTCTGTCTTTTTTTTTTTTTGAGAGAATTTCCACTACTTTAAATTCGCTAATAGTAAAAATCAAAAGAACTATTCTCAAAAATTATAATCAAATTCTTTAAAACGAGTCAATTATTTTCAAAAAATATTCGAAATTCAATTATTTTCAATATTTAGTGTTTTCAGAAAATTTCGCAAAACAATTTAATTATTTTTAAAAAAAAATTAATAAAATTCAACCAAAATTCAATTATTTTCATAAATAAAAATTATTTTCATAAATAATAAAATTTCCACAAGAATTCAATTAATTTACAATAACATTTTCAAAAAAATTTCAAAAAATCAATTATTTAACAAAATTTTTACACAATATTCTTCACAATAATTCAATTATTTTCACTAATAATAACATTTTTCGAAGAAATTCAATTTTTAAAAAATTTTTTTGATAAAATTCTAAACAAGAATTCAATTATTTTCATAAATAATAAAACTCATCGAAGAATTTCCATTATAGTATTTTTAATTAATTAATCGAAAAATTCAATTATTTTCAAAAATAAAGTTTTCCACATAGGAATTCAATTATTTTCATAAATAAAGTTTTCCACAAGAATTCAATTATTTAGAATAAAATTTTCATAATATTTATTATATTTCGAAGAAATTAATTATTTAAAACAATGTTTATAAAATTCTTTGCAAAATTCAATTATTTTCAAAAATAACAAAAAATTTAATAGAAATTCAATTTTTTGGAAACATTTTACTAAAATTTTCCACAATAATTCAATTATTTTCATAAATAATAAAATTAATTGCAGGATTTTTAATCTTTTTAATAAAATTCTAAACAAGAATTCAATTATTTTCATAAATAATAAAACTGATCGAAGAATTTCCATTATTTTTAATACTATTTTAAATTAGTTAATCGAAAAATTCAATTATTTTCAAAAATAAAGTTTTCCACATAGGAATTCAATTATTTTCATAAATAAAGTTTTCCACAAGAATTCAATTATTTAGAATAAAATTTTCATAATATTTATTATATTTCGAAAAAATTAATTATTTAAAACAATGTTTATAAAATTCTTTGCAAAATTCAATTATTTTCAAAAATAACAAAAAATTTAATTGAAATTCAATTTTTTGGAAACATTTTACTAAAATTTTCCACAATAATTCAATTATTTTCATAAATAATAAAATTAATTGCAGGATTTTTAATCTTTTTAATAAAATTCTAAACAAGAATTCAATTATTTTCATAAATAATAAAACTGATCGAAAAATTTCCATTATTTTTAATACTATTTTAAATTAGTTAATCGAAAAATTCAATTATTTTCAAAAATAAAGTTTTCCACATAAGAATTCAATTATTTAAAATAAAATTTTCATAATATTTATTACATATATTTCGAAAAAATTAATTATTTAAAACAATGTTTATAAAACTCTCTGCAAAATTCAATTATTTTCAAAACTAACAAGAAATTTAACAGAAATTCAATTTTTTTTTAAAACATTTTACTAAAATTTTCCACAATAATTCAATTATTTTCATAAATAATAAAATTCATCGCAGGATTTTTAATGATTTTTAATACAATTTTACAGGAATTGTTAAAAAAATGTAATAATTCTTAAAAATTTAATTTCAATTCCTCGAAAAAATCAATTATTTAAACAAATGTTTTTTTTTAAATTCTTTGGAAGAATTCAATTATTTATACATAAATAATTCTTCGAAAGAATTCAATTATTAAAAATAAATAAAAAAAATTAATCCCGCAAATTCAATTATTTTGAGGCATTTTAATAAAATTCTTTGCAAAACTCAATTATTTTCATAAATAACAATATTCAGCACAAGAATTCAATTATTTTCAAAAATAACAGAATTTTTCATAGAAATTTAATTTTTTTTAAACATTTCAATAAAATCTTTCACAATAATTCAATTATTTTCATAAATAATAAAATTCTTCTCAGGAATTCAATTATTTTTGAAAATTTTAATAAAATTCTTTGTAACTGTTCAATTATTTTCATAAATAATAAAATTCATCGCAGGATTTCAATTATTTTTAATACAATTTTACAGGAATTACTTAAAAAAATGTACTTATTCATAAAAATTTAATTTCAATTACTTGAAAAAATCAATTATTTAAAAAAAGATTTTTAAAATTCTTTGGAAGAATTGAATTATTTACAAAAATATTAGAATTTTTCACAGAAATTCAATTATTTTCAAATATTTTAATAAAATTATTCAAAGGAAAACAGTTATTTTAAATACAATTTTAATTACATTTTTTTGAAATAATTCAATTATTCTTTTAAATTATTCCTGAAAATTCAATAATTTTTAGAAATTTTTAAAAAAATTCTTTGCAAAAATCAATTATCTTCGTAAATAACAATATTCATCACAAGAATTCAATTATTTTTCAAAGTAATGAATTTTTTCTTGGAAATTCAATTATTTAAAAACATTCTCATAAAATCGTTTGAAAGAATTCAATTATTTTCATAAATATAATAAAATAATAAAATGACATTCAATTATTCTAAAAAATTTTAACAGAATTCATAGATTAGTTTGTTGTTTAAATTTTCAAAAACTGCTAAAAAGTGATTTTTGTGACTTTTACCCCGACTTTTCTCAAAATCCTGACGTGATTGGAGGTTTTAGTTGCCAGATTCGGATTCAGCGCACCAAATACTGCGGAAAATGAGTTCTCGATCTCAGACAACGGAAATTTTTTTTTTTGCATGCTTTATTTAAAAAAAAATTTTTTTATTTTTAAAAACTATATTTCATACATCTTACAAATAAATTTTCACAACTTATACCTAGTTACATTCCTAAATACAGAGAATAATAATTTTCTTTTCATTTTCTCTGCATTGGTACAATCCTTTTTAACATTTTCCATCGTTTTACCGAAAAACGGTAAATTATTGTTAAATTATTTCTGCAAAAAGTAGCTATTTACAATTAATTTTTTTCATTTTCTCCTCATTTATACAATCTTTTGTAACATTTTCCATCGTTTTACCGAAAAACTGTAAATTATTGTAAATTATCTATTACAATTAATGTTATTTCATTGTCAAATATTTTCCATCGATTTACCAGAAAATTTAATAATTGAAAATTATTCGTCATTTTTATAAACTAAATTATTATCCAACTCTCCTAATCAACTATCAGCAAATTTTCTGTAACAAAAAATAATATTTATGTAATTTTACTACAGTTTAATAAAATTATAAATATGTTATAGTTAATTAAAAAAAATTTTTTTTTAATTAACTAATTTAATATAAATAAATTAGTAAATTTTAATTTACTAATTTTAATTTTTTTTAATTTTTCCAAAAAAATTGGTTTTCTTTTTGTTCCAATTCTAACTTCGTTCACCTAATTATCATTTGTCATTATACTCCATTATAGTCTAGTTTTTATTCAAAAAAATTCTACTTTGACCTAATTTTAACTTGGCATAATATTTACTTACAATTAGCCTCGTTAATACTGCAAGCATGACTTTTTATTGAAATTGAAAAAAAATTCTATCGCTTCCAAAAATGTATGTTTTATATTCATTGGACCAAGAAGATAGTAATTTAGGAATTAGGGCAAAGAAGATAATGTCAAATGAAAAATTGGGTCGAGAAAGATAAAGTCAAATCAGAATAAGGTCAAAAAAATTCAGCCAAAGAAGAATTATAAGAAAGAAAATAAAAAAAAATTAGATGAATGTAACTTAGGTTGAAGAAAAATTGGGTCAAAATAATTTCAGTCAAATTCAGGTCATAATAATTTAGGTCATGTCGAAGATAGGTCAAAATACTTTTAGCCAAACAAAAATTAAGTCAGTATAATTTTAATCGACCAAAAATTGGGTCCAAATAGTTCAAGTCACACAAAAATTAAATTAATATAATTCAAGTCGAATTAAAATTAGGTCAGAATACATTCAGTCAAATAAATATCAGGTCAATGTAATTTGAGTCGAATAAAAATTAGGTCAAAATAATGTTAATAAAAAAATTAAATTAATATAATTCAAGTCGGTTAAAACTTGGGTCAGAATAATTGAGGTCAAATTAAAGATAGGTGTAAATAATTTAGGTCAAATAAAAATCTGGTCAAAACTATTTTAGTCAAATAAAAGGTCGTTCACAATATTTTTAGTTAAATAAAGATAAGATTTGGTTGATCTAATTTAGGTCAAAATAATTTTATTTACATAAAATTCAGATCAAAATAATTAGTCGTAGAATAATTAGGCCAACATAATTGAAGTCAAATAAAATTTAAGTCAATTTAGATAAAGTCGAATAAAAATAGGGTCAAAATAGTTTTAGTAAAATAAACATTTTTGTGGAAATAATAGACAACAAAATCAAAGTTAGGTCAAAATACTTTTGGTTAAATAACAATTGGACGCAAGTAATTTACATCATAAATAAAAGTTAGGTCAAAGTAATTGCAGTTAAATAAAAATAGGTCAAAGTATTTTTAGTCAAATAAATATTAGGTCAAAATATTTTTAGTCAAAAAGATATTGGGTCAAAATATTTTTAAACAAATAAATATTAGGTCAAAATATTTTTTGTCAAATAAAAAATAGGTCAAAATATTTTTAGTCAAATAAATATAAGGTCAGAATATTTTAAGTCAAATAAATATTAGGTCAAAATATTTTTAGTCAAATAAAAAATAGGTCAAAATATTTTTAGTCAAATAAAAAATAGGTCAAAATATTTTTAGTCAAATAAATATAAGGTCAGAATATTTTAAGTCAAATAAATATTAGAGACAAATAATTTGCGTCAAATAAAAATTAGGTCAAAGATGATGAAGCTAAATGCGAATTAGATCAAAAGAGATTAAGTCTGATGTGTCTTAGGTCAAAAGAATATTGAGTCAAATAAAAAATAGGCCACAGGAGATAAAAGTTTAACGATATTATTAGGTCGAATTAATTTACGGTATATGTCTAATATTAAGTAAATATAAAGATTTGAAATTAAAAATTAGAAAGAAGAAATTCTGAGAATTAGTTTTTTCAAAAATATTTTAATATTATTTTTTAAAACTTAATTTCCATATTAATTTTCATTTTTGCACTTGAAGATTTTTCATTAATATTTTTGAGAATTCGATTATTTCCTAAAGTTTTAATTAACATTCTCTAAAATTTAATTTTTAAAAATTGTAATAAAATTCTTGAAAAAAATCCAATTATTTTCAATTAAATTTTGCAAAATTTCAATTATTAAAAATCTTTTTAATTGTATATTTCAAAACTTTAATTAGAAAAATTATTCAAAAATAGCTTTTCATTTATTTTCACAAAATTTTCAATTAAAATTCTCTAAAATTTAATTTTTAAAAATTGTAATAAAATTCTTGAAAAAAATCCAATTATTTTCAATTAAATTTTGCAAAATTTCAATTATTAAAAATCTTTTTAATTGTATATTTCAAAACTTTAATTAGAAAAATTATTCAAAAATAGCTTTTCATTTATTTTCACAAAATTTTCAATTAAAATTCTCTAAAATTTAATTTTTAAAAATTGTAATAAAATTCTTGAAAAAATCAATTTTTTTCAATTAAATTTTTTCAAAATTTTAAAGTATTCAAACTCTTTTTAATTGTATATTTCGAAAATTTAATTAGAAAAATTATTCAAATATAGCTTTTCAATTATTTTCACAAAATTTTCAATTAAAATTCTTGAAAAGTTAATTTTCAAAGCTTGTAATAAAATTCTTGAAAAAAAATGATTTATTTTTAAATAAATTTTACAAAATTTTTCAATTATTCAAAATCTTTTTAATTGTATATTTCAAAAATTTAAATAGAAAATTTATTCAAAAATAACTTTTCAATTATTTCCAAAATTTTCAATTAAAATTCTTCAAAATTTAATTTTAAAAAATTATAACAAAACACTTGAAAAATGATTGATTTTAAAAAAATTTTTTAAATTTCAATTATTAAAAATCTTTTTAATTGAATATTTCGAAAATTAAATAAAAAAATTATTTAAAAATAATTTTTCAATGATTTGTCTATAGTGTTATACTTTTTACACTATAAAAATCGAAATTAGTTGCATTTTATACTATAAGAATGTGGTATTTTGTTGCAAAATTTGGAAGATTAGTCTAAAAAGTCATAATATCCGAGGCGTGTAAGTATTTAAAAGAAAATTATAATCAATTTATATTAATAATAATAATTGAAATGATTAAATTAAATGTAATCAAAATAAAAAGAAAAAATTTGAAATATATTTGAAAACTTTACCTCGATAATGTCGGAAACTTCTTGAGTGATATTATCGATATGGAATTTCCTCAAATGACTTGTACAGTTCGTGCATAGATGTCGACTCCTGCCTTGTCTGCAAAATAAAACGTGTTATTTATACATTTCTTTTTTAACATACTTTATTTTATTTTTTCATTATTATTCCCCTCAATATTTATTTAAATATTTGCAATTTTTTTCAATTCTCTTCTCTTTCCTTCTGCGTGCAAAAATATTAATTCAACTAATGGCGTCATCACAATAAAAGCGTCACACTAATTTAATATAATTTCACTACTTTTTCAACTAGAAAAGAAAAAAAAAAGAAAATTTACCTTTTGTTTCGTTGCACTTTAAAAGAAAATTTTGTATATTTTTCTCTTCTGCAATTTTTTCCTCCAATTTTTTTCTCTCTTTAATGAAATGACACAGTGAACGCCTGACACACTAACTTTACAGGCAACTGCTACTAGAGTGAAATGAATGGTCAACGAAATGAAAAAGAAAGAAAGAGTGGAAAGAGTGTAAGGGGCGAGAGAATAGAAGAAGAAGAATAGGAAAAAGAAGAAGGGGTGCGAACAAATAATGGTGGGAGAAAATGGGCAAATATTGTTTAAAAACTGCAAGGTATTCGCTTGACCTTAACTTGAGAATATAATAGAAGAATTACGATGGGGATTAGAAATTGAAGGTTTGGGTTCAAAATGAGGTATCATTTTCTTAGAAACAGGTAGTCATTAATGCCTGTGAAATGCTAATTTTCTCACCATGTACCCATTTTACTTCATTTTCACTATTTTCACTATTTTCACAAAAATTTTCATATTTTGTCTTTCTACTGATTTTAGAACGTGTTCTTTCCTGTTTTTTCTTCTTTAAAAATATTTCCTTTATTTTTTAATTCTTTTTATGTTTATTCATTAACAATTAAAAATAATATTTATAATTATAACTAATAACTATAATTAATAATTGAACTTAATAATTTCAAATAATAATTTCAATTAATAATTTCAATTAATATTTACATTAAAAGATTGCAATTAATATTTTTAATTAATTTTTACAATAAATTATTACAAATAATAATTACAAATAATAAATACAATTAATAAATACAATTAATAATTTAAATTATTCATTGCAATTAATATTTACATTCAAAGATTGAAATTAATTTTTACAATAAATTATTACAATTTTAATAATTAAGATTAATAATTAAAATTAATATTTACATTTAAACGTTGAAATTAATCTTTACAATAAATTATAAAAATTAATAATTGAAATTAATATTTACATTTAAACATTGCAATTAATATTTGAAATAAATCTTTACAATTAATATTCACAACTAAATATTGCAATTAATATTTGTAATTAATCTTTACAGTTAATATTTACAACTAAATATTGCAATTAATAATTACAATTATTATTTACAATTAATAATTGAAATTTATAATTGAAGATAATAATTGAAATTATTCATTACAATTAATATTTGCAATTAATAATTGAAATTTATAATTGAAGATAACAATTGAAATTATATTATTATCTTTTAAAAATAATTGAATTTTGGTAAAATCGTATAAAAATAATTGGAATTTGACAAAATTTTTCAAAAATAATTGAATTTTGGTAAAATCGTTAAAAAATAATTGAAATTTGACAAAATCTTTTTAAAATAATTGAATTTTGGTAAAATCGTTTAATAATAATTGAAATTTGACAAGATTTTTTGAAAATAATTAAATTTTAGGAAAAATTTTTTTAAATAATTGAATTTTAGTAAAATTGTTTAAAAATAATTGAAATTTGCAAAATCTTTTAATAATAATTTAATTTTGGTAAAATCGTTTAAAAATAATTGAAATTTGACAAAATCTTTTCAAAATAATTGAATGTTGGTAAAATGCTTTTAAAATAATTGAATTTTTTATAAATCGTTAAAAAATAATTGAAATTTGACAAAATCTTTTTAAAATAATTGAATTTTGGTAAAATCTTTTAAAAATAATTGAAATTTGACAAAATCTTTTTAAAATAATTGAATTTTGGTAAAATCGTTTAATAATAATTGAAATTTGACAAGATTTTTTGAAAATAATTAAATTTTAGGAAAAATTTTTTTAAATAATTGAATTTTAGTAAAATTTTTTGAAAATAATTGAAATTTGCAAAATCTTTTAATAATAATTTAATTTTGGTAAAATCGTTTAAAAATAATTAAAATTTGACAAAATCTTTTTAAAATAATTGAAATTTGACAAAATCTTTTCAAAATAATTGAATGTTGGTAAAATGCTTTTAAAATAATTGAATTTTTGTAAAATCGTTAAAAAATAATTGAAATTTGACAAAATCTTTTTAAAATAATTGAATTTTTGTAAAATCGTTTGAAAATAATTGAAATTTGACAAAATCTTTTTAAAATAATTGAATTTTGGTAAAATCTTTTAAAAATAATTGAAATTTGACAAAATCTTTTTAAAATAATTGAATTTTGGTAAAATCGTTTAAAAATAATTGAAATTTGACAAAATCTTTTTAAAATAATTGAATTTTGGTAAAATCGTATAAAAATAATTGGAATTTGACAAAATCTTTTTAAAATCATTGAATTTTGGTAAAGTCCTTTAAAAAATAATTGGAATTTGACAAAATTTTGCAAAAGTAATTGAATTTTGGTAAAATCGTAAAAAAATAATTGAAAGTCGACACAATTTTTCAAAAATAATTGAATTTTGGTAAAATCTTTTTAAAACATTTGAATTTTGATAAAAAAAACATTGTAATTAATATTTCCAATTAATCTTTACAATTAATATTCACAACTAAATATTGCAATTAATATTTGTAATTAATCTTTACAGTTAATATTTACCATAAATATTGAAATTAATATTTACATTCAAACATTGCAATTAATATTTGATATTAATCTTTAAAATAAATTATTACAATTAATAATTGAAATTAATAGTTACAATTAATATTTACAACTAAACATTGCAATTAATATTTGTAATTAATCTTTACAATTAATATTTACAACTAAACATTGCTTTTAATTATTAATTACAATTATTAATTAATAGGTATAATTGTATAATAATTTAAAAAAAATATATAAGAAATATTTAATATAATAATGATTAAAAGATTAAATCAAAATTTTAATTCTGATTAAGGGCATTTGAACCTTGATGACGTCACACATGCTTTGCATAATCTGTAACGTCATCAAGGTTCAAATGCCCTTAAAATTTTAAATTAATCCATTAATTTAATTTTGTAATTAATTAAATTTTTGAAAATTAATTTAAATTTTGAAAATTAATTTAAATTTTGAAAATTAATTCATGTTTTAAAAATGAATTTAAGTTTTGAAATTTATTTTAAATTTTAAAAAGAAATATTATTTTTGAAAACTGATTTACTATTAATTCCTACCGAGAGAACCATTTATTTTCTACGTTTGATTTTTTTATTTTCTTCGTTTCATTTTTTAAATAAAAAAATTATTTTTCTCTATTATTTAAATAATATTTTTTCATCCTGAAAAATATGTGTGAAGGTGTTTGGTTATGGTAAATAATTTACCGGAAGTATTAATAGAGATATTTTAAACAGTATAAGATTTTTGGGTCCCTTTTGTCACCCAGGTACATAAGTTATTAGTCGTCTTGAAAACCTCAAACGTTACTGAGGTGCTTAGAAAACTTCATCACTTATTTGTATATTAGTCATTTTTGTATACAGTGAGAAGTTAAGAATCAAGCAAAAATAGTGAAAAAAGCCAACCTTTTAAATATTTTATATAAAAAAGAAACAAATTTTTTCCCTTTTTAAATCAAGAAATTTCAAGTCGACCAACAGTATTTTTTAAAAGTGATTTTAAGTGATTCAATTTTTATTTAACTACCTAATTTAATATTTTTTAAATAAATTAAATTCGAAACAGTAACAAAATTAACAGAAAGAAACAAATTCACCGATAGAAACACTCGAAACAAATTTTTACCAAAGAAAAATATATTCATTTTATTCAAATTTTTATTTATTTTATTCATTTTATTCAAAAAAAAATTTATGTTTATTATAAGTGATATTTAAAAGTGTACTGCAATTTTGTAATTTTTTCATTTTGAAAAATAAAAATGTCATCTGAAATTGATGAGTTTCTGTCAGGACCTTTAGTCACTTGGGTAAGTTTTTAATTAAATAAAATTCACGTTTCGCATTTAAAAGCAAAATGAAATAAATTCGATAAATTAGAAAAATAAAATTCACAAATAGTTTATAAATAATTGAAATTGTTTTATATTTTCACAAACAGTTTATAAGCTGTCTAAGTGATGCAAATCTACTGGTATCGTATGATGATCTTGTGGACGGAGTTTTACTTCACGATGTTTTTACCCAAATGTAAGTCGCAAAAATTTTCCAAAAAAATTTATTTTTCTAGAAAATAAAATTTGTTCATTTAGTTCAAAAAAAAAATATTTGTAAAATTCAATTTGGTTGGAATTTTTATTTAATAGAAATAAAATTTTTTTAAATTCATAAAAACTATATTTGACGACATTTTTATTCAATGATATTATTTAATAATATTTTTCGTAACAAATATTTTTCATTAACAATATTTTTCATCAACAATATTTTTTATTAAAAATATTTTTCGTTAACAATATTTTTCATTAACAATATTTTTCTAACAATATATTTATTTAACAATATTTTTAATTAACAATATTTTTAATTAACAAAAATCTTATTTAACATTCATTTTAAGTAACAATATTTATTAAAGCGAATATTTTTGAAGTCAAATGTTTATTTGAACGAATTTAGATCAAATAACGATTTATTTAGATGAGAATTAAAATAAATAAAAATTAAGCTTAACAGAAATGCTGCTTAATAAAAATTAATTCAAATGCAAATTCTGTGAAATGAAAATTCTGCTAAAGAAAAATTAGGTCAAATAAAAATTCTGCTTTATAAAATTGAAGCCAAATAGAAATTCCAAATTTTAGGTCAATAATTGACCTAATTTTCATTTGGCACAATTCTCATTTGACCGAATTTCTTCTTTTTCCGTTTTTAAATTCAGATTTTCTATTTTGCCTAATTTTCACTTAGCAGAATTTTGCTTAATAAATATTAGGTTAAATATAAATTTTGCTTAATGCAAAGTAGGTCAAATAGAAATTCCACTAAATGAAAATTATGTCAAATAGAAATTCTGCTTTACAAAAATCAAGAAAAATAGAAATTCTAAAAATTAACAATATAATCAATAGAAATTCTATCAAATAAGAATTCTGCTAAATGAAAATTAGGTCAAATATACATTTTACTGAAGAAAAATTAGGTCAATTAAAAGGTCTGTCAAATTTTCTGCTTTTTCAGGCCTCGGATCGACTTTCAATTATATCTACAATTAAGAAATTTTCAAAAATTGAATTTTGGTAAAATCTTTGAAAAATAATTGATATTCCACAAAATTTTTCAAAAATAAATGAATTTTGGTAAAATCATATAAAAATAATTGGAATTTGACAAAATTTTTCAAAAATAATTGAATTTTGGTAAAATTGTTTAAAAATAATTGAAATTTGATAAAATATTTTTATAATAATTGAATTTTTGTTAAAGTTTAAAAATAATTATGACAATAACAATAGTAAACAAATTAGTTTTTTAAAAATATTTTAATGTAATTTTTTGAAAATAATTGAATTTTTTAAAAGAATTTTTGTATAATTTAAAAAAAAGTAATTTTTTGAAGAATTGTAGATAAAAATTTTCACAATTATTGTTTTCTCCAAAATGTTAAAAATAATTTTAAAAAATTTTAATGTTTGTATTATTTTTTGTATCCATGTATTTGAATTTTCGGAATTATATTTTTGAAAATAGGTATTGAAAATAATTGAATTTTAAAAATTTATAATAAAAAAAATTATAAGAATTACTTTTTTCAAAAAAAATTTTAATATTATTTTTAAGAAGCTAGTTTTTATTAATTTTCATTTTTATAAATTTACATTTGAAGATTTTTCATTAAATTTTTTTTGAGAATTTAATTATTTTCACAAAATTTGCAATTAAATTTTTTTCAAAAGTTAATTTTCAAAAATTATATAATAATAAGATTTGAAAAAATCAATTATTTTCAATTAAATTCTACAAAATTTCAATTATTCCAAATCTTTTTAATTGTATATTTCGAAAATTTAATTAGAAAAATTATACAAAAATAATTTTTGAAAGATTTTTCTATTTATTTTTCACTCAAGAAAAATCGAAATAATTTGCAATTTATACTAAAAATGTGGTATTTTGTTGCAATATTTGAAAGAAAAGTGGAAAAAGTCGCAATTTTTGAAAATAAATCGAAAAAAGTCGCATTTTTGGAAAATAGTCGAAAAAAGTCGAAAAAGTCATAATATCCGAGGCCTGCATTTTATTATTAAACGCAATTAACAAATAAATAAAATTAACTGAATCAACAAAAAATTTAATTATTTAATTAATTTATATATAATTTAATTATTTAATAAAAAAAATTCAGAGAGTATAATTTTTTGTAATTCTTTTTTTAAAATTATATCAGATGTCCCCAACCGTATCACAATGATATCTTAACTGCAAATGAAGAATGGTCCATGAGATTGAGAAATTTGGAGAGTATTTTAGAAAATCTCAAACAATTTTACGAAGAACATTTAGGACAAATTTTAGTAAAATTACCAAATGTTTTCGATTTGGCCAAAAAACCAGAATCACACGTGGAAGAAATGAAACATTTACTGCTTTTAATTTTGGGCTGCGCTATTCAGTGCCAAATGAAAGAAACTTTTATTCACAAAATTAAAACTCTCGATGTCACGATTCAGGAGCAAATTGTCCATCTTATTAAATTGGTAAGTCTTTTTTTAAATAATTTTTTTTTACTTTATACAATAAAAAAAATAATTAGATATTAATTAAAAATCATTAGACTAATAACTAATTCATCTAAAAATAATATAAATTAATATAAATAAATAAAAATAAATAAAAATAAATAAAAATAAATATAAATAAATAAAAAGAAATATAAATAAATAAAAATAAATATAAATAAATATAAATAAACAATAGAAAGTAAAAAAATATATTGTTTAATTAATTAATTAACTAAATTAATATAAATATTTTTAAATATTAAAAAAAATTAATAATTAAAATTACAGAATTGTTTCTAATAAATTTTTTTTTCATCGCAGGTTACCGAGGATCAGAGTATTGTGATTAATCAAGAATTATTACTGAATCTTAATGCATCTGATTTATTTCCCCAGATGAAAAATTTAATTGAAGAGAGAAATTTATATCGCGAGGTAATAATAAAATTTTTTTCCCCTTTATTATATGCATAAATTAGAATTGCAAAAAAATTAACAAGAAAAATGTCTTTATTTTCAGAAATTGAAGAAATTCGAACTCAGAGAACCTGATATATGCAATAATTCAATGATTCTTTCGAGAAGTGATTATTTTAGTAAATCTGTATTAAATTCGACTGGCTATTTTGAAAGTGAGGAGGATCAGTCTTGTTATGAGGTGGCAAATTTAAAATCTAAAGTCAGAAAACTACGAAACGAATTGTAAGTTTCAAGAATATTTAAACATTTTTAATTTTTTAATTGTCTTTTCTTTTAAATATTATTTTTTTTCTAAAAATAATTTTTCCAAATTAATTATAATGAATAATTTATCGAAATTTTCAATTTTACGCATTTTTTTCTATCAAATATTATTGTTATAGATAATATTTATCCAATTAATTATCAAATTATTTACTAAATTTTTTAATTTTATTTTTCTCTCTTTCTTTTAAAAAATTTTTTCTTTCAAATTATTTCTTTATAATTTATCAAATTAATTATCAAACTATTTATACTTAAATTTTTAAAAGTAAATTATTTATAATTTTTATTCTCTCAATTAATATTTTTATTTTTCATCAAATTAGTTATGAAAAATTATTTTCTCAAATTTTTAAATTTGATAATTATTTTTTTTCAATTAATATTTTTATAATTTATCAAATAAATAAATCATCAAAATTTAAAATTTATAAATTTTTTTCTTTCAAATATTATTTTTATAATCATCAAATTATTTATAAAAAATATTTTCTCAAATTCTTGAATTTGACAATTTTTATTCTCTTAATTAATATTTTTATTATTCATCAAATTAGTTATGAAAAATAATTTTCTCAAATTTTTAAATTTGATAATTTTTCTTTCAATTAATATTTTTATAATTTATCAAAATAATTATTAAATTTACTAAATTTTACAATTTTTTTTTCTTTTAAGTATTTATTTTTTTTCCATATTTAATTGTTTTAGGGAAGAGAAATGTGAATATCTAATGGAATGCAAAGGAGAAGTTGAGCACAATACAATTCTAATTGCAAAACTTTATGAAGAGGTAATTTTTTAAAATCTTTTTTTAATTTTTCGTTTACTATTTTCCATTTCTGTTTTATTAATTTCTTTCTATTATTTTCTATTCAAGTTTCAAATAAAGAATTAAAATAATTTAAGTTTAAATTTAATAATAAAATATAATTAATAAAATAAATAAAGGAAATTAAATAAATTATTTAATTAACCTAATTATGTTAATTAATGATAATTTAATTATAATTTTCTAACGATAATTTAATTATCATTAAATATTAATTAATGATAATTTAATTATAATTCATTATTAATTATTAATAATTTAATTATTATCGATTATTAATTAATGATTAAAATTATAATTAATTATAATTAAATTATAATAATAGAAATTGAATTAATAATTAATTTAACAATTGAAGCAACAAGTTTCTAAGTAGAAAAAAAATTGCAGAATGAAAAATTGATGCTGCAAGCGCGAACTGCCAAATCTTATCGAGATGAATTGGATGCTGCGATTGAAAAGGGAGAGAAAGTTGATCGTCTTGAAATGGAAGTTGCACGTTATCGGGAAAAAATGAATGATCTCGAATTTTACAAAACTACCATCGAGGAAATACGCGAGGACAACAAGTAAATTTATTCTCCTCTTTGAATTTTTTTTTTTTCTTTAAATATTACTTTTTTATTTGAAAAGAAAAAATTTTCTCATACAAAAAAAAATTAACAAAAAACATTTTCTTTTTTCTTCCTTTTTAGAGTTTTATTAGAAACAAAAGAGACACTAGAGGACGAATTAAAATCACAGCGAAAATTGAATGAGAAAATTCCCAAACTTGAAGCACAAATTGCCGACTGTAAACAACTTGTTGAAAAAATAACTGTGGTAAATAACTCAATGAAACTTTTATTTATTATTTAATTTTTCATATTTTCATTAAGTTTTCATTATTAAAAAATTTTTTTAATTAAAAGAAAATTCATTAAATATTAAATTTTTTTTTAATTGAAAGAAAATTTATTAATTATTAAATTTGTTTTTAATTAAAAGAAAATTGATTAAATATTAAATTTTTTTTTAATTGAAAGAAAATTTATTAATTATTAAATTTGTTTTTAATTAAAAGAAAATTGATTAAATATTAAAAAATTTTTGTTAATTAAAAGAAAATTCATTAATTATTAAAATTTTTTTTTAATTGAAAGAAAATTTATTAATTATTAAATTTTTTTTTTATTAATAGAAAATTCATTAATTATTAAAATTTTTTTAATTATTAAAAAGAATATTTTGTTTAATTATTATTTAAAAGAAAAATTATTTTAATTATTAAAAAAAATTATTAGGAACGAACAGCTGAGAGAGAAAAATATCAACAGCTTCAAGAAGAAAATATTCACCTGCAAGTTTTGGCCAAATCTTCAAAAGATGTTTCAATAGTGGAATCTGGTTTCGATTCCGATGAGCCAGGTAATTAATTCAAATAATTATTAAAATTAATTATTATTCCTTCTTTTATTATTCGATTTTTCTTCAAAAATTTTTTTTTTTATTTTTCAATAATCATTTTATTATTTAATATTATTATTGTTAGATAATAATTTAAATTTATTTTATCAAAAGTTATAGTTTAATTAATTTAAATTGTAAATTAATAATATTACTATTTTTTACTACATTATTTTCTATCTATTTATGTTTATTAATTACTCTAATAAAATAAATCATTAAAGTTATTAATTGTAAATAATTAATTAACTGAAACTATTTTTTTTTATTAATTCTTTTTATAAAAGTCACGGACAAAGGGAATCGAACCCGCGACCAACGAACTTGAAGACTAACGTTCTTTTCCCGAGGCTATCGTGCTTATATTTATTTTTCCATTCATAATAATTAATTACTAGATTTAGAAATTGTAAAAACTGCAAAATAATATTATATTGATAATATAATGATTATTAAGTAACGAAATTAAAATAAAAATTAAATAGAATAATTTTTACTAAAATTAAAATTAAATTAAAATTAAATAAAAATTAACTAAAATTAAAAATACTGAAAAAATTTTTTTAAAAAATAATAATAATTAATTTTTCAATAAATAATTAAATTTTGTTTGTTTACCAAATAATAGGCATTGGAAATAAATCATTGTCAGATCAATTGACAAACAGTGCTCAAAAGCAGGCGCGAAGGCTCGAATTGGAAAATCGTCGTCTCTCGTCAATTGTAAAATCAATGAAGGAAGAAAATTCATTTCAAAGAAGTCCTCAAAAATTAATGGATCTCGATAAAGAGAGAAAAGACATTGAAATAAAATTCCAATCATTGAGTAAAAAATATGAGCGATTAGTTCATCAAAATTCGCATTTAGAGCATAATTATAAAATAATGAAACAAGAGAATAAGCAACTGCAAATATCATTGAAGAAACAACAGGATGAACTTGACGATCAAATTACACTTGAATTTCAACACGATCAATTGAGTAAGGATTACGTGAATCGTCTTCACGAGAGGGAAATTTTGAAAAATAATCTCAAAGATGTTAACAGTGAATTAAAATTACTTCAAGAATCGCACGATAAACTTCAATTGGATTACAGTGATTTGCAGAGTAATCGGGAAAATTACGATATGGAAATGAAAAATTACAAGAATCTCAAGAAGGAGCATATTAAGTTGAAGGTAAATTTTACATTTCAAAAAAATACTTTTTTTATATTTTCGTATTTTTTTTATAAATTAAAAAGCGATTTATGAAAGGAAAAAAAACGATTCAATTATTATAAAAAAATATTCAAAATTAAATTATTTTCAAAAAATATTCGAAATTCAATTATTTTCAACATCTAGTATTTTCATTAAATTTCGCAAAAGAATTTAACTATATTTAAAAAATAATTAATAAAATTCATTCAAAATACAATTATTTTCATAAATAATAATTTTTTTATGGGAATTCAATTAATTTAGAATAATAGCATTTTCAAAAAAAATTTCGAAAGAATCAATTATTTAACAAAATTTTAATACAATTCTTCATAATAAATTCAATTACTTTCACTAATAATAACATTTTTCATGGAAATTCCATTTTTAAAAGAAAACTTTTTGATAAAATTCTAAGCAAGAATTCAATTATTTTCATAAATAATAAAACTCATCAAAGAATTTCAATTATTTTTAATACTATTTTAAATTAATTAATCAAAAAATTCAATTATTTTCACAAAAATAAAATTTTCTACAAGAATTCAATTATTTATGATAAAATTTTGATAATATTTATTATATTTCTCGAAAAAATTAATTATTTAAAACAATGTTTATAAAATTCTTATGAAGAATTCAATTATTTTCAAAAATAATAAAATTTTTCACAGAAATTCAATTCTTTTTAAATATTCTAATGAAATTTTTCGTAATAATTCAATTATTTTTAAAAATAATAATATTCTTCCTAAGAATTTAATTATTTTTGAAAATTTTAATAAAATTCTTAGCAATTACTTTAATTATTTTCATAAATAATAAAATTCATGGCTGGATTTCAAT
Source organism: Leptopilina syphax (assembly GCA_032872505.1). NCBI lineage: Eukaryota > Metazoa > Arthropoda > Insecta > Hymenoptera > Figitidae > Leptopilina > Leptopilina syphax. The sequence continues at coordinate 2,039,213 of CM065475.1, forward strand.
TATTTTGAATACAATTTTTCAGGAATTGCTCAAAAAATATAATTAAGCTTAAAAATTTAATTTCAATTCATCGAAAAAATTTATTATTTTTAAAAAATGTTTTTTTTTAATTTTTTGAAAGAATTCAATTATATTTTCAAATATTTTAAATATTTTAATAAAATTGTTCGAAACAAATCAATTATTTTAAAATTTGAATACAATTTAAATTAAATTTTTTTGAAATAATTCAATTATCATACTTTTACATTTTAATAAAATTCTTTCCAAGAATTCAATTATTTACATAAATAATTCCTCGAAAGAATTCAATTAATTAAAAATAAATTACAAAATTATTTCCGAAAATTTAATTATTTTGAGGCACTTTCATAAAATTCTTAGCAACTATTCAATTATTTTCATAAATAACAATATTCATCACAAGAATTCAATTATTTTTCAAAGTAATAAATTTTTTCTTGCAAATTCAATTATTTTGAAAAATCCTAATAAAATCTTTTGCAAGAATTCAATTCTTTAAAAAACATTTTAATTAAATTCTTTGTAAAATTTAATTATTTTTGAAAACTTTTCGCAATTTTGGTCGTCAAAGTTTAATTTTTTCGATATTAGCTAATTTTTTACTACTTTTTTTAGTTTGAAAGCTACTCTTTACTACTTTTTTAAAATTAATTATTAATTTGTTTTCATTAAAACAATTGAAAGTTTTCATATATAAATTATTTTTAATAAATAAATTAATTATACATAACTTTCTTATTACAACAATTAAAAGTATTGTTATAGATATATTTTTTTATAACAATAATTTATAAATTGTAAAAATAATATTTCCAATTATTTTTTAAATTAAAATAATTCGAAGTTATTACCTAATTATAAATTACTTTTTCATTAAAACAATTAAAAGTTTTTATTTATAAATTATATTTCAATTAAAATAATTAAATTAATTACAAATATCTTCCTAATTATAACAGTCCTTAATTATCAATTATTTTGTAATGAAAATAATTCAAAGTTATTAATAAGAAATTACTTTTTAACAACAACAATTAAAACTTACTAATTATTAATTACTTTCTAATTAAAATTATTATTTATTTTAATTACAATTATTTTAATTACAAATTACATTTTAATTAAAATAATCGTTAGTACCAAATTTTAAATTATAACTTTTTAATTAAGACAATTGAGAGTTATTAAACTAGAAATTACTTTTTAATTAAAACAATTAAAAGTTAATGATTATGAATTATTTTTTTTAATAGAACAATTGCTTTTTAATTGGAAAATACAAAACTAAGAAGACCAATTTTTCTATTTGACTTTTTCAAGTCAAATTCGTTTTTCAAAAGAAATATATAAATAAATACTTAAATTAATTAATTTGCGAAATAATTAATAATAAATAATAGTTTTCAATTAAATTTTACAATACTAATAAATTTATAAAAAATTTGTTATAAAAAATGTGCTAACGACTCAACTGATTTAGGAGGATTTTCGGAACATGTTCGTGAATTCGAAACTACTGATGGTTCAGCATAAAAATCTGGAAGAGAAAAGTAATGAGGATTTAAATAAATTGAAAATTAAAGTAAGCGACATGCAAGATGCATTATCTACCAAAGAACAAAGATGTTTGAGTTTGGAATATAAAATCAAAAATTTGAATCAACGTTGCGAGGTAAGAAATTTTTTTTCCGAGTAAATAATAATAATATAAAATTTTTTAAATTTTTTACTAATTGCTTTTTTTCTTGCTTTTTCAGGAACTAATGGAAATGAATGATCATTTAAATACCGATCGGCAGAAACTTATGACTTACACACACGATCTGACACTTCAAAATAAAGACTTTCTCGAGCAAACTTTGGAGGAAAAGGATAATTTTTATCAGGAAAAAAAGAATTACATGTCAGTATATTAATACATTAATTTAATTTAATAAATTTAATTAAATTTCGAATAAATTTAAATTAATAATTTAATTAATAATTTAATACATAGGAAAAAAATTATTTGATTCAAATAAAAATTTTTTGATTCAAGTAAATATTTATTTGATAAGTATAGACAAGTGAATACGTTACTTGATTCAAATAATATTTTTCTCTGAGTACATCTGTATTCAAATTTTTTATTCAAAAATTAGTAGAGTAAACAAATTTTTTAATTACTTTAAAATTCATTAAATTAAAATCTTCTAATTATTTATAGAAACACCATTAATCAAATGAATTGTCACGTGAGAAAATTGGAGGAAAAAATAATGGAATATTACAAAAACGCTCCACCTTCGACATGTAATAAGGGGTAAATTATTTACTTATTTTATATAATTTATTATTTATTTTAATAAATAATTTATTCTTAAAAAATTTATTATTTATTTTAATAAATAATTTATTTTAAAAAAATTTATTATTTATTTTAATAAATAATTTATTTATTTAGTTTTTAACTGAATACTTTAGAAAAAGTTATTTCCAAATTTCTTAAAATATTTTTTGCAATTGCAGGAAAACTACTAAACCAAATTTTGTTTCGAAAATGATAAAGACCACTTCCGATTTGTTTAACAGGGTAAATATTCAAATTTTAATTTAAAAAAAATACAAATATATAAACTTTTCTGTTACTGAAATGCATGGAATTTTTATAAATTTAATTATATTAAATTTAATTAAATTTTTTAGAGCCGTCGTTCTTCTAATTCTTGGGAGGATAATATTAAAGAAACAGATAACAAAGTAACGAATGAAATGAAAAATCGTACAATGACACTCGATCCACGATTATTACGAGGTAAATTTATTGAAATTATTATTAATTATGAAAAAAATAATATTAATTTACTGCTTATGTAAATTTCCTTGTATTTTATTATTACTTTTCTGGTTTATTAACAATTTAAAAAAAAATAATTTTTAGGAAAAAGAAATTTAGGATCTCGGGATTATGTGTCTTTGGGAAGTTTCGGAAGCGTAGGGAGACGCAAATTTTCCAATTTCTATGAGGACAATGAAATTTCTGGATCTCCTTCAGATGTGAGTCACGAATTTTTAATTATTTCTAATTATTTCACTGCGAAAAAATAATTAAAATTTTCTTCCTATTTTTTAATTTATACTATATGTATTCTATTTCTATTTTAATATTACATTAATTTATTAGCATTGCAATATTTTAATGAAATTGTTTTTACATTAATTCCAAATAAATTTAGAAACAAATTTTTAGAAACAACAATTTTGAATTTTTCTATTCGGATTTTCAAATTCGTTTTTTATTTATTATTATTTATTTACTTATCATTATTAATTAATTAGTTTATTATTATTTTTTATTACTATTCACATTCAATAAAATATTTCTAGTCTTATTTATTATTAATTTGTTATCATAAATAATTTATTGCAATTTTTTATATTAATTCTAAATAAATTTAGAAACAAAAATTTTGAATATTATTTTTCCACTCGGATTTTAAAATTCCTTTTTTATTTGTTATTAACTTGTTACTATTATTTATTATTAATGAATTAGTTTATTATTATTCTTTTTATTAACATTTATATTTATTTAATTATTTATTTGTTACTATTTATATTATTTATTTATTTATTTATTTATTAACACTCTCATTTATTATTAATTAATTTATTACTATAATCAGTACTTTATTAAAATATTTTTTGTCTAATTAAATTTAGAAACAAAAATTTTGAATTTTTCCTGTCGGTTTTCAAATTTGCTTTTTACTTATTATTATTTATTCACTTATTACTATTATTTATTATTAATTTAATTTATTATCATAAATAATTTATTGCAATTTTTTTTACATTAATTCCAATTAAATTTAGAAACAAAAATTTTGAATTTTTACAGTCGGATTTTCAAATTTGTTTTTTATTTATTATTATTTATTCACTTGTTACTATTTTATTTATTATTAAATTAATTTATTATCATAAATATTTTATTGCTTTTTATTATATTAATTCCAAATAAATTTAGAAACAAAAAATTTTGAATTTTGTTTTCCAGTCGGATTTTAAAATTCCATCGTCCGAAGATGAACAGCAAAATGAACCAATTCAAAAACTGAAACAATTTCATAATAATCGAGCGGCATTTGAAATAATAAACGAATCCGAAGATGGAAATTCAAATGAAGACGAAAATCAGAAAGAAATGATCGATAACAAACCAAAGTATCCAAAAAGATCAGCTAGTAAAAATTCCCTTTGGCTTGAATATGGTTGCGCATAATTTTTATTTCTATAAAAAAAAAATCAGAGAAAATTGTTTCTATCCCCCCCTCCGAATGGCAATATATTTTTTATTATATTTTTCTTTTCAATTTTATTTTGAATTATATTTATATCAGTATTATATTTTTATTTTATTTGATGTTTCGTGGAAAAAAAAGTCATTAATTAATAATAATTTATTATCTTCATGTTTGAAATTTTTTAATTGTAAAATAATTTTCACTTATGTTGTCAGTCACAAGTGGAATTATTTTTTATTTTTAAAATCGAGAGAAGTTCTGCGTTATCGACAATAATTTGTTAGCTGCAGTATATATCTTCATTTTAAGAGGTCTCTGCGTTGTTCCATTTTCACGATATAAACTTCAGATCAGTTGTAATTTTCATATATAAAAATTTATTTTTCAAAATGCTATTTAATTTAATGATATATTTTATTATGTGATTGTAAAAATTAATGAAATACGTACATATTTTTCATTTATAAAATATACTCTTTATTTTTTCCCCTCACACAAACACTATTTATTAAATAATATTTAAATTTATAAATTAACAATTTAATTTTAGTTCAATATTCATCTAATTTTAGTTTAATTTTTACATAATTTTATTTAAATATTTATTTCAATATTAATTTATTATTTTTATTTTTAAAAAAATTTATTTATTATTTTTATTATTGTAAGCCCGTACATTGTTAGAATAAATAAATTTTTATTTAACATTAAATTTATTACTAATTAAATTTATTATTAATTATTTAATTAGTAAGGTATGAATTTAATTTAAATTTAATACTAACCTAATATTTTAGTGAAGTATTGATTTTATTTTAGTATTTGATAATAATGTAATTTTTAGTTAGTATTAACTTAATCTTAATTTTTTTTTTATCTTAATTTCTATTTAATGTTGAATTTAATTTTATTTCAGTATTAATTTCTCTTTAGTCGAATAGTAATTAAATTTTAAATTAATAATGTAGCGCAAAAATCAGTGTGGAGGAAATGAGAGTGAGAGAGAAGTTCAATTAGTTCTCTCTTACTCTCATTATCCCCACTATGCTCCTTGCGCTTGCGCGTAAAGCTACTTTGCAATTAAGCGCCCTACACACCATTAAAGTAAATATAAAAAGTAAAGTAATTTAAAGCAATGTATTAATTTAATTTTATGTTAATTTAATATTAACTTATTTTTAGTTAATTATTATTATATAATTAAAATTAGTTAAAATGTACTTTTTATTTAAAATTAAATAAATTACATTAATTAATTAAAAATTTTATTATTTAATAAATTTCTAATATTAATTTAAATAGTTAACAGTTTATATTTATTGTTAATTTAAATAAATTTATTGTACTTCATTTAAAGTAACACTTTTCAATATTGAATATATAAAATATTCGACCACGTGACAATAGTATAATAAAAATTTATTTTAAGAATAAATCGCTTATGGACCTATATTAGACGTGATGCATTTCTAGAGCACAAAGAAAGCTTTATTTCAAATGCATTCTGAACGAGAAACTTCTCTACAATTGAGCGGAAATTCATTCTTGGATTTGGTCCAATATAATCAATGGCAATGAGTTGATTAAATTTTATTTCATAATTCACTTTCATGCACTAAACGAGTACACTGTTTTTTAATATTCTATTTAATTACTATTTTTTTCCAAATGTCAAAAGTTATTATAAATTTATTATAATTTTCTTCTTTGTCTTCTTCGAGGGAACCTACTTTCTTTTCTCTCTATTGCTCCCTCTTTCTTTTGTGTTTGTATTAATGTCGGCTAATAACCGAAGGTAGTTAAGTAGGAAAAAGAGGAGTGCGCAAGCGCAAGGAGCGTAGTGGGGTCAATGAGAGCGAGAGAGAAGTTCGAGTAGTTCTCTCTCACTCTCACTGTCCCCACTATTCTCTTTGCGCTTGCGCGCTCACTTTCTTCTCAATTAAGCGCCTTTCACACCAGTAGAATAAATGTAAAAATAACGTAAGACAATGAAAATTAATTTTAATTACTTTACACTCTTTTTGCTTTAATAAAAAGAGAGTAAAGCAATTATAATTAATTTAAAGCAATTAAAATTAATTTAAAACAATTCAAAAAAATAAATGTAAAAAAATAATGTAAAAAAATAATTAATAATGTAAAATAATAATAATAATTAATAATAAATAATGTAAAAAAATACAAATACTGTCTGGAATACCCGAACAATTTGAAAATGACGTAAATTTCAAGAATACGAATTCCAATTAATCATGGTTTCTGACAATAATAACGTATAATTTCTTTACTGTTTAATATTGAAATTAGGAATTTAATAACTCAAAGACATATATTCAATTGCTAAATTGTTTTGTATTTTTGTTTTTCACGCGTATGTAATTTGCAAAAATAATGCATTATTGATCGTCACGTCACGTCATTTGATATAATGGATTAATAATTATTTGTGTTATTTTTTTTTTCATTAGTTTACTCACATCAAGTGAATATTGAATTAATCACACTTATATTTTTTTAATTACTTGCAAAAAAAGGAGAAATATTATTCCATGAAAAAAAATCAATTTACGATTTTTTTTCAATAATAAATTTACATTTATAATAATGAATAAAATAATTAATAAATTTAAATAGAAAAAAATTTCAAACAAGAATCTTTTAATTACTGGTATAATAAAAAAAAAATTTATTTACTCAAAACCAAATAAATTTTAATTTAATAAAATTAATTTTAGTTTTAACTTTTTTTAACTAGAAAAATAAACTAAATAATTTTAGTTTTACCAAAAAGGAATTTTAGTCTGTTTTTTATTTAAATGATTTTATTATTTCGGTTTTTTTTTTAGAATTTCCACTATTTAAAATTCTTTAATACTGGAAAATAAAAAACTCTTCTCAAAAATTATTATCAAATTCTTTAAAACGATTCAATTATTTTCAAAAAATATTCGAAATTCTATTTTCAATATCTATTTTAGTAAAATTACCCAAAAGAATTCAATAATTAAAAAAAAATTGATAAAATTCATCCAAAATTCAATTCTCTTCATAAATAATAAAATTTTTATAGGAATTCAATTAATTTAGAAAAACTTTTTCAAAAAAATCAATTATTTAACCAAATTTTTATACAATTCTTCACAATAATTCAATTACTTTCCCTAATAACATTTTTCATTGAAATTCAATTCTTTAAAAAAAAAATTTGATAAAAGTCTAAGCAAGAATTCAATTATTTTCTTAAATAATAAAACTCGTATCGAAGAATTTCAATTATTTTTAATACTATTTTAAATTAATTAATTGGAAAATTCAATTATTTTTGCAAAGAAAGTTTTCTACAAGAATTCAATTATTTAAAATAAAATTTTATCATAATCTTTATTATATTTCGAAAAAATTATTTATTTAAAACAATGTTTATAAAATTCTCATGAAGAATTCAATTATTTTCATAGATAACAAAATTTTTCGCAATAATTCAATATTAATTTCGTAAATAACAAAAATTCCTTTAAGAAATTCAATTCTTTTTAAAAAATTTTAATAAAATTCTTTGCAACTATTCAATTATTTTCATAAATAATTAAATTGATCGCAGGATTTCAATTATTTTTAATACAATTTTACAGGAATTGTTCAAAAAATGTAATTATTCTTAAAAAGTTAATTTCAATTCCAAGAAAAAATTAATTATTTTTAAAAAATGTTTTTTTTTAAATTTCTTTGGAAGAATTCAATTATTTACAAAACTATTAGAATTTTTCACAGGAATTCAATTATTTTCATAACAAAATATTTATTCTCGAAAATTCAATTATTTTCATAAATAACAATAAATTCATCACAAGAATTCAATTATTTTTAAAAGTTATAAATTTTTTCTTGGAAATTCAATTATTTTTAAAAAAATTGTTCGTAAGAATTCAATTATTTTCAAACCAAAATTATTCACGAAAATTCAATTATTTTGAGGCAATTTAACATAATTCTTTGAAAAATTCAATTATTTTCATAAATAACAATAAATTCATCACAAGAATTCAATTATTTTTAAAAGTTATAAATTTTTTCTTGGAAATTCAATTATTTTTGAAAAAACCATTCGTTACAATTCAATTATATTCATAAATATTAAAATTCTTTTCAGCAATTCAATTATTTTTAAAAAAATATTAATAAAATACCACAAAAACATTCAATTAAAATTTTTAATAGAATAAAATTCTTTGTAAAATTAAATTATTTTTAAAAACTTTTTGCAATTCAATGATTTTCAATATCTACTATTTTTATAAAATTTTTAAACAAAATTCAATTCTTAAAAAATTTTTTGTAAAAATCTTCGTGAGAATTCAATTCTTTTTTTGAATAATAAAAGTTTCTCAGTAATTCAATTATTCAAATTAGAATTTACATAAAATTAGTCCTCGAAAGAAGTTAATTATTTAAGAATGTTTATAAATATTTATAAATATTTAAATTTTTTGATGAATAATAAAATTAGTTGCAGGAATTGAATTTATTAGCAGTAGGATAAGAAAGAAGTAGATATTCTTGATCGAAAATTAGGAAAAAGTCAGGAAAATAAAATGTAGAATGGAATTTTTGTGAGTTTTGTGAAGTGTTTGAAAGGTATTTTGTCTTTTAGTTTGAAAGGTATTTTTTGATAAAAAATGAAAAAAAATAAAAAATTTTTAAAAAATTATTTATCGAATGCGAAGTTTGAAATTAGTTTAACTAAACAAATTTTAGTTTAACTAAATTAATATTAATTTAACTAAATAAATTTTATTTGAACTAAATGAATTTTATTTGAACTAAATTGAATTTTATTTGAACTAAATAAATTTTCTTTCAACTAAATAATTTTTTTTTTATCTGAATTAACATTATTTCAATTAATTAAATTTTTTTTCGCCCAAATAAATTTTCCTTGAATCAAGTAAATTTTTTCAAATATATAAATTTTTTTTTTTGCAACTTGAATATTGAAAAGAATAATTTGAATAAAAAAAAAATGTCTCACTGAGTATGTAATTTAAAGAAATGTACTTTTCTCTTGAGTGCATCTGGATCTATATATGCAACATGCGCACGACACTCCACGTGTTAATCATTGTCTCGTACCTGCAACAATTCTAAACCGACAAAGAATGCCGGTCTGGCGTGTTCGCCGAGAGCCAATCGCAAGCTCAGATTATGGTCTGACACGTGAATTTAATGGAGGGTGGACAGGGCCGTCTCATTCATATTACAAGCTCGTTCCAATTTAAATATTTTAAATTATTTACAATTTTCAAATTGTTTTTCTCGTTGATAGTAAACAAGAAAATTATTCGTCAAATTTTATTTTATAAATATCATAAACGAATCTTTTTTTTACCCCTTTTTCAATTTTAATCACAAATATTTTAATGTTTTTTTTTATTTTATTTTATTTTTATTACTGTGAAAGTAAATATTTTTCGTATTATTATAAAATATTAAAACTTTTTTAAAGTAAATTTTAATTAAATATTAAATTTGAATAAAATTAATATGTTTAACAAAATTAATTTCTTATTAAAGTTAATATTTGATAAAGTTAATTTTTAAAATCAAATTAATATTTAATAAAGGAATTTTTTCATAGAATTAATATTTAAACTAATAATTTTTATTTTTAAATAAATAAATAAATAAGTAAGTAAACATTATTTTTAAATTCAAAATTTAAGAAAATTTAAGTTTTTTTATTTGAAAATTCAAGTAAATATTAATTTTTTTTGCCAAAAAAAAACAAATTTTAGGCTTTTTATGACAAAATAATTAATAAATGCTTTTAGCAAAACAAAAATATTAAGTAAATATTATTTTTCATTTGAAAATTCAAACAAGTTTTTTTCTTTTAATTAAGGGCATTTGAACCATGATGACGTCACAGATTTAAAACTAATGCTTTGCACAAACTGTGACGTCATCAAGGTTCAAATCCCCTTAAAAACTTAAATTTTTATTTCAAAACTTTTAGCAAATTTTATTTTTTATTAAAAAAATAAAGTAAATATTATTTTTTCTAGAAAAATTAATGTAAATTTGATTTTTAATTTGAAAATTTAAGTAACCATTATTTTTTAAATAAAAATAATTTATGTAAATTCGATTTTTATTTGAAAATCCAAGCAAATATTACTGTTTATTAAAATATTTATTTATCTAAATATTTTTCTTGAAATATAATTATTAGTTTAAATTTTAAAATATACATTTAAATATGTATTTAAATTAAATGTATATATTATTTCAAGTTTAAAGTAAAAAAAATGCTTTTGTTTTAAAATTAATTATGAAAAATTTTTAATTCACAAAAATAGAAGATTACAATAAAAATATTTACCGATGAAATTTTTTTTTTGTCATTTATTCAAACCAGGGGATTTATTTTGTTAAGACGTCAAACATATTTTGGTCAAGTGCGCGTTAAAACGTCTTTTTATAACAGTACCTCCACTTAATGATTTCCCCCTTCTACTTTTATGCAAAAAAAAAAAAAAAATTTATCCAGTTCAAAAGTGCATTTTTCGCGAAATAATTAATTCAACATTTTCCAGTTCGTTTACACAATTTTTTTTCTTGAAATAATAAGAATCGTTTCGTTACAAAGTGCTAAAGTAATTTTTATTTTCTACAACAAATTGCATTGTCATAGTGCAAATATTGTATTTTTCTATTATTTGCAAAAATTCCTATTGATACTAATAATAAAGATAAAAAATTAAAAATAAAATTTACAACAAATGGCTACTGATAATAAATCGATTAGAAAATCACAAATTGTAATCGATTATTATAATATTTATTATACTGATTATTTTTCAATTATTATTTATCAATTAGTAATAAAAGGTAATTATTATTTATAATTATGAGAAAAATAATTATTATATTATTATTATGAAAAATTATTATTATATTGTAAATTATAACTAATTAATAAGGTATAGTTATGAAAATAAATTAATAATGTTAATTCCTCGGTTAATTCCAATTCATAATTACAAATTTTAATTTAAAATTATAATTTATACCGCACTAAAAAGTAATTATTTGATTTAAATTTTAAATATTTCATTTTTAATATTTTAGATATTATTATTTTTATCATTTTTATTACGATATTATTTTTTATTTCTATTTCTTTTCTATTTGTAGTTATTATTAATATTATAATTATTCTTTTATATAATGCACTGAAAAAAATTTTTATTCAAATAACAGATTACTTGTCCATTATCAAATAAATATTTACTTGAATCAAATAATTTTTATTTTTAAAAAATTTTTCTAATTTCTTTGAAAAGATTTAATTATTTTGAAAAATTTTAAGAAACTTTTTCGTAAGAATTTAATTATTTTCCCAACTAATGAAAATTTTTGCAGAAATTCAATTATTTTCAATATCCTACTATTATTTAATGAAATTTGCCAAAAGAATAGTTCAATTTTTTGAAAGAATCTTAATAAAATTCTTTGTAAGCATTTAATTATTTTCTAAAATAATGAAAATCTTCGCAGAAATTCAATTATTTTTATAAATTTTATTAAAATTCTATATATAAAAGAATTGAATTATTTTCAATAAAAATTTACTTAAATTCGTCGGAAAAAATTTGTAAGAATTCAATTATTCAAGTAAATAATAAAATAATTTAAATAAATTCAATTACTTTGAATATAATATTTTAATAAACTTTTACGCAGAAATTTAATAATTTTTATAATTATAGAGAATAAAAATTTTACTGGAATTCAATGACTAAAAATACAATTTTCATAAAATTTTTCGAACAAAATCAACTAATTAAAAAAATTTTATTCTTTGCAAGTCTTAAATTATTTTTATAAATAATAATACGTTTCACAGAATTTCAATTATTTTTTATTACAATTTTAAATGAATTCGTCGAAAAATGCAATTATTTTTAAAAATAATATTAAAATTCTTGGAAAGAATTTAATTATTTCAATAAATTTTGATAAAATTCTTTACAAGAATTCAATCTTAAGAAATAAAATAAAAAAAATAAATAAAAAATTTAATAATTAAATATTAGAAGTGTTATATTATGAATTTTTAGAAATAATCAAATTTCAAAAGATTTTTAAATTGTAATCTTTGAAAATATTAATTAGTTGTAAAACTGTAACAATATTCAATTTTTTATTTTTTCAAATATATTTAATCACAAAAAAAATTATTCAATTTTGGAAGAAGAATTACAGTTGTAATTTTTAGATTTTGTTAAATTTCAAAAAAATTTCCACAGTAATCATTTAAAATATTGTAATTGTAATTTTTTCTGTGGATACATAAATAAGTATTTAAATATTTATTTATCAAAAAATTGTTCATGTTTTGAATGTAATTTAATTTGAAAATATTGTCAAATTTAATTGAAATATTATATTTTACGTTAAAAAATTTTTTTTTACATTTAAAAATTATTTTTTTACATTTCAAAATTATTTTTAAATACAATCGTATTTTTGTAGAATTAAAAATTAAAATTTAGAAAATTTTTGATTTTTGTAAAAATTTAGATTTCTAGTTATTATCAGTAGAAGAAAAAATGAAAATATTTTTTTGATGAAAATTAGAAATTTCTTTAAATATGATCTAAATTATTATGCAAATTATTCTCTTTTTTATTTACAAAAAATACTAGAAAATTGTTAATTGTTAAAAAATTTTAATTAAGAAGTTTTAATAAAATTCAAAGTTTTTTAAAAATAAAGGACAAATATGTTTATAAGTTCTATTTGTCAATTGAAAAATTTAATTGAAAATGAAACAGAAAATTTTTGAATTTTTAGAAAATGAAGGAAGAAATTTTATTGAAAAAAATGTTCTGTTAAATTTATTTACGAATATTATACTATTATTGTCTAAAATTTAAACTAAAATTCATTTACAAATCAACTTTTAAATGTATTATAAAATTTAATTCTTATAAAGAATTTTGTTAAGAAATTTTTAAATATAATTGAATTTTTTTGTCGAATTTTAATAATAAATTTTAGAATAGTTACATTTTTCAAGGAATGCGATTAAAATTGTATTAAAAATAATTAAAATTCTGCGATGAATTTTATTATTTATGAAAATAATTAAATGTTTACGTACAAATTTTATAAAATTAAATTGCTTTTAAATAATTAAATTCTTTTAGATTAATTTTATTAAAATAGTTTGATATTGAAATAAGGAAAATTTTTGAAAATAATTGAAATTTTGACAAGAATTTTATAAAAAGTTTAAAAAAAAAAATTTGAATTAAAAATTTCTACGTTCTATTATTTTTAAAATTACTAATTTTATTTTAAAAAAGTGCGTAAAAAGTTAGCCTCATGCGTAAGCGCGCGAATTGTAGCGAATAATAATATTATAATATCTAATTATTCCTTTGTTTACAATTTAACAAGTGCGACAACCTTCTCCGGAAATATATTTAAAATGTGATGTTAAATTACTCTAAGAAGGTCACGTGATCATTGATTCGAATGTACGCGGCTGTTACCCCCTCTCCTACCTTTTTGTTTCTGAAGAAAATTAAAAAATGCAAATTCAAATTCGATTAAAAAATCAAATTATAATAATGAATGAAATTCCGAGAAATTAATTAGCATTTTTTTGATTAGAAACATTGGGTTCACTCCCCTCCCCTCTTTTAATACAGAGCTCCCCCGCCATGATTCATATAAACGATGCTCACTTCACTCTACACAACTACGAACGCAGATAGTCCTAGCCCGACTGTCCGATCGTACATGTTAACATCACATCGCCTTATCAACTATTAATTCAACTCGGCTCTCTTTTCAAAATAAAAACAACAAAAAAGTAGAAAATAAGAAAAATTTGTGCGTTCGTGCAATAGTGTCAATATTTTCAGTTTCTTTTTTTGTTATTGTTGCTGTTGTTTCAAAAAAAAAAAAGTGCTTTGTCAACGCTTTTTATTTTTAACGATCTTATTATCAAAAAATCACACACACACAAAAAAAAAATGAGTTACGGAGCGGATTTAACAACAAACAATGTGGAAAACAATAGGTGAGTGCAAAAAAAAAAATTTATTCGTAAAATTGTGTAACAATATTTTGTTTCAAAAAGAATTTTTCTTTTTTGAGGTTATAGTTTGCTCTAAAATCAAAAATAGGGCGTCGTCAGGAATTATCAAATACTGTATTAAACGATCTAAAAATCGGAAATATTTCCCTTGGGTAAAATTTAAATTTTATTTTTTAATTTCTTGTAATTATTTGTTATTTATTTTTTATTTTTTGTTCGTAATTATGAAATTTCTTGTTTAACATTCTAAATGGTCTAAAATTGCACAAGGTATAAATAGGCGGCGTCCCTTAAAAGTTGTCATAATTCAAATGGAATTTCATTTCAATCACCTTGAAGTGAAAAATTTTAAATTGCCCCGGAGGATGAAAATGGAAATTTATTTATATGATTTCGAATAGAGAAAGTTTTTTGGTTATTTGTCTGGGAATTTTTTTGTTAATTATCGAGTGACAGTTTTCCTTTACAACGTATCTGCTCAAACATCAGGGACGTATTTTTTAGGTCGATTTCTGTGGTATTCAATATTATGCAACCCTCTTGTGTTTTTTTTTAAGAAAGCTTTTCATTAAAAACTATCCTTTTATTCTTTTTTTGTTTATTTGTGTTTATTACTTATATTTATAATTCAATTTTTTCTCGAGTTTTTTCAATTTTTTTTTCAATTTTCATATTTTCAATAAATTGTTTATTATTTTTCCTCGTCATTTATTTATTTTTGTCACTATTTACAATATTGATGTAAACAATGCGTTATTATTAAAATTATCCGAAGAAATTTGTTAGAAAAACAAATGGTAATAGTTTTGTTTAGATAGGAAAAAAATATTGTTTTTTCACCTACTTTTCCTATTGAACATATCGGTTTTTATTTTAATTGTTAAAAATTTGATTCAAATAAACAATTAATAAAAATTATTTTAATAAATTTTTCCTTTACGAATAAAGGAAAACGTCTTTTATTTTTTTTTAAATTTTTGTTAAAAATTCAGTGTTTTATTAATTTTATTTATTTCAAAATAAATTTTATTTAAGCCAATTAAATGGTTTTTGCTTCAAATAATGAAATTATTTCAAGAAATTTCATTTCAAATATGAAATTATTATTATTAATTTAAAAAATAGAAAAATGAATTAAAAGAATAGAAAATAAATGAGAAATAAATGTAAAAATAAATTTAAAAAAAAATTATTTAAAAAATAGAAAAATTAATAGTAAAGTACAAAAATTAGTTTAAAAAATAGAAAAATTAATTATTGAAGAATAGAAAAATTATTTAATAAATTGGAAAATTAATTAAAAAATAGGAAAATTAATTAAAAGATAAAAAATTAGTAGGAAAATACAAAAATTAATTTAAAAAATAGAAAAATTAATAAGAAAATAGAAAAATTATTTAAAAAATTGAAAAATTAATTCAAAAATAGAAAAATAATTTTAAAACTTTAAAAAATAATTAAGAAATAGTAAATAAAATAGTTGAAATTCCAAAGGAAAATAAATAATTTTCCCCAAGTGGCTGAAGAAAATGAACATATGCTGCGGTCATCTGCCGTAAAGCAACGGAAACGAGGATTATAGTATATAAACAACAATCCCTCCGAAGGATTAAAAGATAAATTCCTAAATTACATTTTCTTAAATTTATTACTTTCAAAACACTCTCGCAAGTTTGAAAGGAAAAATTTTTTTTTCACTTAAAATACATTTAAAATCAAATTTATTCTAAAATATTCATTATAAAATAGGTAATGTAAATAAGTTTATAATGTTTAACCTTTTTATCTTTAGTAAGTTGCAAAAATTTTATATATATATTTCCATTGAAAATTGTAGCAAAAAAAAGGAAGAAGAAGAAAAAAAAATTCATTCACTTTGATGGCACGAAAAATTCATAAGCAAAGTTTAATATTCATTTTGTAGTTTCTAGAGTCAAGGGCGTTGACATTTTTTTTTCAACATCACCCTCATGTCGTGTCAACTTTTATTAATATTAATATTTCCATCCTAATTACGCTATTCTTTTGTTAATTAATCCCCTTTTTGAAAATTATTAATTGGGAAAGTTGTAATTATTATTATTTATCACCTGATATAATTTTTTTTTATTATTTTTAATTTTTATTAATATTAATATCAATGTCCTAATTAAATCAATATTAATTATGTATAATTATACAATTTATGATTAAATTTATATTTTAAACGGACGTTAAAAATCTCATCCATCAATCATTATTTATTTTAATTATAATAATAATTATTTAATTGATCTGACAGTAATTATTTGTATTATTATAGTTATAATATAATATTTTTAATTTAATTATTTGTTATTAATTATTAATAATTTGTAATTTGTAATATTAATTATTATATTAATTATTATACTGAAATTTTTTGACTTTTAGACTCGAAGTGATCGTTAAAGTCTTATTTACAATTAATATAATTAATTATAATAATTAATAATAATTGTCATGAAAATAAATATCTTCAGGCCAATTACGTCATTAATTTCTAATTAATCTTTTTTCCTAATTTATTAATTCAAATAATTGCAATTATTATTTATTTAATTTTCAACTAATAATTCATTTATTAATAATTATTGCCAATAATAATTAATAATTATATTGTAATTTAATAACACTTATTATTATATTAATATAATTAACATTGTTTAATTGATTGTTATATTAATTATTCATAATTATTATCGTAATTAATTCCCCTTTTATTTCACCAATTAATTAATAAAAATTATTACTTAACAATTGCTTTATAATTGTTCATTATTATTAATATAATATTTAATTATTGAAAATAATAATAATTTAATTTAATTTAAATAATTAAATATCAAAGGACGTTAAGGATTATTAATATTATAATATTTATTTATTTTATTAATTAGTAATAATATTCTTATTGCAATAGAATATAATAAAAATTTGTAAAATATATTAATAATAAATTATTTTTAATTTAATATAAATACAGAAGATTTTTTAGTAATAAAATATAATTACAAAAATTTTTAATATATTTTAAAAATAATAGTGAAAAAAAATAATGAATAATAAATAATATTTATAATATTTAACAATATTAATAAAGTTTAACGTATTAAGGAACATTTTTTTGCAATACTTTGTCATAAGTAAAAATTTAAAATAAAACAATTAAAAAATTCATAGAAAATTTTTAAAAAATTTAAAAAAATTAAAAATAATTTTAAAAAAATTAAAAACAATAATTATAAAAATATAATTTTTAGCAAAATTAAAAGCAGAAACTAATTTAATTTTACCTCGAGAAAGATGACTAAAGAAAAAAATCCCCAAAAAATTGTGCCGAACTAAATTTTAATAAATCATTAAAAAAAAAAAAAAAAATGAGAGAATTTTCTAAAAATAGAATTCGCGTGTTAATGAGTAATTTCCTTAAAGTCAAGTTTTCTGCTTAATCTGGACAGCAAAAATACTATAATACTAGTAATTCTCATGCTGATAAATATTATCAAACATTTGTATTGTCATATGTTGATTTTTTAAATAATAATATAATGAATTCTTCGTGGAAAATTGACGAACATTACATATTCATTTTGTAATATTTTTTTTTTTCTTCTTCTTTTTCTTCTTTTCGCAAAAGATTGGAAAGAATTCGTTGATGTCTGACTCACAGGCGTTGATGTTATTCGGTTTTATATCATCTCGAATCTAAGAAAATAGTGACTTTCGATTTTTCCTATGATGTAAAAGAATCTGAAATTGAATTCAGATTTACTTCTGAAATTATAAAACACACTCCCATAAAAAATGAATAAATTAATATCGAAATTCTTATTTTTTTGTTGACAAAAATTGACAAAAAAAAATAATTTTTTTTTCTTTACTTTTATATTTAAAAAAAAAAAATTTATGTATAAAAATAATTTTTGTAAAAAAATATATTGTATGTAAAAATAATTTTTATAAAAAAGATATAAAAATATGGAAGTTATATAAATATGGACAGTTTTTTAGTTTCAGGATATATTTGAAGTTTAGTTATCAGTCCACTTCTTGAAAATGATAATAACATTTAAAATTCCGGTTTTTGCGTCTATTTTCCTGTCTACTTATATATTATTACTCGCACCAAGTTGAAAACTATTTGAGAGGACTTGTTACCGAAGGACAAATATTCATTAACAATTAGTTAAAAAATAATTGTAGTGCAGAAATATTTTTGAATATTTTTTTTGTATAAATAATTTATAATTATAATATATAACAGTATTGTTTACAAACTCATTTTTTTTTTTTTTTTTGGAAAATAAACATTAGATTTTCCCGTTTCTTAATATTTTTGTAGAAAATTCTTAATTTTAATAAGAAAATAATTTGCATCAATTCTATTTCTTAATTTTAGTTGTTTTAATAAAATTCAAAGTTCTTAACAATAAAGAAAAAAAGTGTTTAAAAATTATATTTGTCAATTAAAGAATTTAATTGAAAATGAAACAGAAAATTTTTGAATTTTTAAAAAATGAAGGAAGAAATTTTATTGAAAAAAAATGTTCTGTTAAATTTATTTACGAATATCTTTAATTGTAAAATTATTCGAAAACCATAATTTCTTTTTTAAATATATTTTAAATATTTAATTATTATTATTTTTAAGTTGGAATTAAAATTCTACAAAACATTCAAATTCAAACCATTTTGAAATTAATTAAGTTTAAAAATATTGTTATAAAACATAAAGATTTTCAAATATAAATTTTAAAATAATTTCATAATCAAAATTTAAAAAATTCACTTATTAGGTACAAAATTAATTATTGTTGTTTATATTTTCAAAAATTTTAATACAATTCATCGCAAGAATTCAATTATTTTTATATAAATAATAACATTCTTTGGAAGAATTCAATTATTTTTATAAATAGTAAAATTTTTCGCAAATATCCAATTTATTTAACAAAATTTTAATAAAATTTCACGAAAGAGTCCAATTATTTTTATATATAGTAAAATTCTTCGCAAGAATTCAATTATTTTTATAAATAGAAAAATTCTTTGCAGGAATTCAATTATTTTCAAAACAATTTTAATTGAATTCCTCAAAAGAATTCAAATATTTTCAATTATTTCCTTAAAATTCAAATATTTCCTAAAACTTTTAAAAATTCTTCGAAACAATTCAACTAATTTTATAAATATTAAAATTCTTTGCAGGAATTAAATTTTTTTAATCCAATTAAAAATAAAATTACACGAAAGAATTTGATTATTTTCAAAAATTTTCATAAAATTCAATGTCAAGAAGAACTTAAAATTTTATAAAAATAATTAAATTATTCTCAAAATATTTTTAAGAAAAATTCTACATATGAAAATTAAATTACTTTCAAGGAATTTGATTAAAATTGTATTAAAAATAATTGAAATTTTCCGATTTTTATGATTTCTGAAAATAATTGAATTATTGAGAAGAAACTTTTATAAAAAATTTGTAAATATTTGAATTTCTGTGAAATTTTTATTATTTATGAAAATATTGAAATGTTTGCGTAGAATTTTATTAAAAATTTTTTTAAATAATTGAATTCTTTTGTGTAATTTTATTAAAATAGTAGATATTAAAAGTCAAAATGAGAGAATAATTTTTGAAAAATCTAAGTTCATTAAAATTTCTAATTAAATTCATTCAAGATTGAAATTTTCTAAAATTTCAAATTGAAACCGTTTGAAGTTCATTTATTTATGAAAATTGTAAACGCAACTCTTTTAAAATTGAATTAATTTTGAAATATTTGTAAAATTATTTTCATTAAATTTTTATTTATTTTATGATAATTGTTCAGGATTTAAGTTACATATAAAGAAATTTTTGTCAGAATAGAAAAAATTAGGTTTTTTATTAGAATTCGTGGTAATTTCCTAGTTTATGAGTCAACCAAAAAAGACCCAAAAATTCAGAATTAATTAAAATTAAATTTTTTTTCAGTACTTTTAATAAAAATTCCGGACTTTCCCCTGAATTCCCTATTATGATTATTATAATGATTATAATAATATTAAAACAATATTTTCCAATTCATATTTTATTTAAAAAAAAAAGAAATTTGAATTAAAAATTTTTACGTACTATTATTTTTAAAATTGTTAATTTTATTTAAAAAAGTGAGTGAGATGTCAGCCGCGCGCGGATTGTTGCGCTAATATAATAATAATAGGAATAATAACAATAGTAATAATAATAATAATAATAATAATAATAATAATAATAATAATAATAAATAATATTATATAATAATTTACGTAAATTACATAAGTTTGATTATATTCTTAAATTTTTTTATTTTTTATAAATAAATAAATTTAAATACACACCTAATGCGTAAACAGTGTCAGTACTGCTGCACTTGGAAAAGTCTTACTCTTGGTTTACTAGAAGTATGTTTATGTATATATATATATATCTATATAAACATAGATTGCAACGCGTGGCGTGAAATTTACTTTTAGATTGCATACTCACACATACAGTCGCACCTCGTTTCCTAATCAGTCATATTTCTCGATCGAAAGTCACTATTGCGATTATGGGTCAGTGTTATATGTTCATGAATTTTTCCAAAGTGCATGCAATTGTTTTGTCTTTTACAATATATTTTGAAGAATTTTTTTTTTATCGATTTAGATTCAAGAGCATATTTGTTATTTGCTTTTCTTTTATATTGAATGACAAATGCCATTCAGTTTTAAATATCGATCTGAATGATGTAATATTCAGGTATGTCAATTTATTATGTAATATTTAGTTATGTGAGTTCAATATTTTAAAGCAGAGATTTTTTTTTTACTTTTCTTCTTCCTCCTCTTTTTTTTACTTTATGAAAATTGACGCAGTTTTAATTGCAAACCCTAATTGAAATTAACGGTAGTTTTTTTATCGCACTTAGAATTTTACGATTTGTTGAAATACCGTCTGTATTTTAATCCTTTTTTTAAATTTATTTAAAATACAGACTGTAGTTTTTATAGAAAAACTACCGTCTGTATTTTATTCCTCTTTTTTAAATTTATTTAAAATACAGACGGTAGTTTTTTATAGAAAAACTACCGTCTGTATTTTATTCCTCTTTTTTAAATTTATTTAAAATACAGACGGTAGTTTTTATAGAAAAACTACCGTCTGTATTTTATTCCTCTTTTTTAAATTTATTTAAAATACAGACTACCGTCTGTATTTTAATCCTTTTTTAAAAAATTTATTTAAAATACAGACGGTAGTTTTTATAGAAAAACTACCGTCTGTATTTTAATCCTCATTTTTAAATTTAATTAAAATACAGACGGTACCGTAAAATTCTAAGTGCGATAAAAAAACTACAATTTTTTTTAATACCGTCTGTACCTAAACACTACCATCACTTGCAAACCATCATCATATTTACACACAACTTTTTCCCAAACGAATTTTTGTTTTAACTCATTAAAAAACAAATTGCTCAATCATAATTAAATTCCAAAGAAACCAAAAAAAAAAAAAAATGTTAATTTGAAACAAAATAGAAAAACAGAAAAAAAAATACAAACTATCATAAATGAGACAAATTGAGACGCAAGTGAAAGTTTATAGTTTCATGTTGTATATGTTATAATCTCTGCTTACAACAGAAATATAATTAAAATAATTGAATCGCGAAATAATCAACATTAAAAAATGAATTATCACTTCATGATTAATTCATTAGTTAAAACAGCTGTCTTTTTTTTTAATATATATATGTATATTTTAAATTATTGCAATTTCCGCAAATTAATTGATGTTAAAATTAAAAAAAAAAAAAACTGTCAATAATGATTAATTTAGTATCGTGTCTAGACGAGATATTGAATATATAGATATATATATATTGTATAAAAATTTTCCTCTATACAGAAGGTTAAACATTCGTGCTACTTTGAGATGAGGAAAATTAGACTCATTCTCCGCAAGTGAAGAGGACACGAACCAAAAAATCATGTGGAGAAATTACAGATCCTTTCACATTATTCTTTTTTTCCTCAATTCGGCCCAGTTAACGTGGCCCGAATTCAGCGCTAATAGAACTTGTTTCACAAATTTTTGTGTATTAAAAAATTTATCAAATTTTAAAATCAAAAAATTTAAATTATTATTGAAAGTAATAAATATTAACATAATTATTTGATAATGGAAAAATTCGTGCAATAGTGTCGTCAATACATTTCTTGATATCAGCAAACTTATAAATACTAAAGAAATTAAAGAAATTATATTATTGATATTAATAATAATTTTATTAGTATTAATAATTAATTTTTAAAAATGAATTACATTCAATTAATTAATTATTATTTAAATTATAAATTGAATTATTTAATTATTATTTCAATTATAAATTGAATTAATTAATTAATTAATTCAATTAAACTAATGAAATTATTATTACAGGCCTCGCACTCAATAATTAATTTCAAAAAAGTAGTAAAAAGTAGTAAAAAGTAGTAAAAAAGTAGCTATTGAAAAATTAAATTTAACGACTAAAAACAACTCGTTTTAGATGATTCAGAAAAATCCCAAAAATTTAATTCTACATTTTTTTCTAAATTTCATCTAAAATATTAACATTTTTTCTTTTACTGCTAATAACTTTAATTCTAAATTATTACAAAATTCAAATTTTAATTTTAAATTCTACAAAAATACGATTATATTTAAAAATAATATTCAAATGTAAAAATAAAATTTTTTTTACCGTACAATATAATATTTCAATTAAATTTGACAATATTTCCAAATAATTGGAAAAATAATTTAATCTTTTAAAAATAATCTGCGGGAATTCAAATATTTTTAAAAACATTTTAATTAAAGTTTTTCAAAATGTCTTCTTTCATAATTTTCAAATTAAATTACATTCAAAACATGAATAATTTTTTATTAAATAAATATTGAAATAGTTGATTTATTTATCCACAGAAAAAATTACAATTACAATTATTTTAAATAATTACCTACTGTGTAAAATATTTTTGAAATTTAACAATTTCTAAAAATTGAAACTGTAATTCTTCTTCTGAAATTCAATAATTTTTTTGTTGATTAAATATATTTGAAAAAATAAAAAAAATTAATATTGTTACAGTTTTACAACTAATTATTATTTCCAGATTACAATTTAAAAATTGTTTGAAATTTAATTATTTCTTAAAATTCATAATAAATAACACTTGTAATATTTAATTATTAAATTTTTAATTGGAATTCAATTTTAAAATAATTCTTCTTAGAAAGTTATTCGAAAATTCAATTATTTAAAAATACAAGTAAATAATTTATTGAATAATTGAATTATCTTAAAATTGAATTCTTATCAAAATTTCATAAAATAATTAAATTCTTTCAAAGAATTTTAATAATATTTTTAAAAATAATTGCATTTTTCGATGAATTCATTTAAAATTGTAATAAAAAATAATTGAAATTCTGTGAAACGTAATATTATTTATAAAAATAATTTATGTTTTGCAAAGAATAAAATTTTGTTAAATAATTGATTTTGTTTGGAAAATTATATGAAAATTGTAACTTAATTCATTGAATTCCTGTAAAAATTTTATTCTCTATATGAAAATAATTAAATTTCTGCGAAGAAGTTTATTAAAATTATATTCAAAGTAATTGAATTTATTCAAAGATTTTCATTATTTAGGAAAATAATTGAATTCTTACAAAATAGTTTCTTAAAATTTTTCAAAATAATTTAATCGTTTCAGAGAAATTTAGAAAAATTTTGAGAATAATTTTTTATTTCAATTATTAGCTGATTTAAAGCAGTGTAAATTCTAAAAAAAAAGAAAAAAGGAGCTTTTTATTTATGAATAAAAATTAATTCGCAAAAGTAGAATTAGAAAAAGTAGAATTGTAATTTCTCTGATCGTGTGCTCCGTGGTCACGGGGTTAGTTCTCCGTCCTCAGAGCGTTGGGATCTTGGGTTCGATTCCCGGCTCTTTAGGAATTTTTTCTCTTGAATATAACCAACAAAAATTTGTTTTTAAAATAATAACCACAATTATCAATAAATAATAATGATACTATTAGTTAAAACTGGTAGTAAAACAGTAGTTTATAATAAAATTAAATTATAATAATTAATAGTAATAATGGTTTTAATAACAAAATAAGAAATAGTAACGATATCAGTAATAGAATAAATAATCAAAATACAACAATATAAATAATGAAGTTAGTAATAGTAATAGTAGTAAAATAAATTCTTAAAATAAATTCTTGAAATAAATATAATATAAATAATAACAAAACAATAATTAATAATTAACAAAGACAGTATAATGTTAATAAAATTATTATTAACATGAATAAAATTATTAATATCAGTGAAATTATTAATCCGTTATTGTTAATAATATTAATAAGAATTAACAATTATTAATTTTGCTATCAATATAAATAATAATGATTAAATTTGTTGGTAATAAAAATAAAAATGATTAAATTTGTTAATAATATTAATAAAAATAATTAAATTTGTTAGTAATATTAATAAAAATTATTAAATTCGTTATTAATTTGAATAAAAATGATTAAATTTGTTATTATTAATAATAATTGTCCATTTTGTTATAAATATTAATAAAAATTAATCCACATTACTAAAAAACGTTCCACTGACATTTTCGTCATCAATAAAAAAACGTGACGTGCTGTCGAGTCACGGGGAAAAATTCCATCGCGAGATATGGAGTCTTTGAACTCAAAAACTGGAAATGTGAATGTAAAATGGAGAATTTAAAGAATAAGAGGGAAAAAAAATAATCATAAAGAAGCTGGAGCAGCGTGCTCTTGAAAAATTGCACATTTGAAGGTCATAAGTATATGTGAATCCTTGAAAAGAATACATTTTTTATTTTATTTTATTCCATTTTATTTTATTTTTTTTTACAATTTTGTTTATCTTAGAATTCAAGGTCTTTGGAGAATTTATCACAGAAAGAGGAGAAAGGAGTTGATTTTTTAGACTTTAGAATGGAAAAGATAGAAAGCGGATGTTTCCAAGTTAACCTTAAAGTTCTTTTGTATTTTACGTCTTTTAAAAAAAAGAAACATATTATACACATCAAAAGAGACACAATCCTTGATTGCCTTTTATATTCAAAGGGAAAGCTCCAAAGTTCATATTTATTTCCAAAGTCTAATTTACATCTTATCGCAATTAATTTTATTTTATTTTTTCCTTTTTCTTAATCAATTTTTACTATCATTATATTAGCGACATAAACAAAAGTTTATTGCACATTCTCAAAGAAATATTTTGACTTTTTTTTATTTCTATTTTATTTCCACTTGTTTCAATCAATTTCATACTTTATTTCACTTAATTCAAATTTTATGTGTTTAATTTTATTATTTACTTTTATTTATTATTTATTCGTCACTCTTTTTATTTTTAATTTGATTTTTTAAATTAATTAATTTATTTAATAACATGACAATTATTTTGTTTATTATTATTAATTATTTATTTATTAATAAATTATTAATTATTTTATTGTTACTACTTATTGTATTATTATTTATTTAAATTGTTGCTATTATTATTTATTTAAATTGTTGTTGTTATTATTATTAACAAAAGTATTTTTTATTTATATTCGAGAGAAAAAATTCCCCGGAGCCGGGAATCGAACCCAAGGTCCCAAGGTTCGGAGGTCGGTGAACTAACCCCGAGACCACAAAGCTCACGTTGCTAGAAAATACAAAAATTGCATTTATATTCAAATTTAGTTTTCTTTTCAGTAAATAAAATTTGAACCTACTGCAAATAGTTAATTCTAAACCGAAATCTAATTCTAAATCCAAATTTAAACCTCAATCTAATTTTAAATTCAAATTTAAACCTGAATTTAATTTTAAATCCAATTTTGGGTAGAAATAGTAAAATCTAAGTTAAACTAAATTTTGAGAAATCTAATTGAATTGAATAAAATGACAATCACGAAGTCAGTGAAACTTGAATTGCAACGAGCGTGTGTAAACGCTGAGGAATTATTATGTAAATGACAAGTCTCGTTTATAACGTATAAATTAGTAAAACACTAACCGCCGAGCAAAGAAAATACGTAGTGGTCGTCTGCCTTGAAAGAAAATTGTTTCGAAATTTCTACCTGACCTAAAAGGCCAAAGAATATTATAATTTTGTAAAACAAAAATTAATTTTCGTCTCAAAAAAAAAAAAAAAAAAAAAAAAAAAGATTGAAAGAATCTTTTTTCAAAACCGGTTTTTCAAATCCTTTTTTCTATACCTACTGCTACACTATTTTTTTTTTTAAATGCGTAATTTTAAAATTAAATTTCTCTTTAAGGAAAAATTGTCTATATTTATGCTCGTGTTATAAATTGTGCATAAGAGAAAGATTCGAGTGAAGAATTATTATGAAGAAAATTGAAAGTTACATGATTCTAAATGCGCGCAATTTATGTTCCGCGTTGAAAGTTTTTTTTTCTCTTCTCCTTTTTTAATGCGTATAAATTTCTATTTCTATATGGGAAAAACTACCCTTGTTAGGAGTAATATTTTTTCTTCTTCTATTTTGTATTTTAATCATTTTATTATTAGATGGATTTAAAATGCAACATAATCGACTCTGCGGTCGTCGTACTTTTCATCTCGGGGCTTCCCTTCGGGTCATTCGCTCAATATGTCATACTGGACAGAATTTTTTTTTTTTTTTTTAATTAAAACTTTCATTTATTTTTTTTTCTTTATGGAGAAAAGGGAAATTGACATTTTTTTACTTGTGAAAATTTAAAAAGTTATAATTACTTCAAAATTGCAATCATAATAAAGAAAAATCATAATGAAAAGATAAAAAAAAATTCTGCCCAGTAAGACATAATAAAGATATTGATAATAAAAATATTTTATAAATATTTCATAAAAATATTATTTTGTAATAATTGAATAAAATTAAATTATTTTCTAAATTTATAGGTACAATTCTTTCAAAATACAATTTAAAAAAAAATTTTAATTCAAAATACAATTGTATTTAAAAACGAATTTTTAATAGTGAGGAAATATAAATAAAAAAATTAATGGAAATAATAACGAAAACAATAACATCATTAAACTCCTTATTAGTTAAAAAAAAATTTCTTTCTAAAATTTAATGAAAGAGAAAAAATCTCCAAGAGCTGGGAATCGAACCCAAGTTCCCAACGCTCGCAGGTCGGTGAACTTAACCCCGAGACCACAAAGATTATAATTTATCGGACAGTTTTTTTTTTAAATTGAAAAGAAAATTAAGAATTATTTCAATGACTCGAGTAGTTATTATCCAAATTTTCAGTTAGAACTCTTTAAAAATACGATTATGTATATTTAAAAATAATTTTTAAAATTAAAAAAAATAAAATTCCTTTAAAATATAAAATTTATTTCAATAAAATTTGATAAAATTTTTAATTCATTATTTTGTAAAATTATTTTCCGGAATTCTTCAACAAATTTTAACTACAATTTTTCAAAAAACTAACATTTTCAGAATTTCCAATTTAAATTATTCAAAAATTCAATAAATTTTCGTCAAAAGAAATATTTACCGACTTTTGTTGTTATTAACTTTCCACATGAATTAAAATTTCAAATATAATTTCAATGAAAAACCTTTTTGAAATTTAATTATTTCCAAAAAATTACAAACTGCAATTCTTCCAAAATTCCAATTATTTTTTGAAGTTTTTTAATAAAATTATTCAAAACTTTAATAATTTTTCTAGAAAAAATTGTATATTTAATTTAGTTAATTGTTTATTTATTTAAATTATTAAAAATTAGTTTTTTAATTACTTAAATATTTATTTAATTAAATTTTTTTAATAAAATTATATTAAAAAATCAATACTTTAATAATTTTTGTAGAAAAATAATATTATGTACAATTTTCTAAACATTTATTAAAATTTTAATTGCTATAAAAATATTAAATTGTAAGAATAATTGAACAGCGATAAAAATTTTGAAAGTTTATATTTGAAAATTATATTTTTGATGCAATTCTTGAAAAATACAATTGTATTTAAAAATAATTTTTATAAAAGTGAAAAAATAAAATTCTTCAAAATGTAAAATTTATTTTATTTTCATGAAATTTGACAAAATTTTCAATTATTTTAATCGTTTAAAATTATTTTTAATCTTTAAAGAATTGTAATTTCTTTTTCGAAAACCTTATTTTTTCAAAATTTCCAAATTAAATTTTTCAATAATAATTTATTGAATTAACGAATGAATTCAATTATTTTCTAAAATTAGGAAAACATTTTTAGAAAAATTTAAAAAATATCCAAAAATTTTTCAGGAAACTAACAAATTAATAAATTTTTTATATTGAAGTAGTATTATAATTTTACAACAATTAAAATATCAAAGATTTCAATTAAAAAACTTTTTTAAATTAAATTATTTCTAAAAAAAAATCCTTCTTAATAAATAAGCTTCTAATTAATTTCTAAAATTTGAACTAAAATTTCTTTTTCAATCAATTCGAGAATTTAATTATTTTATTTTTATTAAATTATTTTCAATTCAATTATTATTATTTAAATAAATAATTTGTGAAAACATTAATTATTTTCACAAATTGCAATAATATTGTACCTTATTTATGATGTGCTTTAGAAATTTTTAAATTGAAAACGAAAATTCAAAGTCAATTTAAGGTTTCTTATATTTTTTAAAATTATTCAAATTATTCAAATTATTTAAATAATGATTGGATTTTTTCCACTAATTTGGGTAAAATTTTTTACTTGACTTATTTTATTATATTTACAAATTAACTATGAAATTTGTAAATTTAAATATTTATAAAAATTTGAACAATTCTTCCAAAATCCAATTATTTTCTAGAATAAGAAAACATTTTTTAAAAACATCTTATTTGATTATTTTATAAATTAACTATAAAATTTTAGACGCATAAAAATTGGAAGTTAATACAATTTAAAATAAAAAAAATACTAACTTTAAGTGAGGACAGAAAATCTTGATTATTACAGTATTATTTTTTTAAATTTTTATTATTTTCATTATCATTATTATTATTATTAGTAAACAATTAAATAATTATAATTAAATAATATTTTATTATTATTATTTTTATTATTATTATTATTATTTTTAATATTTTTATTATTATTATTATTATTTTTATTAAAATTATTATATATTATTATAAATTATTATTATTATAATTAAATAATAAAAATACAATAAGCTGAAAGCATAAAAGCAGAAGATAAACAAAAGCAAAATAAATCTTTTAAATCGTAATGGGTGTAAAAATGAATCAATGATTTTAAATGGACAATTAAATTTTTCTGGAACACAAGTTAGAAATGAAGAGATAGAGAGAAAAAAAAATAAAGTCGCAGTGCGTTCGAAGAAGTGAGTTTGGATTCGATTTCGAGAGCAAGAATGCAATCAAATATCGTAGACGGGATTTAACCTTGTGAGGATGTTAACATAATTACATTTCGTGACGGGAATAACTGATGAAGAAAATGGAACGTTGCAAGAAATTCCTTTTTGCAACAACACAAAGCCATTTGGATACACACAAGAAAACATCATAATTCAAAATAACATGCGGCTATTTTTCCGTCTTCTATAATAGTTGCTTGGTAAATAATATTTCTGCGACTAAACACACTCTTTTTATAATTCTTTCAAGAAAGTCGCACCTAGATTTGCTTCTTATTCTATTTCCGTTTAATAATTTTTGTATCATTTGAAAAATTATTTTAATATTCCTCATTAGTTTGACTCCAATTTTATTCTTCTTTTCCTTTTCTCTTTAATTAATAAAATTGCATTCATTATTGAATTCCTGCATTCATTTGGAAATATATTTAATTGAACTTTTTCTTTTTTTTTATTTCCTTTTGATAAAAGTGTTACACATGATTTTTGTGTCAAGTTCTGTTTTCTCTGAGGTGGAAAATATTTACTTTTTTCCATTCGAAGAAAAACGGAATATTATCACTAAAATAAAAATATTTTTCCTTTTTTTTCTTACTTTTTTTACACTTTTTTATTTCTCTCGACATATTATTTTTTACCTGTTCTTTTATTTCTATATAATTTCTAGAAACTGTAAAAAAATTCTTCTCAAAAATTCAATTATTTCCATAAATAGCAAAATTCTTTTGAATATTATTTTAAAAAGAATTCTTCACAAGAATTCAATTATTTTCATAAATTTACATAAAATTCTAAAAAAAATAATTCAATTATTTTCAAAAGTAATAAAATTCTTCGCAGAAATTCAATTATGTTTAAATTTTTTTAAATTGTTCTCCACAATTCAATTATTTTCTAAATTTTTAATTAAAATTATTAAAAAAAAGATTTTTTTCAAAAAATTTAAAGAAACTCGTCAAAAGAAATTTTCAATTATTTTCATAAATACTAAAATTTTTCAAAGGATTTGAATTATTTTCAAAAATCTTAATAAAATTCTTCCGAGAAATTCAATTATCTTGATAAAAAATAAAATTCTTTTGAATATTTCAATTATTTTCAAAAATTTTAATAAAACTCTTCGCAAGAATTCAATTAACTTCATAAAAAATAAAATTTTTTTGAAGACTTCAATTATTTTCAAAAATTTTAATAAAATTCTTCGCAAGAATTCAATTATCTTCATAAAAAATAAAATTCTTTTGAACATTTCAATTATTTTTTTTAATAATAAAATTCTTCGGAGAATTTTAATTATTTTCAAAAATTTGAAACAAACTCTTATCAAGAATTCAATTTTTTTTTTCATAAATAATTGAATTCTTTACAGAATTTCAATTATTTTAAAAAATCTGAAACAAATTTTTGTCAAGAAATTCTTTCGAAATAAAATTCATCGCAAAAATTAAATTATTTTTTATAAATAAAGAAAATCCTTTGGAAGATTTCAATTATTTTCAAAAATTTTAATAAAATTCTTATTAAAAATTCAATTATCTTCATAAAAAATAAAATTCTTTTGAAAATTTCAATTATTTTTTTTAATAATAAAATTCTTCGGAGAATTTCAATTATTTTCAAAAATTTGATACAAATTCTTATCAAGAATTCAATTTTTTTTTCATAAATAATTAAATTCTTTACAGAATTTCAAGTATTTGAAAAAATTTGAAACAAATTCTTGTCAAGAAATTGTTTCGAAATAAAATTCATCGCAAAAATTAAATTATTTTTTATAAATAATAAAATTCTTTGGAGGATTATAATTATTTTCAAAAATTTTAATAAAATTCTTCGCAATAAAAAATAAAATTCTTTTGAAAATTTCAACTATTATTTTCTTAAATAATAAAATTCTTCGGAGAACTCGAGAATTTCAATTATTTTCAAAAATTTGAAACAAACTCTTATCAAGAATTCAATTTTTTTTTTCATAAATAATTGAATTCTTTACAGAATTTCAATTATTTCAAAAATAATTGAAACAAATTTTTGTTAAGAAATTCTTTCGAAATAAAATTCATCGCAAAAATTAAATTATTTTTTATAAATAAAGAAAATCCTTTGGAAGATTTCAATTATTTTCAAAAATTTTAATAAAATTCTTATTAAAAATTCAATTATCTTCATAAAAAATAAAATTCTTTTGAAAATTTCAATTATTTTTTTTAATAATAAAATTCTTCGGAGAATTTCAATTATTTTCAAAAATTTGATACAAATTCTTATCAAGAATTCAATTTTTTTTTCATAAATAATTAAATTCTTTACAGAATTTCAAGTATTTGAAAAAATTTGAAACAAATTCTTGTCAAGAAATTGTTTCGAAATAAAATTCATCGCAAAAATTAAATTATTTTTTATAAATAATAAAATTCTTTGGAGGATTATAATTATTTTCAAAAATTTTAATAAAATTCTTCGCAATAAAAAATAAAATTCTTTTGAAAATTTCAACTATTATTTTCTTAAATAATAAAATTCTTCGGAGAATTTAAATTATTTTCAAAAATTGCGAAACAAATTCTTATCAAGAATTCAATTTTTTTTCATAAATAATTAAATTCATTACAGAATTTCAATTATTTCAAAAATAATTGAAACAAATTTTTGTTAAGAAATTCTTTCGAAATAAAGTTCATCGCAAAAATTTAATTATTTTTTATAAATAATAAAATTCTTCCTAAAAATTCAATTATCTTTATAAAAAATAAAATTCTTTTGAAAATTCAATTATTTTCTTAAATAATGAAATTCTTCTTAAGATTTAAATGATTTTTAAAAATTTTAAGACAATTCTTCACAAGAATTCAATTATCTTTATAAAAAAAAAATTCTTTGGAAAATTTCAATTATTTTCATTAATAATAACATTTTTCGGAGGATTTCAATTATTTTCAAAACAATTTTAATAATCTTTAAAAATGAAATATTTTATTCGGATAATTGTTAACAAACACGATTATTTTAAAAAGTTAAAAAAAT
Organism: Leptopilina syphax; assembly: GCA_032872505.1. Classification (NCBI taxonomy): domain Eukaryota; kingdom Metazoa; phylum Arthropoda; class Insecta; order Hymenoptera; family Figitidae; genus Leptopilina; species Leptopilina syphax. The sequence continues at coordinate 2,072,188 of CM065475.1, forward strand.
TGTTTTTCTGCTTCTTTTTGTATAAAGCGGATATATTTTTTTCTAAATAAATTATCTTTATTTTTTTTTGCAAATTCTTTTTTTGCTTCTTTTTTTTTCTTTTTTTTGTTTTTTTTTACAAAGCGATTTTTTTTCTAAGCAAATTTTTTCTTCTGCTTTAGATAAATAATCTTTGGTTGTCGTTAATTTATGACATTTATGGTATATTTTTGTCATTGACGCGATGACATTTTTGTGGTCATTAAAAAATCTTTGTTTTCTTTTTTTTCCATATATTTATAATTTATACGAAAAACTTTTCTTAATTCTATTTAATTGCAAATGACTTTGCACTTTGGCTGTAGACCATAAATCCCGTATTCTTCATCAATTGTGTCATTAATTTTTCAAAGTCGTCATATTCTTTCGTCAATATAATCGCAAGAGAATTATTATTTGTTCCTGGTCCAAAGTCCATTGATTTATTTGCTTTTTTTTTATTCTTCTCCAATACCAAAACTTTGAGAAACTTCATTTTTTAAACACACACAGACACACACACTCACACACATAAGAACACACGTCCTGTTGAGAAAAAGGAGAAGAAGAAGGGAGAGAGAGCCCCTGAGGCGCTTCAGACTGTGAAGCAAAGGAATTCCTAAAAGTCGAAGAACAAACCCATTTCATACGGTACTTATGAAAAATCTTTCCTTTTAAAAAAAATTCCCCCTTTTTCTCAACGGCAAACGTTTATTGGAATCCAGTTTTCAACACACAAGTGGATTCGGATGTGTTTCCAAAAAACGTGACGTTGCATTTTTTCTTTTTTTTTTTTATTTCTTATCTCCTCGTGCAACTCACACGCTGGAGATTTCTCTCTCGATTTTTCGTGAACCGAATTTTAAAATGTTGAATCAATATTTAATATAATTTTTATATAAAGAAAGTTTTTGTAAAGAGAAATTTTATTTTGTTAATAATTTCTCTTTTCACTGATTTCTTTATTTATATATTAGTTTCTGAATTTTTATTTATTTTGGTTTCGTGAATTTTTTTTATTGAATTCAGTTTCCTAAATTTTTATTTATTCTGCTAAATAAATATTTTTTTATATAAAAATTTTTTTGAGTGAATATTTGGCTAAATAGAAAATTTTTACTTTACATAAATAAAATAAAATAAATTTCCCTTTAAATAAAAATGATACCAAACAAAATTTAACTAAATAAAAATTTGATTTTATTTAGTTTAATTTTTACTTATATAGTGGAATTTTTATTTACGTTAATTTCCACTTATATTGTAATTCAGACTCAAAGAAATCTCATTTCTTTAAATAAAAATTACACCAGAAAAAAATTTTCGAATCAATGTACTAACTGAATTTTGAGAGAATCATTCATCTTCAAATTTAAGAATGAGAAGATCAATCTAGATTCGACTGGAAATAATCTCTCAAGTATCCGTAAACAATAACATCAAAAAACACGTGGGGGAATGTGAATTATCAACAGAAAAAAAGAGAAAAAAAATTTATCATATAAACTATAAAGTGTGTATAAATTTGACACGTGGAGTAAAATTTAATCAATTTGGAAACACTTTAAAAATTATCTCTTATAAAAAAAAAAAATGAGTAAAAGAGAGAAAAAGAAGGAAATGGAAGGGGAAGAGAGAAGAGAGGGTCTCTTAATAAGGACACAAGCATTTACAAATCTTATCTAAATAAAATGTTAAGAGAGAGATTTTTCTTCTCATTTATTTTTAGAAAATTACTTCAAAATTGTTTTAATTAATGTTTAAATGACAAATTTTCCATAGAAAAAAAAAACATTTCCTTATTTGGTAAATATGTGCAATATTGTGAATTTGCGCACTATTTTAATTTATGGAGAGAGGAAAAAATTTTGCGTAAAAGGAAAAATAGAGGAAAAATCGGAAAATAACTGCGTGTAAGGAAAAAATAATAACACAAAAGAGAAAGAATAACAAAAAAAATCAATAAAGGGATAAATTAATAAAAGAAAGAAAATAACAAAAATTCGTCTAAATTCGAAAACAATCGTCTAAATTAAATTAATAAATAAATAAAATAGAAAAAACAAATCGAAAGGAAAATAACAAAAAATATTTTGCTAATTTGCCCGTTTAAATGGAATAAAAAAAAAAAAACAAAATAAAAAAACGAAAAAAAATAACAAAAATACTTCCTACTTTGTACCTCGAAATTGAGTGAATAACAAAAAAAGGTAAATAAAATAGAAAAAATAACAAAACAAAGAGAAAATAACAAATATTCCTCTAAATTCGAAAAAATTACCTAAATTAATGGAATTAAATAAATAAGTAGATAAATAAAATAGAAAAAAATAACAAAAATTATAAATAATTATTAAAAAAATATATAAATAAAATTGAAAAATAGCAAAACAACAAGAAAATAACAAAAATAATTTGCTAATTTGCTTTGCTCTAAATTGAATAAACAAATAAAGTATCAAAAAATAACAAAATACTTTTTTATTCTTCCCGTATAAATTAAATAAAAAGATAAATAAAATAGAAAAATTATTAAAACAACAAAAAAATAACAAAAATATTTTGCTACTTTGCCCATTTAAGTTGAATAAAATGCAATAGAGAAAATAACAAAAAATAATAAAATACAAAGCAAAAATAACAAAAAAAAAAAAAAACCAAAATAAAGGAAAAATAACAAAAATTCTTTCCTATTATGTTTTACTCGTTTAAATAAAATATACAAATAAAATTGAAAAATATCAAAATAACAAGAAAATAGCAAAAGAATTTGCTACTTTGCTTTGCTCTAAATTAAATAAACAAATAAAGTAAAAAAAATAACAAAACAAAAAGAAGATAACAAAATACTTTTCTATTTTTCCCGTCTAAATTGAAAACTGTGTAAATTTAGTGAATATTTAATTAATTAATAAAAAGAAAAAAAAATTTGTCTAAATTAATTAAATAAAAGATAAAAAATAACAAAAATTATAAATAATTATAAAAATATATAAATAAAATTGAAGAATAGCAAAACAACAAGAAAATAACAAAAATATTTTGCTTCTTTGTCCGTCTAAATAATTATAAAAATATATAAATAACATTGAAAAATAGCAAAACAACAAAAAAATAACAAAAATAATTTGCTACTTTGCCCATTTAAATTAAATAAAATGCAATAGAGAAAATAACAAAAAAAAGAAAAAAATAACATAATAAAGAAAAAATAACAAAAATTCTTTGCTGTTTTACTAGTTTGAATAAAATATATAAATAAAATTGAAAAATATCAAAATAACAAGAAAATAACAAAAATAATTTGCTACTTTGCTTTGCTCTAAATTAAGTAAACAAATAAAATCTAAAAAAAAATAACAAAACTAAAAGAAAATAACAAAATACTTTTCTATTTTTCCCGTCTAAATTGAAAACTGCCTAAATTTAGTGAATATTTAATTAATTAATAAAGAAAAAAGAAAAAAAAAAACAAAAAAGTTTTGTCTAAATGGATTAAATAAAATATAATAAATAACAAAAAATATAAATATTTATAAAAATATGTAAATAAAATTGAAAAATATCAAAATAACAAGAAAATAACAAAAATAATTTGCTACTTTGCTTTGCTCTAAATTAAGTAAACAAATAAAATCTAAAAAAAAATAACAAAACTAAAAGAAAATAACAAAATACTTTTCTATTTTTCCCGTCTAAATTGAAAACTGCCTAAATTTAGTGAATATTTAATTAATTAATAAAGAAAAAAGAAAAAAAAAACAAAAAAGTTTTGTCTAAATGGATTAAATAAAATATAATAAATAACAAAAAATATAAATATTTATAAAAATATGTAAATAAAATTGAAAAATATCAAAATAACAAGAAAATAACAAAAATAATTTGCTACTTTGCTTTGCTCTAAATTAAGTAAACAAATAAAATCTAAAAAAAAATAACAAAACTAAAAGAAAATAACAAAATACTTTTCTATTTTTCCCGTCTAAATTGAAAACTGCCTAAATTTAGTGAATATTTAATTAATTAATAAAGAAAAAAGAAAAAAAAACAAAAAAAGTTTTGTCTAAATGGATTAAATAAAATATAATAAATAACAAAAAATATAAATATTTATAAAAATATAAATATTTATAAAAATATGTAAATAAAATTGAAAAATAGCAAAACAACAAGAAAATAACAAAAATATTTTTGCTACTTTGCCCATTTAAATTGAATAAAATGTAAAAGAGAAAATAACAAAGAAAAAATAATAAAATATAAAGAAAAAATAACAAAATAATTAAAAAATAACAAAACTTCTTTGCTATTTTACTCGTTTTAATGAATGAAATTTATAAATAAAATTGACAAACAATAAGAAAATAACAAAAATATTTTGCTTCTTTGCCCGTCGAAATTAAGTGTATAAATAAATAAATTAATTAATAAAATCGAAAAAATAACAAAAATTATAAATAATTATGTTTATGTCATGAATAAATAAATAATTATAAAAGTATATAAATAAAATTGAAAAATAGCAAAATAACAAGAAAATAACAAAAATAATTTGCTACTTTGCTTTTCTCTAAAAATTGAATAAACAAATAAAATATCAAAAGAATAACAAAACAACAAGAAAATAACAAAAATATTTTGCTTCTTTGCCCGTTTAAATTAAATAAATAGATGAATAAAAAAAAGAAAATAACAAAAATATTTTGCTTCTTTGCCCGTCTAAATTAAATAAATAGATGAATAAAAAAAAAGAAAATAACAAAAATATTTTGCTTCTTTGCCCGTTTAAATTAAATAAATAGATGAATAAAAAAAAAGAAAATAACAAAAATATTTTGCTTCTTTGCCCGTCTAAATTAAATAAAATGCAATAAAGAAAATAACAGAAAAAGAAAAAACAATAAAATATAAAGAAAAAATAACAAAATAAAGGAAAAATAACAGAAAAAAAGAAAAAATAACAGAATAACAGAAAATGAAAAAAATAACAAAAAAATAAGAAAAAGTGACAATACTTTTATGTAAAAATAATAATAATAACATTTTTTCTTCGTCTTTCCTCGAAACGTCACCTGATAGCTCGAGGGAACTTGTTTGAAATCGATTCGTGACGTTTGCGAACGACGAAGAGGCTACGACGAAAAACGAGGGAGATTTTGACGACCAACTTTATGTCGTGTGTCTAGGTCGCTCTGAGTATACAACAGCATTCTCGAAAGTATATCGAGGAGTACTCACACGCAAGAGCTGAAGCAATCGACCACTTTGGTTCGCCAAAGTCTTCTATATTCCATACATGAAACACGATGCGCCAAAAGTGAAAATGTATTTGTTAGTCTTTGTTAACGTACAGTTGCATCGCACAATGTAAAGTCACGATTATTGCAAATCTGCAAAAATCTCATCTCCTCAACCGCACACTTTATTTTTTTTTTCCTTTCTTTTCTTGCAAAAAAAACACAACTTGCGCAAAAAAAATTATCGAACATTTTTTCATTTTTAAAAATTATAAATTTAGAGAAAAATGTTCAAATTTCAAAATTTTCTAAATTAAAAAAAAATCGTTGAAATTCGTCATTTTTTTCAATAAAAGAATTTTTCAGTTTCGAAATTTTTTTAAATTTAACTTGAAAGAATATTTATTTAAATTTAAATCCATTTTTTCGATTTATTTCTAAATAATAAAAATAGAGAAATAAATATAGAATAAATAATAATAGAAATTCAGCTTAAAAAATTATCAGGAGAAGAAATTTGTGAATAGAAATTGTACAAATTCTACAATTAACAATTCTGTAAAATTCCCATTAATATGAATTATTCTAATTTTTATATATTATTTAAAAATAATAAAAAAAACTTATTATCATTTGTTTAAAAAAATGAAAATCTATTATTTATTATTTAACATTAACACTAATATTAACATTCAGACATTAATCGTAATGACAAAAAATTAATCTAATTCTTCATTTTTTTTTTGCCTCTAAATATAATTTGCAATTATCGAAAAAATAGGGAAAAGTAAGAAAACTCTTTTTGCTCTAAATTATTATTAAACTTTGCAATTAGGTTAAAAAAATTTCGAGATTAAGAAACGATTTCATTAGCATAATTTAAATACTCAATTTTCTAATCTCAAAGATTCATACTAAATATTTATTCTATTTAGAATATTTATTTTTAGATTTGTCTTTAGAATTTAGAAAATTTAAAAAAATTGATTCAAAAAAAAATTGGTACAAATAATATAGAAAATTGTGAGTAGAAAATTTACAGAAGAATTTAAGTTAAAAACAATAAAAGAAATTCAATTTTAAAGCAATTATAAATTATTGCAGAAATTTAATTATTTTCAAGAGTAGAAAAATTTTTCTCCGAAATTCAATTATTTTCAAAAATAAATTTCAATTTTAATAAAATTCTTGGAAAAATTTCAATTATTTTCAAAAACTTTTCTCAATTTAATGATTTTTAATGTCTGCTACTTTAATAAAAATTCACAAAAGAATTCAATTATTTAAAAAAGAATTTTAATAAAATTCGTCTTAAGAATTCAATTATTTTCAAATGTAATATAATTCTTCGCAGAAATTCAATTATGTTCAAAAATTAACAAAAATTCTCGTCAAAATTTCAATTCTTTTTATAAATAATAAAATTCTTTTCCGAAATTCAATTATTTTCAAAAATAAATTTCAATTTTAATAAAATTCTTGACAAAAGTTCAATTATTTTCAAAAACTTTCCTCAATTCAATGATTTTTAATATTTACTACTTTAAAAAAATTTCACTAAAGAATTCAATTATTTAAGAAAAATTTTAATAAGCATTGTGGCGTGAATTTTTAAAAATAATTGAATTTTAAAAATTTTAATTTAAAAATAATTGAATTTTAAAAAATTTGAATTTAAAAAGAATTGAATTTTAAAAATTTGAATTTAAAAAGAATTGAATTTTAAAAACTTTAATTTAAAAATTTGAATTTAAAAATAATTGAATTTTAAAAAATTTGAAATTCTGAATGTTTTACACTTTTAATTAATAATGATGTTAAATTAATTTTTTCAAAAAGTTTAATTGAATTTTTTTTTTAATTATTTCAAGTTTTTCTTTTCTAATATATATTTAATGGAAAAATTTCAAAATATACGAAATTTCGTAAAATTGAATTGTATATACAAGAATTTGAAAATTTTCAAACAACTTTTTCAAAAATTATTTTTTAAAAATTTATTTAAAGAAGAATTATTGTAGATAAAAATTCTAGAAATGAAAAATTGAATCGAAATGATGAAAATAATTTTTGAAGAAGTTACAATACAGAAAAATATGGAATTGAACTAAATTTTGATTTCATTCTCGAATTACTTTTTAAATTCTAAAAAAAATGTCAGTACATAATCGCAATCGGTGTAAAAAGTCTCTAGAAACTTTTTACGAAACTTTCCAGTAAAATATCAAAGGCAGGAAAAAAAAACTATCAAAATCAAAGACACTTTTTTTCTTGTTGTTGAATATTATTATAAAATGAATAATAATGTAAAAATTAACGTCTCATTAGCAATGGATGAGGGAAATGACAACATTAAAGTAACAGGCCTTCATTTTAAGACCGACAGTAACTCTCCGACCTGACAGTGAAACTGAACAATAAATAACGAGAGGAAGTGATAGAGTTCAATAATTTAAATCGATAGTCACTTCAAATTTATCCTTTCGGTATTAATTCTTTTTTTTTTTTTTTTTTTTTTTTTTTTTTTCGTAATAAACAATTTAAACGAAAATAATTTTTTTCCCCTAAATTCTCCAATATTTTTGCCGCAAAGTAATTTTTTAAGAAAACTATTTTCCCATTAAAAATACAATTAGTTTTCCTTTTCTTTTCTTCGTAATAAGAAAGAAGAAATTATTAACGATGAGTAATTCTTCGGGCAGAAAGGAGAAAATGGAATTGCCTCATCTGCTCGTTAATTGTGTGTCAACGAAAGGCTTCTTGTAAGTCTTTTTTTCTCTTTCATTTAAATTAAAATCTTTATAAAAATTATCTATTGGCAATTCTCGATTGTAAAAGTGACAAGGTAAATTTTTAATAATATAAAAACTTGTTAAAACTTTTACCATGGACTATTTTTTGATAAAAAAAGCGAAATTTAACCGAAAAGTTGAAAGTTACATTTTTAATTTAAAAAAAAATTAATTAATTAATAAAAAAGAAAAAAATTAATTTAAAAATGTCATTTTTAATTCAAATTTAAAATTAAGTTAATATTTCAAAATCAAATTGAAAATGAATTTTTAAAAAATTAAATTAAAAATTATAACTTCACAATTGAACTGAAAATTACAATTTTATTTATTTGAAAACTGTGTCTTTTAGTTTTACAATTAAATTAAAAATCAAAATTTTACGAGTAAACTAAAGACTAAATTTTTATAATTAAATATAAAAAATTAGAATTATTTCCGAATGAAAATTTTTAATTAAATATAAAAAGTTACAATTTCCAAATGAAAATGTTTAATTTAATTTAAAAAATTGCAATGTCCAAATGAAAATTTTTAATTTAATTTAAAAGTTAAAAATTTCAGAATTGAAATTAAAAATTCCAAATTCCAAATTAAATTAAAAATATCTGAAAATATTTAAAAGTTTTAAAATTATTGTATAAACTAGAAATATTTTTAAATAGATTTGAAAATATGTTAAATTAATTTAGAGAAAAACTTGTGATTCATATTTATTTTTAAGTTCCCCTGTCAATATATATTTTTATGCAACGAGAAACTTAACAACTAATTCTCCCTTGTAAAAATAATTCCGACCAATACAGAAATAGTAATTGATAAAAAGGGGTCGTTAATTGATCTCTATCCTGTCTCTCGTTATGGAGATTATTTTTTCACAGCATTAAAAAAGCTACATAGAAATTAATTCAGGGAAATTATTAATAAAAAAAAGAATAAACAAACAAAAATTATTTCAAAATTTTTTTTTATTTTATAGAAACTTTTCTATTTTTTCTATATTTATTCCATTTATTTATTTAATTAATTAATTTTTTATTTCATTAATAAAGTTTCTAGTTTTTTTGTTTTTATTAATTTTAAATTAATTAAAATCAAAATTTTCATAGAAAAAATTTTATTTCTTCGATTTATTTTGTTTTATAAATTAATGAATAAAATTATTAATTAATTAATTCAAGATAAGATTATTAATTGATTAATTTAAGATTTGAATGACAACTTTTCTGGTTTTTTCCTTTTTATTAATTATTAAAAACTACAAATTTTCAATCAAAAAAATTTATTTTCTTCGTTTATTATATTTATTGATTTAATTATTTATTGTTTATTTATATTTATTTTATTTCTTTCAATATTTAATTGTTTTTTAATGAATTTATTTGATTCTTCTGATCCAAATCAAAATTTTACTGCTCGTCGATATTTCATAAATATAAAATTTTTTTTTAATTTTGTTACCTTTATAATTAAAATTTAATTTTAAAAAAAAAATTTCATTTTTCTACAATGTTTGAGAAAATTGTAAAATGTTACAAAAGAAAAAGTTGCTCTTAATTTGATCTCTCCAACTAGATGTCATTGACTCGAGAGAACTCTTCTCAATCGTTTTAAAAACACTAAGTGCGTTCTCTCAGTACAGTCACGTTTTCAATTCAATCAAAATAGTAAAAATAGAAAAAATCTGAAAATAAAAAATAAAAAAAAAATGTTTCAGAAAAAAATTAAAATAGTAAAATAGGTAAAAAGTTCCCAAAGTGAATTTTTTCTCTAAATAAAACTACCCACATTTGTTTTGATTCTAATGAAAAAAAAGATCGAAATGAATTAGTTTCGATTGGGATTGTATCTTTAATTTTTTTTTAAAATGAAATCACAGAAGTTAGAATGGAACACGTGCGGCTTATTCATTGATACACGAAGTATCTGCGTGATAGAGTATAAGATTTGGCACATTGACTATTTTTATTTATTTTTTTTTTATTTTCGTTTCCTAACGAATCGACATATTTATCAAAAATAAAGATTGATTGAAAAAGTAATCGATAAAAATAAAAATAACTTTTTTTTTTGACAAATTATGTGGATCTTACTAAACCCCAAAAGAGACAGAAAGAGTAACTGATTAAAAAAAAAATCCTGTTTTAAACCGTAATTGAATTATTAATAAACAATATATGATAATAAAAATCATAACACAATGGAGTATTATTGTCTCAGAAAATTAATTTATGCATCTTTACCGTATTTTGTTTTATCAGTTCAAAAGTTAATTATTCTTTCGACTGAACAAAGTCTTTTTTAATCATTTAAGCAGAGCGTGTCCGTTGAAAAAAAAAATATATATACATACAATATTATACGATTACAAAAAAAAATTATGTTCTCAATTATTCAAATTTATATCATTAAAGGAAAAAAAAGAAACATTTTCGTTACAAACTTTTTGATGCGATAAAAAACACACGTCATATATCCAATGGAATTTGGATTCTTTCAATTTTTTGAACGGGATTCTCAGGATGATTCAACATAATTTGCAAATCAACCTTTCTCTCCTATACCTGAAAATTTGCGCAATAAGGGAAAAAAAACACGTTTCTTTTACGTATTACATCGAGATATTTTTGATTGTTACAAAATTAAGAGACGGGGAGAGAAAAAAAAATGTTTATCAAATGATTTTTTTTATTTTCAATTTCATTACTATTAATGATAATTACAGAAGTTTATGCAACTATTATTGATTATTAGTTTCTGTTGGTTTTAATTACGGTTGATCGTAACTATACTATTAATGGTGATTATCGTTAATTTCAGGTAATAAAATAAATAAATAATATAAAGAATTAAAAAAATTAACAAATACTAAAATTAATAAACAAATACTAAAATAAATAATAATATAAACATAAACAAATAACAAAATACGTAAACAATTAAATGAACAAATAACAAAATAAATAAACAATTAAATAAACAAATAATAACATAAAAAATGAAATAATCAAATAACAAAATATATAAACAATTAAATAAACAAGTAACAAAATAAATGAATAATTAAATAAATAATAAAATAAACAAATACCAAAATAAATAAGCAATTAAATAAATAAATAAAAAAATATATTTATATAATTTTGTTATTTATAAATAACAAAATAAATGAACAATAAAACAAACAATTAATCAAATAAATAAACAATTGAATATAAAAATAATACAATAAACAAAGAACAAAATATATATAAACAAATAAATAAACAAATAGCAAAATAAATAAACAATTAAATAAAAAAGTAATACAATAAACAAATAACACAATATATAAACAATTTAATAAACAAATAATAAAATAAACAAATTACAAAATAAATTAGCAATTAAATAAACAAATAATAAAATAAACAAATAGCAAAATAAATAAGTAATTGAATAAATAAATAAAAAAATGTATAAATAAAAAAATATATAAATAAAAAAATAAATTAACAATAAAATAAACAATTAAATAAACAAATAATAAAATAAAAAATGAAATAATCAAATAACAAAATATATAAACAATTAAATAAACAAGTAACAAAATAAATGAATAATTAAATAAATAATAAAATAAACAAATACCAAAATAAATAAGCAATTAAATAAATAAATAAAAAAATATATTTATATAATTTTGTTATTTATAAATAACAAAATAAATGAACAATAAAACAAACAATTAATCAAATAAATAAACAATTGAATATAAAAATAATACAATAAACAAAGAACAAAATATATATAAACAAATAAATAAACAAATAGCAAAATAAATAAACAATTAAATAAAAAAGTAATACAATAAACAAATAACACAATATATAAACAATTTAATAAACAAATAATAAAATAAACAAATTACAAAATAAATTAGCAATTAAATAAACAAATAATAAAATAAACAAATAGCAAAATAAATAAGTAATTGAATAAATAAATAAAAAAATGTATAAATAAAAAAATATATAAATAAAAAAATAAATTAACAATAAAATAAACAATTAACTAAATAAATAGACAATTAAATATAAAAATAGTACAATAAGCATAGAACAAAATATATAAACAATTAAATAACTAAATAGCAAAATAAATAAACAATTAAATAAACAAATAGGAAAGTAAATAAACAATTAAATAAACAAATAGCAAAATAAATAAACAATTAAATATAAAAAAAATACAATAAACAAATAACAAAATATATAAAAAATTAAATAAACAAATTACAAAATAAATGAACAATTAAATAATCAAATAACAAAATACATAAACAATTAAAAAAACAAATAACAAAATAAATATACAATTAAAAAAAACAAATAACAAAATAAATAATTAAAAAAACAAATAACAAAATAAATAAACAATTAAATAAACAAATAGCAAAATAAATAAACAATTAAATAAATAATAAAATATACAAATAACAAAATAAGTAAACAATAACATAAACAAATAACAAAATAAATAAATAAATAACAAAAGGAATAAATAATAAAATAAATAAATAATCCGATAAATAATTGTTTGAACCACTGGTTTTAAAGACTAGATTTAATTCCAATAGTAATTGATCAGTAACATAATTATCTTCACGCTCTCTGTCTCTGAAAAACATTGTTTTAAAATAAAAAAATCCTATAAGACAAAGGAAAAAAAAATTCGCAGAAACTGTCAAAGTGATTTTAAAATTCTACAATATGCGTGCTGATATATATGTGTATATTGACTCGAGGTGAAATAAAAATTAAGAAGTCGACACTGCTTATACCAACAACTCTTGCGACGGGAATGTGCAAGTTGCTTGGAAAATTGAATAATCCTATTTCGTAATCGCACTTCGTAATGAACCTTATAACTCCGGCATTTCACCTTTCAAAAAATTCTAAAGTTTCAAAAAAAAAAAAAAAAAAATTTATGAATTTCGAATTCAAATTTTATTTCACTTTTTTGTCTATCGAAAGTTTATTTTTTTAAATTTTATTCTAAAATATTCATGGTACTGTATGTAATTATTATCATTAGGCGATAAAGATTATTATTATTATTTGGTGAATAATTACAATTAATTAACGAATGATTATAATTATAAATTGTAATTATAATTATTAATGAATAATTTTAATAATTTAATTATAGAATAATTATAATTATTTAGTGAATAATTATAATTGTTTACTTTCGTATTATATAGGTAATAAGTAAAAATAAATATAAATAAATTATAATTGACAAGTATTTAGTGAATAATTATAATTATTTAATTACTAATTACAATTATTTACTTTACTAGAAGTAATGATTATAAATAAATTATAATTCATAATTATTTAGTGAGTATAAAATAATTAACAAGTAAACAATAGTAATTAAAAAAATATGAAATAATAATAATAATTATTATTATTATTTATTTTCACTGTAAACCTAAAAGTATCAAATTGCAAGAAATTGATACCAAAAATGTGGATCAAATCATAAGATGATCCGAATTTTTGATAAAAATTTGATTCACTTTTGTATCAATAATATACTTTTAAAAAAAATTATGTTACATTAATTATAATTCATTATAAATAAATTATAGTTTCTTAATGAATAATTTTTTTTGCAATAATTAAAAAATATAAAAACGAAGAAGTTTCGAGAACATTTTACAATTATCTTCAAGAAATAAAGTTATTAAAATCAAAAAAGTAAAATGAAAAAAAATTGAAATCATTAACATTCGTAATATCGAAAAAAAAATTCTCATCCAAGCGTTTATGGAAATTATTTTGAAATTTATAACCCTTTTTTTTTAATTATTGATTTATTAATAAGCTCGCCTGCCTCAATTGGAAATTTATAACCATTCAGTTTTTCTATCAATTTTCTTTAAAAATAAAATTTTTGTCACTAATTTATGTTTCTTGTACCGTTAGAAAAACTTAACGTTTGTAAACAAAATTTATCTTTTGATAAAATTATAAATTTATAAGCAAATTTTTTTTTCCCCTTCTCCTATTTTTTCATTCTAGAAAAATTAATTAATCTCACATCTATTACTGTTTTTCTTATTCGTTTTAATACTCATTTTTTTGTCTCTTGACGTTTCTCACACGTAAAAAACACTTTAATTGATTAATTACAATTTTTTCTCCCTAGAATTCGCTGAACATTTAATTTTCAAATTATCACTTTTATAATAAAAGATAGAGAATTTTTTTTCTATAAAAATATTTTTTTTATGAAAAAATATTTCTTTTCATAAAATATTTTTTTATAAAAAAATATTTCTTTTTATAAAATACTTTTTATAAAAAAATATTTATTTTTTATAAAATATTTTTTCCTAAAAATAGTAAAAAAAAGTGGGAAAAAAATGTATACGCACTGTAAAATAAATAAATGTGAATGGGGAAAAAAAATCTATTACGCTCGCTGATGTAAGAAAGTTGTCTAACGATAACTTTCAGTTCACATATAGTCATTAATGTGCACGAGTGTTAACCTTCTATACATGAAATCCCAGAATTAAATTACTTTTATGTTTTTCTGTAATAATTTAAATAAATACTATTTCAGAGAAATTTTGTACTGTACATGCGTTACGTTCTTGATTTAATTACAGGAATTAGAGAACATACGTATAATTTTTTTTTAGAACGCTTCAAAAAAGAAGAAAATTATGTTGATAATTGTCTAAATCGATTATAAAACTGTCGACATTTGTGTGACAGTAAACAATGTCATTTATGGCTGTTGCCATTAATGATGTCTTTAGTCAGTTTATAATAAATACCGTCAACGGTAATTACAGATTAAATAATAATTATCAATAAATTACTGTATTATTATTATTAAATTTATATTTTAAAATGTATAATTATGTAAATTAGTAATAGTAGTATAATAATTAATTAATTATTAGTTACCGTCGACGGTATATTAATAGACGGTAAATTAACTTACCGTCGACCGTAAATTAATACACAGTTGATCGACTTACCGTCGATAGTAAATTAATAGGCGGTTGATTGACTTACCGTCGACGATAAATTAATAGACGGTTGATCGAATTACCGTCGCGTCGACGGAAATTAAATGACGGTTAAGTAACTAACCGTCGACGGTAAATTAATAAACAGGTTATAATAGTTACCGTTAAAGATTTATACCGTCGACGGTAGTTAGAATCTAATATAGAAAACATTCACGGTAATTACCGTTAATATCAGTTACAATACACTTTATTTACGATCAACTGTAATTACAATCGATTACAGCTAAAATTCTTGTTAATTACCATCAATTTCAGTTACAATATAACTACCAGTAACGGTAGCTACCGTCAACGGTATTTTCTATCAATTACATAAAAAATTTGTAATAATAACTGTTAATTGTACATCTACTCAATATTTATGGTAATTACCGTCAATTTCAGTCAATATTGTATAGTACTTACCGTCGACGGTAGTTACTATCGACTACAACCAAAATTTAAGTTAATAACTGTTAATGTCAAAATGTATTTTTTAGTCAAAATGTATGGTAGTTATTGTTGATGATATTTATACACGATTGCAGTTAAAATTTGTGGTAATTACCGTCAATTTTAGTCAAAATTTATGGTAGCTACCGTCAACGGTATTTTCTATCAATTATTTAGAAAATTATTAATTACTTCTGTCTATTGTTAATACAATTTATTATTACTTTCGTCGATACTAGAAACTATATATTGTAGCAAAAAATTTTGGTAATTACCGTCAATGTAACAGTAGTTACAAAAAATTGCAAAAATTTCAATTTTAGACAAAATTTATTCCAGTTACCGTCGACGGTATTTACAATCGATTGTTGCCTAAATTTATGGTAATTACCGTCAATTTCAGCCACAACGCATCGTATTTACCGTCGACGGTAGTTCTTGCCAATTTTACGCAAAAATTATGATTTCTTTATGATTACGATTAAAAGGTTAAAATTTTACCTACCGTCGATTGTAATTATCGTTAGTTACCAATAAAATTTATGGTAACTACCGTCAGCGGTAGTTATAATTGATTTTAGCCAAAATTTATCATAATTACGGTTACAATAAATTTTTGTTAAAATTTACGTTTAAACACAGGGTATTTACCGTCGACGGTAGTTCTTGAAAATTTTACGCAAAATTTATGATTACAAATTTGTGATTACGGTTACAGGGATGAAATTTGTTAAAAATTTACCTACCGTCGATTGTAATTAACGTTAGTTACCGTCACTATTTATGTTAACTACCGTCAAAGGTAGTTATCGATTTTAGTCAAACTTTATCATAAATACGGTTACAATAAATTGTTGCCAAAATTTATGTCTAATTACCGTCGCAATTTCAGACATAACTTACGGTAACTACCGTCAACGGTACGATTTTATCCAAAATCGTAGTCGATTTTATCCAAAATTTATCATAATTACAGTCAGTAATTAAAATTTATCGCAATTAAAATGTATAGTAATTATATACAATTACACGTCAAAAATTAAAATCGATTAAAAATAAAATTGACGCTAATTACAATCGACGGTAGGTAAAATTTCAATAAATTCAAATTTCAATATTGAAATTAATATGAGAAACCTTTAAAAAAAAGAGCATAAAATGAGTTCGATCAAGGTCCACCTGTGACCAATATTTGAGTATCAAAGTCCAATGAGAAAGGATCCGGACATAAAAAAGAATTCGGCACGTGTTCACCATAACGTTGACAGTTGATAAACAAAACGAAAAGGCACATTTTTTTATGCGAATGACTTAATTAATTATCCATTATTTATTTATTTCTTTTCTAAATTTAATATATAAATTAGATGGAAATGAAATGCAAAATAGTTTTGTTGCGTTGATTCTTTAATAATGTACGTTTTTCCCAGTTACGTCAATGGCCTTAGAGAAATGCAAAGGTATTTCTTTGGTCAAACAATCATTTTATTTAAAGGAGAGTTTATTGTTTATATGGTCAAAGGTCTACAAACCCTCGTGTGGAATTAATTAAATTACGTAAAATTTTTCAAACGCTTTACAATTGTATTCATTCACACATTCAATTTTTTTTTTTTCGTTTTCCTTTACTAAAAAGAAAAGAAAAAGAAACATTTGCATACAATATAGTCAATTATACAAAAAGGGGGTTAAAATATTCATTTCCTCCAGACGTATTTAGATAACGAGGAAAATTTAATAATATCGTCTCAAATTATTCCCGGAAATAAATAAAATCAAAACATTCTTCTTTGTAATTAAAATTTCTCTACAATTATAAAAGAATATTTTAGTCTAATTAAAGGTTGTTTTTAATTATTACTTGATTTATTATTTATATACATAAATAATAATAGGAAATAATGAATAATAAAATAATAATATAATAATATTTACATATTTTATATATTGTTATTATTGTTTATTATTATTATTTATTATTAATTTTTAATTATTATTTATTATTTAATTATTCAAATTTAATATTTAATAATATATTTATATCACAGATATTTTAATATTACAATTATTAATTAATAAATATAAATAAATACAAATATAATAAATATAAATATATATTAATTACAACTATCATAAAATAAATAAATTATTTAATTTAAAATATTTAAAAAAGAAATTATTGTTTTCGAATAATTTGACAATTAAAGATATTCGTAAATAAATTTAACAGAACATTTTTTTCAATAAAATTTTTTCCTTTATTTTCTAAAAATTCCAAAATTTTCAGTTTCATTTTCAATTAAATTTTCTAATTGACAAATGGAATTTATAAATATTTTTTTCCTTTATTTAAAAAAAAACACTGAATTTTACTAAAACAATAAAATTGAAATTAAGAAATAGAATTGATGCAAATTATTTCCTTACGAAAATTGAAAATTCTCTACAAAAATATTAAAAGATGGGAAAATCTAATGTTTTTCTTCCTAAAAGAAAAAAATGAGTTTGTGAACAATATTGTTATTGAGAAATAAATTAATTATTATATTATTAATGTGGAAAATAAGATTTTATAATATAATATTTGAGTTTAATTAAACACTGTTTCTGAATTTTTTGCTTCGCTTTTTCATCCTTCAATGAAATGGACATTGAATTTAAAAGAAAAAAATTTCTTAAAATAATTCTCGTTATTTTCTTAAAAAAACGAAATGAAATTAGTAATTTAATCTATTTTTATTCTAATTAAAGATTACTTCTGAATTTTTTGTCTTATTTTTTTTTATCTTGCAATGAACTTGACATTGAATTGAACAAGAAAAAATTTATAAAATTATTCCATAACTTTTCTTTAGAGGAAAAAGAAATTAAATTACCAATAATTCATTTCTTTCTTTCTTTTTTTTTGTTTAAATAAACAATTTTAGAATAACATTGAAAACTTTTGTATATTTATAAGATATTTACAAAAAGAAATAAATCTCTAATTCAAATTTACCTTCGTGATAATTAGTATTCAACTTGAAATTATATTTGTGGAAAATTTTTTTTTTTTCTTTTTTTTTCACACGCCCATAATTGTTCTAGAAAAGTAAATTTACCTTTTTGAAATAATGAATTTTGCACATAACTCTTTTAAGAATAATAATAATAATAATCTTACGGATTCCGGTTATTTATTTTTTTTTGTCATTTAATGACGTGCGAGAGACTTTTATGAATTAGTATTTAAAAACTTTATTTTATATTCTTTGCAGACATAAATTAACAAATTGATTGTTGCCACAGTCTCTTAAATAGTAAATCGTGCGTCAATTGTTGAATTTGTTTATTTTTCAGTCATAGCAAATATTTTAGGTAAATGACAATTTTATTACTTTTTAAGAAGGTTAAATTGTAAATTTTTTTCTTTTTTAAAATTTTTCCTTTTTCAAAAGGAAGTGAAAATTCATTATTAAAGTCAAATTTCCAACGGAGTTTATAAAAATCTTTTATTAATTGCCTTCGGTCACAACCTATGCAAATTTTAAACATAAAATGGCAAAATGCTTTTTGTTGCAATAACGACGCATTTAAAAAAAAAATTGAAACATTTTTTTATTTTTCTTTTTCTCATAATTTACTTGTTTAGTTTTTGCAATTTTCAAACAATTCTAATTTATTTCTTCATACAAAAACGTTAATTTTTAATAACAATTATTTTTTATATTAATAATTTTAATTTTATATTAAAGTATAATAATTATTATACTTAATAATTATTATTAAACTTTTTTATTATTAAAATAATTATTGATTATAATTATAATTATTATTAAAATTGAATCATAAAAATAGTTATTAAAGTAAAACAGTTATTAATACAAATAAATAATTATTATTATTATAATTCATACACAATATAATTTTTTTCTATTCTAATATTATACAACTCTCAAAAATAGAATTAGTAAATTTTACTAATAAATTAGTGGAAATGACTATTTATTAGTCAAATTTACTAATTCAGAAGCAAAAAGTAAGTCTTAATTGAAATTAGTAAATATTTTTACAAATTCAAATATTTTAATTACTTTGAGAGAATAATATAAAAAATAAATAAGAATAAATAAAAATAATAATAAATTAAAATATAGAGACAATAATTATTAAAATATAATAATTTTTATCATATAATAATGTAATTATTAATACAAAAAAGCATAGAGTGCAATATTGTATATAGGAGCGATGAAAAATTGAATAAAGTAAAGCGCATATATATTAGATTACGTAAAAACTTGAGGTTAAGAATTTAGGTCGGAAAAAATTAGTGTTTAAAATTCCGAAGCAGTAGTCTCGATTATATCGCGTTTCAGTTAAACAAAAAAAATAAAAAATAAGAAAAAGAATAATTAGGCTAATTTATACCATTAAAATTAAAAAGGAAAATCGAATGTCATTAACGTTTATATTTGCTTTTGTTTTGTCCCGAGTTATGTTAATTAATCCCAGAGAAATTTATCTTTCATCAAATATTGTTCAAGAAAATTGCTTGAATGACACTTTTTTCGAAAAATTACTAAAAATTTCTAGATTTTATTCCAAATTGCTCAATAAATAATTTTATTTTCCAATAAATAAATAATTATTACATTTTGGGGAAAAAATACCAGAAATAAATATTTCCATCAAAATATTTTGCTAATATTTATTGGAATACAATTTTGCAAATTTGTATTTCAAATTGACTATTTTTCTGAAATTATAGATTAGTATTTTATGATTTTATTTTATAAACCAGTTTCTGAATTTTTAAATTCTATGAAAAATTGTCCAGAAGGATTCTATTTTTGAACTATTTGTATTCTGGCAATAGAAACTTAATGACAAAAAAAAACTCGTTTTAAACTCTTTACAAAACTGACAAAAATTTCATTCTATATTTTATCTTCCTGACTTTTTCCTAATTTTCATCAAAAATATTTACTTCCTTCTTATTCTATTACTAATAAATTGAATTCCTGCAACGAATTTTATTATTTATGAAAGAATTTTTAATATTTATAACAAGAATTTAATTCTTGCCAAGAATTATATAAAATTTTTTAAATAATTCATTTCTTTCACTAATTTTATGCAAATTCTAATTTAAATAATTGAATTAAAAAAGAATTTTTTAATATTCATGAGAAGAATTGTAGATAATAAAAAACATTGAATTACGAAAAATTTTTAAAAATCATTAAATTTTACAAAAAAAAAAATTGTATTAAATTTTTTTTAGAATAATTGAATTTCTAAAAATAATTGAATTCTTGCAAACTATTTTATTAAAATTTTTTAAAATAATTGAATTTCTAAGAAGAAATATGTTATTTTTAAAAATAATTGAATTCTTGTGATGTATATTGTTATTTATGAAAATAATTAAATTTTACAAAGAATTTTATTAAAATGCCTCAAAATAATTGAATTTTCGGGAATAATTTTGTTATTTATCGACATGATTGAATTCTTTCAAAGAATTATTTATGTAAATAATTAAATTCTTGCGAAGAATTTTATTAAAATATTTGAGAATAATTGAATTCCTCTGAAAAATTCTAATATTTTTGTAAATAATTGAATGATTACAAAGAATTAAAAAAAAACATTTTTTTAAATAATTGATTTTATCCAGGAATTGAAATTAAATTTTTAAAAATGATTTTATTTTTCTAGCAATTTGTGTAAAATTGTATTAAAAATAATTGAATACCTGAGAAGAATTTTATTATTTATAAAAATAATTAAATAATTGCAAAGAATTTTTAAAAAATTTTCAAAAATAATTGAATTCCTGAGAATAATTTTTCTGATTTAAAAAAAAAAATTGAATTCTTGCTAAGAACTTTTTCTATTAAGAAAATAATTGAATTCCCGTCAAAATTTTTTGTTGTTCATTAAAAATAATTGAATTTTTGTGAAAAATTTTGCTATTTAAAAAAATGATTTACATAATTCCAGAGAAAAATTTTTGTTATTTTTTAGAAAATAATTGAATACCTGAGAAGAATTTTATTATTTATAAAAATAATTGAATAATTGTGAAAAATGTTGTTATTTTTGAAAATAATTGAATACTTCATAAGAATTTTATAAACATTGTTTAAAATAATTAATTTATTCGAAATATAAAAAATATTATGAAAATTTTATTTTAAATAATTGAATTGTTGTGGAAAATTCCTATAGAAATTTTATTATTTCTGGAAATAATTTAATTTTGGATGAATTTTATCAATTTTTTTTTTAAATAATTCAATTCTTTTGGGAAATTTTATGAAAATATTAGATTTTGAAAATAATTGAATTTTGCAATGAATTTTATTAAAATGCCTCAAAAAAATTGAATTTTCAGGATAATTTCGAAGAAATATTTATGTAAATAATTGAATTCTTGGGAAGAATTGTATTAAAATCTAAAAGAAGAATTGAATTATTTAAAAAAAAAAATTTAATTAAAATTGTATTTAAAATAATTGATTTTTTTCGAAAAATATTATCTTATTAAAATATTTGAAAATAATTGAATTCCTGTGAAAAATTTTAATAATTTTGTAAATAATTGAATTTTTGTAAAAAAATTCTAATAATTTTGTAAATAATTTAATTCTTGTGAAAAATTCTAATATTTTTGTAAATAATTGAATTCTCCTGAGGAATTTAAAAAGAAACAATTTTTTAAATAGTTGGTTTTTTTCGAAGAATTGAAATTAAATTTTTAAGAATAATTACATTTTTTTGAGTAATTCCTGCAAAATTGGATTAAAATTTAAAAATAATTGAAACCCTGTGATGGATTTTATTATTTATGAAAATAATTCAATTGTTGAGAAGAAATTTATAAAAAAAGTTGTAAATATTTAAATTCGTGTGAAATTTTTATTATTTATGAAAATAATTGAAGTATTGCGAAAAACTTTATTAAAATGTTTATAAGGAATTGAATTTTCTGTAAAAAATTTTGTTATTTTCGATAATAATTGAATTCTTCATAAGAATTTTATAAACTTTGTTTTAAATAATTAATTTTTTCGAAATATTATAAATATAATGAAAATTTTATATTAAATAATTGAATTCTTATGTGGAAAACTTTATTTATGAGAAAATAATTGAATTTTTCGTTTAATTAATTTAAAATCCTTTTAAAAAGAATTGAAATTCTTCGATGAGTTTTATTATTTATGAAAGTAAATTGAATTCTTGTTTAGAATTTTATCAAAAAATTTTTTAAAAAATTGAATTTCCACGAAAGTTGTTAATGTTAGTGAAAGTAATTAAATTATTATGAAGAATTGCATAAAAATTTTGTTAAATAATTGATTTTTTGAAATTTTTTTGAAAATGTTATTGTAAATTAATTGAATTTTTGTGGAAATTTTATTATTTATGAAAAGAATTGAATTTCGGATGAATTTTACCAATTTTTTTTTTTTAATAATTGAATTCTTTTGCGAAATTTGATCAAAATACTAGATATTGAAAATAATTGAATTTCGAATATTTTTTGAAAATAATTGAATCGTTTTAAAGAATTTGATTACAATTTATTCGAATAGTTTTTTGATTTCCAGTATTAGTGAATTTAAAGTAGTGGAATTTCTAAAATAAACAGAAATAGTAGCTTTTAATGACTGAAATCTAAAAAAAGTATCTAAATAGTAGCATAACGTGAAAAGAATAGTAGATTGTAGGTTTTAGTAGATGGTAGGTTTTAGTAGATGGTACGTTTTAGCAGATGGTAGGTTTTAGTAGATGGTAAGTTTTAGCAGATGGTAGGTTTTAGTAGATGGTACGTTTTAGCAGATGGTAGGTTTTAGTAGATGGTAGGTTTTAGTAGATGGTAGGTTTTTTGTAGATGGTAGGTTTTAGTAGAAAAGTAGGATTTAGTAGATGATTCATCTACCAAAACTTACTTTTCTACTTTGCCCATTACAATCCCTAACACTAATTTTACCCATATTTACAACAAAAAGAAAAGAAATCAATTTTCTTAAACTAATAAATATGTTTATTTTACAGAACCAGTTTGCGGAAGATCGCAAGGCACGAGGAGCCAGAGTTCAGTAACGCGAGCATTCTCAACAGTATGGAGAAATTTGTACGAACGGTGAACGAGATGGAGGATACAATTCTCGTTCCAAGTCGGCTATTGGATCTCGTTGTTGGCGATTCAACGGACATTGTTTGCGAAAAGGGCAAGAGTGGCTCAAACATCAAGGACACAATGGCCAATACAGATCTCTATCGACTCTACAATATCGTGAATAAGATGAAAGTTGAACTTCTCTGGTCGCAGGAGACACTAAAATCGCAAGTTGATCTTGAACGTGATGACATTCAACGAAACAAAAGTCAAACACAATCGGAGAATGGTAGCGTTCGTTTGGGTCATGCACGTTGTCCAAGTACAACATCAATGCAAAGTGTACAAAGTGCATCGTCAATGGTATCAAGTTCATCGGATTCAGAGTCAGATGCTGGCATTGAAAATGACTCGGGTCTTGAGACTGAGGAATATGGCGATCGTATGGCAACAATTGCCGCTGAAAATTTCCGACGTCACTTACGTGGTCTTCATCGTAGCATTGCTCGAATGACAGACGCTGCTGAATATCTAACTCTTCGATATCAAGCCGATATTGGAGGACAAGTCTGATATTCCAATTTCTTCTCCCCATGTCGATCCTTCATTACCTCATTCGCAAAACATTCTCATCATCCTCTAATTAATTTCTAACGATTGTTAAATATTTGTAACGACAAAAAAAAACGTTGTTCGTCGAATCTTGATAACCAACTTGGAGAGCAGGAGATAACAAAAAAAAATTAGAATTACGTCCAGTTTAACGAAAAATCAAAAAAAGTCTCCTTGGTTCTCGACTACGAAAAAGTGTTCTTTAATTTTCAAGTCCCTGAAGTTTGCGTCGCACTAATTTCACTTCCTTTACAGGAAGAAGAGGAAAATTTTATACAAACCAAATATTATGAGTTGAACAAAAAAAAACAAATGTCTCAGGCCCTAAATTTATTTGTTCCAAATCAAAATTTTATTCGACACAAATTGTCTGCTTGAACCAAGTAAATTTCTTTGAAACAAAAAATTTAGTCGCCTCCAAATAATGTTTTTTGACCCTCGAAAAAATTATTCCCTTTTCGATTTTTGCCAAAAAAATACTTTTCTATCAAAACGTTTTTTAAATAATAAATAAATAAAATAGTAAATAAATGTTCTATTATTAATATTAATAAAAAAATCATTTTCTTTTATTAATAATTAATAATTAATAATTAATAATTAATAATATTAACAAAAAATAATAAAAACAGACGCCAACTTCAGGGACCTTAAAATTCGAAAATAAAAAAGATTAATTTTTACAAACCACGATCTTTGGTTCGTTTCTCTTTTTCTTGAAATATAAAAATTCCTGACTTGCATGAATATAAAAAAATAAAACTTTCATCTGAGAAATTTTCATGGAAAAATTTCAAAGATAAATTAACAAAAAAATAAGACTTTTTTTGAGAAATAATGACAAATTTTAATTTTTAATAAGAAAAAACTATTGTATTACGACGATGATTTTAATTTCATCATTGTTAATAATTAATATTGTTAATTCACAAAATTGAGCGCTTAAAAAAGTAAAAAAAAAATTGAGACTATTTAAAATTTTTTGCTAGTCATTTTTGTTTTTCTTTTTTTTAATTTTATAAATATATATATATAGAAAAATGCTTTAAAAAAAAATAATTTTTTTTTCGCTCTCAATTTTGGTGAAAAAAAAGGAAAAGGACTATAAAGAAAAAATTGTAAAACACAAAAAAAAGAATCTCGTTAGTTTTCTTTGTTTTTCGTTGAAAAATAATTGAAATAATTTCAATAATGTTCAAATGTACGAAATTTTTTTTTATTTCTAACAAAATATGAAGTGGAATTTGTTTCTTTTTTGAATTTAAATAAATTTATGATAAATAGAATAAATTTTTTTGTATTATTGTGATAATTTAATTCTAGGGCTTTTTTAGTCTTTGAGAAATTATTTGTTCAATATTTTAGTATTTTTTCAATATTAATTCAATAAAATAAATAAGTAAATAAACAAGTAAACAAATAAATAACAAAATAATTTATTAAGTTATTTATTTTCTTTAGTGATCAAATAATAAAAATAATTAGTAAAATAATTAGTAAAAAAAAAGACAAATAAAAATGAAAATTTGGATTTTTTTTTTGGTTATTTATTTACTTTATTAACTGAAAAATAATAATAAAATAGTTAATAAAAATCCAAATATAAGTACAAATAAAAATGAATAGGAAAATAAAAATGAAAATAACAAATAAAATTCATAGAGAAATGAAAATAAAACTGAAATTGAAAATAATAATAAAAATAATAATGAGAATAAAAAGTAAAAATAAAAATGAAAATGAAAATAGTAATGATAATGAAAACAAAAAATGAAAATGAAAATGAAAATGAAAATAATAAAAATAATAATAATAATAATAATTGTAAAAATAAAAATAAATATTAAATTAATAACAACAATAATAATGATAATTAAAGTGAAAAATAATAAATATAATTAAGAATATTGTCCTGCAGAAGACAATTTATAAAAATTCAAAGTAATTTAAATTAAAAATTGTTTTTTACAGCAAATTTTTCATAGCAGATTTATTTAAAAAAAAACTATTTATATTGAAAAAATATTTCGTTCATTTGAACTTTAGAAAATAATTGGAATTAATTAATTTTGATTGTAATTAATTCTAACTTTTATTAATTTTAATTTTAATTTTGATTAATTTTAATTAATTAATTAATTTTCTCGATAAAGAAAGAAAATTCCAGGCGATTGATCGAAATAACTTTTAAGCTCAATGTTCGCGTCGATTTAGGTGAAAAAGAAAACCGCATTTTTCGTATCGCTGGATGACTGGTAATTAGATACGGTAATTAGGATCGATATTGTAAATAGAATTAGGTTTCACGTCTATTTATTTTTTATTACTCTCTATATTTTAAAACGATTCTATTTATATAAAAAAACAACCACGAAGAAGAATAAAATAAAATAAACAAAACTTGTGTATTTGTATTTAGGTCGCAAGTTTTATTTTTTGTTTCTTCTGTACCTTTTTTTTTATTTAATGAAATTACTTTTAAAAAAATTCAATACATTTTTTCTGTTATTTGAAAAAACCAAATTGTTTAATTTTCTACATCGAAAATAATTTGGTAAACATTTATTATTTTTAAATTTAGTAAAAACTAGATTTGAAATAATTTAGTAAAAACTAGATTTAAAATAATTTAGTAAAAATTAAACTAAATTGTTAACTAAATTATTTTTTTTTACATCGAAAATGATTTAGTAAAAATTTATTATTTTTAAATTTAGTAAAAACTAAATTCAAAATAGTTTAGTAAAAACTAAATTTAAAACAATCTAGTAAAAACTAAATGTAAAACAATTTAGTAAAAATTTAATTAGTTTCTTTGTTTATAGAAAAAAATCGTCGTTTATTTATAAAAAATAAAATGGATTTTTATTCATTAAAAAAAAATTGATTTTCATAAGCAAAAAACAAACCTAGTTTTTATAAATAGAAAACATTTTGGTCGAAACTAAATTGTTTGAATTAGAATAAAAAAAAACAATTTTTTCCTACTAAATTACTTTCCACTGATAAAAACAAAATAGTTTGTTATTTAAAAAAAACTAAATTGTTTTTTATTTATAAAAAACGTTTTTCTTTCCTTATAAATAAAAAACAATTCACTTTTTACAATTTAGTTTTTATCAATGAAAAACCATTGATAAAAACTAAATTATTCTCCATTGACAGAAAAAAAAATATCAACGAAAAAAAAAATAGTTTCTTGATAAAATCGTGAATTGTGTATTGAATTTTTTAGAAAAGAATTTTTTTCATCTCAAGATTTAAAACAAAAAAAAAAGAAAGAAAATAAAGAAAGAAAGAATGAAAAAGGCTGCATTGAGCAAATTATTTACAGTAAAAAAAAAAAGAATTATTGTGCTTTGCATGGAGCGTAACTCTCACCTTGTTTCACTCTCTGTATATAATTTGTAAATAAGATCGCGTAATGTAAATCGTAGTGATAAATAATTGGCTCACGATTGCGTGTCAATTCGTACAATTTTTCAAATATTATAATGTTTTGCGCACGCATCACTTGATTTGCTTTTGCAGTCCATCAAAGCACTTTCATACTATTCACATATTTTTCGAATTTCAAAAAAAAAAAAAAAATAACTAAAATCATCTTTTTTAATGTGCCAAAATTTGTATTTTTACAGAAAAAAATGGAAACTCTTTCTATTCTCATTTTTATCAACAAAATAATTATATTATATAATTATTGATAAATTTGAAATGTATTCAAATTTATCAATAATTTTTTAATTTCTTGAAAATTATTCTAATTTTCTCAAATTTAGAAAATTATTTTCTCGAAATAATTTTTTCAAAACTTTATCATTTTTCTTTTCATTTAATTACTTTTTTTTCATTTTTTTTCAGTAAGTGTTTATTTTTTTTTTCATATTTAGGTACTAATTTTTCTTCATATTATTCATGTACCTATTTTTGATTCTTTCGATTAATTTCCGTTTTTTCAAAGAACTTAGAATCGTATAGCATTCCGCAAAAGCAATGACGCGAAATTCCTAGTTTTTTTCTCTAATAAAAAAAAATATATACTATATTCCCCTCACTATGTTTTGCCTAAAAATGCGAATAACATTTAACTTTAAAAAAAAAATTATTATTATTATTAAGAATGAATTGTCAAAGTCTATATTAGTTTTTAGAAGAAGTGATATTGTCTTCATTGTGAAAGACGAAAAGAAAAAAAAAGAGAGAGAGAGAGAGAAGAGAGAAAAAAAACGAAAATTTACCATTGTTGTTTATACATTTGTTTATCATAGTTTTGAACCAAAAGCCAATGATTGTTTATGTATTTTTCATCATGGTTCATATGCGATTTAATAATGACAAAATTTCTATTCTATAATCATTTCATTTAATTATGTTTCATAAACTTTGAAATTTCATTGAAAATATCTTTGTACCAATTATGTACAAGAAAACATTGAAAATAAATTTGCAATTGCATTTTTCAATAATTGGAGACTATTTTATTTTCATTATTAGAACTCTGTTTTTTAATTATAAATTATATTATTATATTATTGTAATTTTTAGATAATGTTATAATAGTTAACAAATTTTTTTATTTCCTGACACTTTAAAAAAAAAAAATTTTATTTTAATAGTCGAGTCTAAAAAAGTTGTTTATTTTATTTAGTGCAGTCACAAAAATTTAATACTGTATTTCCCTGACTTTTCAAAAACTTTAAAATTTAATTATTCAGAATTTTAATAATTTGTTTAAACAAATATTTAAATATTTGTCATTTAGTTTTCCACACAAATTAAAATTTTTTAAATTTCAATTTTATACCCCAACTACAATTTACAAAAATTACAACTGTAATTCTTTCAAAATTCAATTATTTTCTAGAATTTTGAATTAAACTTTTCTAAATCAATTATTTTCTAGAATTTTGAACTAGACTTTTCTAAATCAATTATTTTTCAAAATCATTTTTCAAAAATTCTTTGAAAATGCAATTATTTCAATAAGAGGTGTTCAATTTTTTAATTCTTTCAAAATTCAATTCTATTTTAGACTTTTTAACTAAAATTTTCTAAATCAATTATTTCTTTAAATACATTTCCGAAAATTTTTTGTGAAATCAATTATATAAATAAAAAAATTAAATTTTTTAAAATAATTGTAATTAACTCTTCAGTTTTTTTAAATTATAAAAGTGAATTATTGAAAATAAGTAAATGGAAATTTTTTAAATAATTAACGTTTAAAAAAATTGTAATAACAAAATTCTTAAAATTAGTTTTTTCAAAATACTTTTAAATAATTTTTGAAAAATAATTGATTTTTTAATTAAAATAATATAGAATTGAAAAATTTCCAAGTAAATGAAATTTAGTAATTTCTTTAAAAAAATTCTAATAAACAAACTCTTAAAATTAATTTTTTGAAAATATTTTAAAATAATTTTTGAAAGATAATAGTCATTCAATTATATATTTACAATTAAAAAGTTTCCAAACAATTAGATTTTGGTAAAATCATATAAAAATAATTGAAATTTGACAAAATCTTTTAAAAATAATTGAATTCTGGTAAAAATGGTTTAAAAATAATTGAAATTTGACAAAATCTTCTAAAAATAATTGGAATTTGACAAAATCTTTTTAGAATAATTGAATTTTGGTAAAATCGTTTAAAAATAATTAAAATTTGCCAAAATCTTTTAAAAATAATTGAAATTTGATAAAATCTTTTTAAAACAATTGAATTTTGGTAAAATCGTTTAATAATAATTGAAATTTGATAAAATCTTTTTTAAAAAATTGATTTTTGCTAAAATCGTTTAAAAATAATTGAAATTTGACAAAATCTTTTAAAAATAATTGAATTTTGGAAAAATATAAAATAAATAATTAAATTTTTGAAGAATTTTAATTAAAAATTTTCACAATGATTGTTTTCTCCAAAATGTTAAAAATAATTCTGAAAAATTTTAATGTTTGTATTATTTTTTGTACCTACGTATTTTAATTTTCGGAATTATATTTTTAAAAATATTGAAAATAATTGACTTTTAAAAATTTGTAATAAAAAAAATTTTAAGAACTACTTTTTTTAAAAAAAATTTTAATATTATTTTTTAGAAGCTAGTTTTCATTAATTTTCATTTTCATAAATTTACACTTGAAGATTTTTTATTAAATTTTATCGAGAATTCAATTATTTTCACAAAATTTGCAATTAAATTTCTTCAAAAGTTGATTTTCAAAAATTTTAATAATAATACTTGAAAAAAATCAATTATTTTCAATTAAATTTTACGAAAGTTCAATTATTTCAAATCTTTTTAATTCCTGTATTTCGAAAATTCAATTAGAAAAAATATTCAAAAATAATTTTTTTTTTTTGAGAGGAGGTGAAAATTATAAACCATCAAAATAGACGAAAAGAAAAAATGAAGAAATTTTCAATAATATATAAATATTATTTACTTTATGGGAAAAATAAAAGTAATAAAATAATATTAATAAAATTAAAAATAAAGTAAATTAAAAATTTCCTTAATAAAATCTTCCTTGAATTTAAATAAAAATATTAAAATATAAAAATACTTAATTAATAATAAATAAACAAAAGGCATAACTTTTGGTATTTATAAGAAGGAGAGTTTATAAAAAATAATTTCAAAAAATCAAAATACAAAAATTTAGAAATGTTAATCTGTTAATTAATAATAAAAAATAATTAATAAAGTTAATTAAATAACTAATTTTTATTTCAAAAATTTTTCAAGTAGATATCTTCTTTATCAATTCTTTGATTCAATTCGTAAAAGATAGATGGAGACACTTAACTGAAAATACAACGAAAATTTGCTTTTCAGTCACTAGATATTTTTTAAAAAATAAAATTTAAAATAAAAATAAAAAACAGAAATATTTAATAATAAATAAATAAAATAAAATTTAATAATAAAAATAAAAAAAATTATGTTTCTATTAGTAGGAAAGAGCAAAAAATAACAATAAACAAAGGAAAACAATTTTTTTCAACGAAATAGAATGTTATTAAACAAAATTATTTATTAGTTTTATAATTTATACCTAATTATTTTTTATTTTTTTATATATATTCTAGTTTTATTCATTTATTATTTTACAACAATTGTGTTTTTTATTCATTTTTTAGTATATTTTTTAATAATTATTAGTTCTTTTTTTTTACCTATATTTTTTTATTATTGTTTGCATTATTTTTTATATTCTATTTTTTAATTTTTAATTACAAAAAGCTCTGTTCTCTTACTTTTCCAACTTTTTCATTATTGTTTTTCTTTTATTCGCAATTTTTTTCAATTTCTTTTTAAATAGAAGAAAAATATTCAATGATAATAATGAAAATTAATAAGAAATTCTTTGAATAATGAATCAAATTTTTGTAAAAATTCATCATAACATGAATTTTAAATTTAACAAGATTTTCATCTTTCTCTTAATGAGTCAATAAATTTAATGTTAATATGCCACATTGAACCTCCGTAAGTTTGCAATAAAGCATTAATATACTCGAAATTGATTACCCCTCTTGAGATTTTCAAGGATTGAAAAAAAGAATTCAACCTCGCTTTATAGTAATTGAATTAATTTATAATTCTCAATTTTTTGAATATTATCAACTGTTTCAAGGGAGACGTCAATGATTAATAATTATTCTTTTTGATTAATTATTTTTTATCTAAATAATTATTTATTTGAAATTAATAATTTTATTTGCTTCTGTTTATTTTTTTATATTTTTTTCACTTTTTAAATTTTATTTTTCTTTATTTTTTTATTAAAAAATTTTTTTTTTTATTTTCTTCTCTTTCGTATTTTTTCATTATTTTCAATGAGTAGTTAGATGAAATTTACAATGAATATATTTTTTTTTATTATTCAAAACAATTGTTTATAGCAAATGGATCATTATTATAAATAATTATTTACTGCAATTGATTATTGTAAATAATTATTTATAGCAAATGAATAATTATTATAAACAATTATCTATAGCAAATAAATGATTATTATAATTATTTATAAACGAATAATTATTATAAATAATTATTTGTAGCAAATAAATAATTATTATAAACAATTATTTCTAGCAAATAAATAATTATTATAAACAATTATTTCTAGCAAATAAAAAACTTGATTCATTCTCTTTGGAACTCTTGTTTTCGAAAACAGAAAAAATCTTTATTAAAAAATTTCTATTTTTAAAAATATTCCCTAACAATTATTTCCAACATTTTTTCGAATTACTTTCATCATTTTGTGATTTTTTGCATTTTGGAGCACATTTCTCAGTTGTTGATTTAGACATTTGTTTTTGATTCCTCTAAAAAAAATTTTTAAACAATTGAAATTTTTATTTTAATGACATTATTTAAATGTTTTATTTGAACCTTTAATTATTTTAATATTTTTAATTCGAATATTTGAAATTTAATAAAGGAAAAATTATTTACTATCAATAGCCTTAAAAATAAGTAAAAAAAATTATTAATTTTTATATGTAAAATATTAAAAAAAGAAAAAAAAATTTTTTTCCGAAAGTAATTTTTTTAAAATACAGTCGAACCTGTAGGAATAGAATTCTATTTTTCATTTTTTTATTTTGCATTCAAAAATGTTAAACAAAAACTATTTTCACTTAGTTCCAGAATATTGTAAAGATAAATTACAAAATTAAATTATAAAACAATTTTAATTTTTTTCAAGGATTTTTTTTCAGTAATAAAATTTAAAAAATCGAGTTGCATTCCGACAGGTTTCACTGTACCTACATAAAAATTATTTTTTTTTATTATTGTCATTGAAATTCTTACCCCACGACATAGTATTCGTTTACTTTGGTTTTTATTTGCATAAAATACTTTCGACCACGCTTCCTGCTCCTTCCACCAAATTCTCTGATACTCATTGGTCAATAATTGTTCAATACATTGATCACAATTTCTAAAAGTTTAATTTTTTTTTTATTTCAATTGGAATTTTAAATTTAAAAAAAATTATTCAACTTTATAAAGAAAAATAATTTAATTATAATAGTATTAATTTTTAATAAAAGAAAAATTTTAATTCACTAACAATTTATATAAATTAGTTAATTAATATTTAAAAATAAATTAATAGAATTGAAAATAATAATTACTTTCTTGTTTATTTACTTTCGATAAAAGTTTAAATTTAATAGTAATTATTCAAATTAATTTATTTTTAAATAAACAGTTAATAAAATTAAAAAAAATAACAACTGCTAAGTAATTTATTAATTAATATTAATTAATATTAATAATAATTAATAAATTATTAATTTCATAGAAAACATTTATATCGCTAGTATAAAATAATTTTTCTAAAAATTATTTATAAAATTTAATTTAAAATTCAATATTTTTTTTTAATAACATGAAGCAAACAAGTTGACGTTAAAAATATGCAAAGCTCACTTTTCATAGGACGGTACAAATATTTTTGCTTTTGTATAATCGGACGATATAATGTGATCCGGAGTTTTCAATGGGGTAGCTGGTGTCCATGTTGAAGCAAGTTTCTTTTTATTATTATTATTAGCCCACATTTGTAAATATTAATAAATTTCCATAAAATCAGGTTAAAATCTCGACTAATTCATACATCGCGTGCTTCATTTCGAACATTTTTGTTTTGTCCTCGATTGTCAATTATTTTTCTATCAAAAACATTTTTTTGACAGACAAAAAAATTTTTTTATTTTTTTTAACAAAAAAAAAAAAAAAATTAAAATTAATTGTAATTGAAAAAATATGAATTTAGTACCTACAGAAATTAATTTCATAACAAAAAAAAGTAATTAAAAATATAAAATAATTTTCAATCAAAAAATTTTTTTTAAAAATTACGAATTTAATAAACAAAATAATTTAAAAAAAAAAGTAATTAGATAAAATAAGAAATAATTGAAAAAATATGAATTTAGTAAATAAATTAATTTTCTAACAAGCAAGTAATGGAAAAAATACGAGTTTAGTAAATAAATTAATTTCCTAAAAAAAATTAACTAAAAAAATTAATTAAAAAAATACAAATTTAATAAATAAAATAATTTTCAAACAAAAAATGTAATTAAAACAAGAAGTATTTGAAACAATACGAATTCAACAAAAACAATTATTTTCCAACAAAAAAAGTAATTAAAATAAGAAATAATTAAAAAAAATACGAATTTACTAAATAAATTAATTTCCCATCAAAAGAAAGTAGGTAATGGAAAAAATAAGAATTTAATAAATAAAATAATTTCCCAACAAAAAGAAATAATTAAAAAAATACCAATGTAATAAATAAATTAATTTCCAAACAAAAAGAGTAATTAAAAAAAATATGAAAATTAAAAATACCCTTTGAAAAAAATCAAAAAAAAAATCAAGTGATTACAGGAAGGCAATAAACTTTCAAGTGAAAAGCCACTGCAGCAATCGTTCTTTAATAAAGTGTTGCAAGAATAAAATTCGTAAATACGAATTTCTCGAAATTACAATGTATTATAACATTAATCGATCACGGAAACAATGCGGTCTTACTTTGACTTCTATACAATTTCATCAAACTTCATACAGCTTTCGCAGAATCTTTTATAATTAACTCTAATAAGCAATTAAGTTCCATCCGTTGAGATCGGATCTTTGATTTGTCTGCCGCGCTGATCTCAATTATTTAACTTGTGACCAACGTTTGAACCAATCACTGCACCATCTCGTTACACACAGCTTCAGTTATATATATTATATAGAAAATACTGAAATCATTAAGATACGATGTGCAATCTTTCTCTCTAGCTACTCTCGAGTAGAGCGCGAGCGGTACGACGACGCAACATCACGTAAAAGAAAACACGATATTGAAAGAAACGACGACTATTCAGGACGAACGTGGCCTGAATTTTACCTTTACTTTTTTTTAATTACAAAATATTTATCATATCTTCATATTTTTGTTTCAATCGAGCAAATGAAAGAGACAAAAAGAAAGGAAAAAAATCATTCGTTGCGTTTCACTACCATTCGGAATCTAAACATTTTTGTGTCAATTTTCGCTACTAAAAAAATTATTACTGAAAAAATAATAATTCTCAATTGGAAATTGGTTCTAAAAATAGCCATTTAAAGAGGAATTGAAAAAAACTACCGTCTCGCGTACTAAAAAATTGAAACTACCGTCACTGGAATGATAAAAATTAGTTTCACTGTCTAATAAAACTGCCTCCAAGGAAATGTATGGAAAATTTTATTTTTACCATTGAATGAAACTACCATTGATTTCTTGACCATTTAGGACACTAGAAAAATACTGTCGACGAAAAATTACCGTCAAATTCGTTAAAAATACAGTTCTCTGTATTAATTACTATCTCCTGACAAAACCACCAAATATTACCGCCGATTGCTAGCAGCAATGATAAAAACGAACAAATTGTATAACTACCGTCGAATTAAAGTACTGTTTGATTGGAACTACCGTCGACAG
This sequence comes from Leptopilina syphax, assembly GCA_032872505.1. Classification (NCBI taxonomy): domain Eukaryota; kingdom Metazoa; phylum Arthropoda; class Insecta; order Hymenoptera; family Figitidae; genus Leptopilina; species Leptopilina syphax. Next base: position 2,108,002 of record CM065475.1, read on the forward strand.
AAATTATCATCAATATATTACCGTCTATTGTACTTCTATCGAACGAAACTACTAATTATTGACACCAACACAAATAAAAATTACCGTCTATTATGATACTAGTTGAAACTAACACCATTGAGACTACCGTTATTTTATTACCATAAAGTACCGTCTATAGAAAATTACCTCTTTTTGTACCTTTCTTGAACCAATTTAAATTAGCAATACTGAGAAATACTATTAACAACAAATTACAGTCAAATTCAAGAAAAATACCGTCGTTTGTATTAAATTCTACCTATTGATAGAAGCGCTAAATATAATTACCGTCGATTACCACCAGCAATGATAAAAACGTCCAAATTGTGTAACTACTGTCGAATTAAAGTACTATCTTATTTGATTGGAATTACCGTAGACAGAAAAATTCGCGTCAGCATCAAAATAACTACCCTCTATTGTGGTACTAGTTGGAAATGAAGCCATTGAAACTACCGTTGTTTTTTTTAACATAAAGTACCGTAGACAGAAAATTATTTCTTTTTGTACCTTTTTTTATCTAATTCAAATTAGCAATGATGAAAAATACAATGGATTGAAATTTTAACTAAAATAAAAATTTGTTAAAAATACCGTCGCTTTTATAAATTACAAATTATTGATAGAAATGACAAATATACCGTCGATTGTCACCAGCGATAATAAAAATGATCAAATAGAATAACTACCGTTGAATGAAAGTACTGTTTATTGGAACTACCGTCGACAGAAAATATCAATATATTATCGTTAGTAGAAATTACCGTCTATAGAAATTACTATGGCTAGAGCCCTAGAAACTATTGTAAAAAAGTATTGTTAGTAAAAAATAACGTTGGCAAAAATCACCATTCGTAGAAAGTACCGTCGTTGGAAATTACCGTTATACATACTACCGTCGATAGGAATTACCATTATACCATTGGTAAAAACTATCATAGATGAAAATTATCGTTGGTAGAAAATACATTTGATAAAAATTACAATTAGTAGAAACAACCGTTGTTGAAATTAATTACCGTTAGTAGAGATACTACCGTTGATATAAATTACCATTTGTAGAAACTTCCGTAGATAAGAATGATTATTCGTAGAAAATACCGTTGATAAAAATTACCAGTGGCAGAAGATACCGTTGTTAAATATTTCCGTTGGTAGATTCTACCGTCGATAAAAATTACCATTGGTAGAAACTACCATCGATAAGAATGATTGTTGATAGGAAATACCGTCGATAGAAATTACCATTGATATCACTGAAAAAAATTTCTAGTAGGTTTGACTACTTTTTAACTGCTCTGCGTGATTCAATAGGTCCTCAACTGAATTTAAAAAGTTATATTGACTACCAAGAAGTAGTAAAAAGAACTGAGAATGTAGTTGGTATAATCAGATTTTGTAGTTGTTGTTGTAATTTAACTACTTTTTTTTAGTCATCTGAACTATATTCTTTAACTACATCAAAAGTAGTAAAATCATCTACACGAAAATTGTTAGCAAAACTAAAAAAGTAATTAATTTAACAACTTTCCACTCAACTAGGTAATGGTAGTTGAAGATTTGGACCAAATTTTTTTCAGATAGAAAATGCCGTCGTTGGAAATTACTGTTGGTAGAAAGTACCGTCGATCGAAATTACCGTTGGTATAAAACATTATACCAACCAAATTAGACTACTGTTTAATTATTAAATTAATTTGAAAACATGTTTGCGAACTAAAATACCGTTGATAAATATTACCACTGGTAGAAAATACCGTCGTTGGGAACTACCGTTGTTAGATTCTACAGACGATAAAAATTACCATTGGTAGAAACTACCATCTGTAAAAATTATTGTTGACAGAAAATACCGTTGATAAAAATTACTTTTGGTAGAAAGTACCGTCGATTGAAATTACCGTTGGTATAAAATAATGTTCAGAGAAATTACCTTCATCAGAAAGTACCGTCGATGGAAACTACCGTCTAATTATTAAATTAATTCCAAAACATGTTGTCAATCTAAAATTGAACTCATTCAGAAATTTTGACCCATTCCGTAAAATACTACCGTCGCGTCTCACTGAATGAATTATTATTTAATACAGAGAAGATGTATCGAAATGGAATATTACATTAAAGTGTATAAATCTGCTCTTGTCATCGGATTAGTAAAGGAAGATTGGAAAATAGATTATATATATACATATAAAGTTTTCTGTCAAAACAATGATGCTACCCGCGCCGCGCGATTTCAAGAAGTCGTTTCAGTAATAATCTTGTCGCGGGTGTACAAAGTTAGAAAGTTTACCCTCAACTATTACGGCTATCATATAGAACGATATATCCAACATCTTTTGCAATATGATCTGCACTTAGCGAAATACACAACCTGCTCTTACAAAATGCAATTTCTTCGTTCGTATACAATGCAATGGACGTGAAATCTTCTGGTTTACTGTTCAAATTTCATGGCACTATATAGAAATACCATTTTTCCCCCTCTTTCTCTTTTTTTTAATGCAATAAACAATTTGACCGGAAACTTGTCTTATGTATAGACAGAGTTCACTGACTTCGGGAATGAACTAAAGATGAAAATTAATTTTTGGTGTAATGTGTACTTTTAAATTGATAATTTTGTTGAAAAATGAAGAATATTTTTATTTATTTATATTTATTTCTTTATTAGTAATTTTTTTTTATAAATCTCATTAAACATGAATCACGTTTAAGATAAATCTCATTTAACATAAACTATATTTTACATAAATCACATTTTACTTTAATCACATTTGACATAAATCTTATTCAACAGAAATTACATTTTTCGTAAATCTCATTTTACATAAATCGCATTCAACATAAATCACATTTTGCTTAAATATAATTTTATATAAATCACATTGTTTTTAAATCTCATTTCGAAGTTAACATAAATCACTTTTTGGTTAAATATCATTTTACATAAATCACATTTAACATAAATCACATTTTGTTTTAATCTCATTTTACATAAATCGTATTCAACACGAATCACCTTTTGCTTAAATATAATTTTACATAAATCGCATTTTACTTAAATCTCATTTTGCAGAAATCGAATTTAACATAAATCACCTTTTGGTTAAAGAACATTTTACATAAATCACATTTAACGTAAATTACATTCAACATAAATCGCATTCAACATAAATCACATTTTGCTTAAACATAATTTTATATAAATCACATTGTTTTTAAATCTCATTTTACATCAATCGCATTTAACATAAGCCTCATTTTGCCTAAATCTCATTCTACATAAATTGAATTTAACATAAATCACCTTTTGCTTAAATATCATTTTACATAAATAACATTTTGTTTAAATAGCATTTTATGTCATTTTATGTCATATTTATATCAAAGGATAATTATGTAAAAAATAGGTCAAATAAGCCTATTTCAAAGAAGATTTATGTAAAATAAAAAGATATTTATGTCAAAAGAGATTTATTTTAAGTAAAAATTTGGTTAAAATCTCCTTTGACTTTTATAAAAATTCAAAGTCAATGGAGATTTATGTTAAATAAGAAATAAATCAAAGAAGATTTGTGAAAAATAATAAACAGGTCAAATGAGATTTATGTCCAAAAAACAATTTAATGAAATAGAAGTTAGTTTGAATGAGATCTATGCCAAAGGGAATTTATGTAGAATAAAAAACAGGTCAAGTGAGATTTATGTCAAAGGAGAATTATTGTAAGTAGAAATTTGGTCGAATGTAATTTATGTAAAATAAAAATAATGTTAAATGAGATTTTTATAAAATAAAATTTAGAGCAAGTAACATTTATGTCTACGAATATTTATGAAAAATAAAAATTAGGCCAAATGAGATTTATGTCAAAGGTCGAAGGAGATTCATGTGAAATATGAAAGAGGTTAAATGAGATTTAGGTCAAAGGATAATTGTAAGAAATAAAAATTAGGTTAAATAAGACACATGTAAAATAAAAATTAGGTCAAATGAGATTTATGTCAAAGGATATTTATATGGAATAAAAAATAGGTTAAATGAGACCTATGTCGAAAGGGAAATTATTTAAAATAAAAAAACAAGTCAAATGAGATTTATGTCAAATAAAAACAGGTCAAATGAGATTTTTGTCAAAGAAAAATATAAAATAAAGATTAGGTTAAATGAGGTCCATGTAAAAGGAGATTTATGTGAAATAAGAAACGAGTGAAAGGAGATTTATGTCAAAGGATATTTATGTGAAAAAAAAGAATAGAAAAAATAAGATTTATGTTAAGTAAGACTAAGGTCAAAGAAGATTTATGTCAAGTAAAAATTTGGTCAAATATGATTTATGTAAAACAAAAATTATGTTAAATGAGATTTATGTAAAATAAGAATTAGGACAAATTACATTTATGTTTAAGAAATATGTAAGTGAAATAAAAGGTCAAATTTTATGACAGAATTTATAGGTCAAGATTTATGTCAAAGGATACTTATGTTAAATAAAAATAAATTCAATTGAGATTCATGTTAAATAAAATTTTTCCAAATCAAATTTATATATAAAAAAAACTTTAATCAGATTTATCTAATATTTTTAACATAAATGTCACTTTACTTTCATTTGGAAACAATCTCAATTCACATAAATCTTACTCGCTGAAAATCTCATTAAACATAAATAGCACTTATTACCATTTTTATTTGATACAATCAAGTAAAGTGAGATGTATAAAAAAGAAAAATGTATACGAAACAAAATTTATGGTGAATATAGAGAATTTATGTCTAATCAGCTCAATATGAAATAAAAAATGAAATGTAAATTGTGAAATGTAAATTTTCAGGAATAAGTAATTATAGAAGTAAACATAAGCTAAGTAATAATAAATAATTAAGTAAATAATAAATAAATAATAAAGTAAATAAAAAAAGTGAATAATAAATAAGTAAATAAATAATAAATAAATAAAAAAGTAAATACAGGGCTCGAACCAGTGAAAGTATTCTTTCAATAAATTATTTTTTATAATTTTCGAAAAAGTTCTTTGACAATTTTTAAATCCAGTAGTTGTTTACAATATTCAATTTCACTAAAATTCAATTATTCGTAAATTCTTCAATTAAAATTAAAATTCTTTAAAAAAAACTTCTAATAATTTCAACAAAAAAATCTGCAATTAAAGTTTTTCAAAAAAATTGTTTTCAAAATTCAATTCAATATATTTCGACGAATTTGATAAATTTTTTAAATAATTCATTTGTTTCGACTAATTTTATGCAAATTCTAATTTAAATAATTGAATTCCCCAAAATTTTTTATTATTCATGAAAAGAATTGAATTCTTACGAAGATTTTTAAAAAAATTTTTTTAAATAATTGAATTCTGTTTGGAAATTTTATGAAAATAGTAGATATTAAAAATCATTGAATTGCGAAAAGTTTTTTAAAATAATTAAATTTTACAAAGAATTCAATTAAAATTTTTGACAATAATTGATTGTCTGTATGGTATTTTATTAAATTTTTTAAAAAAAATAATTGAATTCCTAAAAAGCATTTTATTATTTATGTAAATAATTGAATTCTTGCGAACGGTTTTGTTAAAACTTTTTAGAATAATTGAATTTCCAAGTAGAAATTTATTACTTTTAAAAATAATTGAATTCTTGTGATGAATATTCTTATTTATGAAAATAATTGAATTTTGCAAAGAATTTTTATTAAAATGTCTTAAAATAATTGTATTCTCGGGAATAATTTTGCTATTTATCTTTTATAATTGAATTCTTGGGAAGAATTTAATTAAAATGTAAAAGAATAATTGAATTATTTGAAAAAAAATTAATTATAATTGTATTTAAAATAATTGAATTCTTTTGAACAATTTTATTAAAATATTTGAAAAAAAAATTGAATTCCTGTAAAAAATTCTAATATCTTTGTAAATAATGAAATATTAATTATTATTATGAAATTTCATTATTTGTAAAATGTAATTGAATTCAAGCAAAAAAAATTTTGAAATTAATTACATTTTTTGAGGAATTCATTAAAAATTGCATTCAAAATAATTGATATCCTATATGTAAAATTTTTATTAATTTATGAAATAGTTAATTCCTTACAGAACGAATTTTATTACATTTTTTTTTTTAAATAATTGAATTCATATGAAAAATTTTACATAGATATTGAAATTATTATAAAATTTAAGTACTTAAATAATTGAATTCTCGTAGAATTTTCTGATAAAATTCGATTTTAAAATGAATTTTACTCCAAATTTTAAATAATAATAATAATTGAATATTAATAGGATTATTACCAATAGCGTGAATTTTTAGAAATAATTATGGACTTTGGAAAGATTTTAAATTAAAATCTTTGAAAATTTAAATTTTGCCATTCTTTTAATTTATATCTGTAGAATTAATTTTTTTTCAAAATATTTAAACTTTTTATATTCTAAATTGAAGAATTTCCGAATAAGCGAAATTTCTGTAAAATTTATTTGTACAAATGGATTTGAAAATTCTCAAAGAACTTTTTTCAAAGATTATAAAAAATAATTGATTTAATGAAGAGTTTTAGTTAAAAATTCTGGAAAATAATAATATTGAATTGAAATGATGAAAATAATTTTTGAAAAAGTTCCAGTAAAATTATTTTTATAATATAAAATAACAATTTTATTGCTGGGTTATTTTTAATTATTATAAAAACATGAAGAAATTGATTATACTTCGAGTCGAAGACTCGGAGTAATCAATTTCTTCATGGTTTTATAATAATATTCTAATAAGTTGTTTAGTTTTCAAAAAAGTTTGAATTTGAGTTTTTGAAAAATTTTAATTCCTACGGAAAAATAATGATTTTCTCCGGTAATTAGGGAAAAAGAAAAATAATTTTTTGTGGCAATCCTGAATCGCATTTAAAGTATAAATATTAATTCCAGGTGGAAAAAGTAAATAGGCATTTAAATATTGATTTAGAAAAAATTGAGTCGTCAAATTTTTTCTATTTTTTTTTTTATTTTTTCTATTTTCGAAATTATTCTGTTTTAATTATTTTAATAATTCTTTATTTTAATGATTTCCATTTTATTATTTTTATTAAATTGCGAAAAAATTGAGTCGACAAATTTTTCCTATTTTTCTATTTTCGAAATTATTCTGTTTTAATTATTTTAATAATTCTTTATTTTAATGATTTCCATTTTATTATTTTTATTAAATTGCGAAAAAATTGAGTCGTCAAATTTTTTCTATTTTTTTTTATTTTTTCTATTTTCGAAATTATTCTGTTTTAATTATTTTAATAATTTTTTATTTTAATGATTTCCATTTTATTATTTTAATTAAATTGCGAAAAAATTGAGTCGACAAATTTTTTCTATTTTTCTATTTTCGAAATTATTCTGTTTTAATTATTTTAATAATTTTCTATTTTAATGATTTCCATTTTATTATTTTTATTAAATTGCGAAAAAATTGAGTCGTCAAATTTTATCTATTTTTTTTTTATTTTTTCTATTTTCGAAATTATTCTGTTTTAATTATTTTAATAATTCTTTATTTTAATGATTTCCATTTTATTATCTTTATTAAATTGCGAAAAAATTAAGTCGTCAAATTTTTTCTATTTTTTTTTTTTATTTTTTCTATTTTCGAAATTATTCTGTTTTAATTATTTTAATAATTCTTTATTTTAATGATTTCCATTTTATTATTTTTATTAAATTGCGAAAAAATTGAGTCGACAAATTTTTTCTATTTTTCTATTTTCGAAATTATTCTGTTTTAATTATTTTAATAATTCTTTATTTTAATGATTTCCATTTTATTATTTTTATTAAATTGCGAAAAAATTGAGTCGACAAATTTTTCCTATTTTTCTATTTTCGAAATTATTCTTTTTTAATTATTTTAATAATTCTTTATTTTAATTATTTCCATTTTATTATTTTTATTAAATTGCGAAAAAATTGAGTCGTCAAATTTTTTCTATTTTTTTTTTCTATTTTTCTATTTTCGAAATTATTCTGTTTTAATTATTTTAATAATTCTTTATTTTAATGATTTCCATTTTATTATTTTTATTAAATTGCGAAAAAATTGAGTCGACAAATTTTTCCTATTTTTCTATTTTCGAAATTATTCTTTTTTAATTATTTTAATAATTCTTTATTTTAATTATTTCCATTGTATTATTTTTATTAAATTGTGAAAAAAAATGAGTCGTCAAATTTTTCGATAGCTACTTTTTTTTACAACTTTTTTTGATTCTTAAAGACACTTTTTAAAAATTAATTATCGAGTACAAAGTTTGCATCCCCTTAAAGCTTAAACTAATTCAAATTCAGAGAGATTCTGTGAGAATGAATATATCAATAAGAATAAAAAAATATGATAATCAATTTCATAACGTTGATTTAATAAAATAAAAATTGCATCTTGAAAATATATGATAAAATCTGAAAAAGCTTGGTACATCGATCAATAATTTTCGTGTGACTAATTTATTGCCTATATTTTAATTATAGACTCTGGGCACTTATAGGGAATGTAACCATTAAAAATTATGTATGAGGAAGGACGAAAACTGTTATTAGTTTGCAAAAGGTTAGCCACTAGAATCGATTAAAAATAGAATTTGCTCCTGGATATTGGTGGTGCTGGTGCGGTGCGGTGCAGTGCGATAATTAACTTTATATCTATAAAGTTAAAGTTCTCCCCATATACTTTTACTCGCATCTAATGGAGACATAACTGAGAGAATAATACCGGTTTTAATGCGTGCCTTCTATCTATGTATATCTTCTCGTAACGCGTAGCCAATCGTTCCTCTCTTGTGGATTGCGGAAATACCACGGATTCAGAACAATTAGAACTTTATACATTTTATACATATATATAACGTTTGTAACAAAAAAAAAAAAAAAAAAAAAAAAAAAGAAAGAGGCAAGAAAAAAGAATCTTAAGTGCATGAGTAAAATAACTTTGATAATATTTATCTGCATATATTTCATGCATTGATATAAATTCTTTTTTTTTCCTTTTTTTTCTTGTTTTTAATTCTTTAGTGAAAAACCAGTTTTCTTTAGACAGATTGAAGCAATCGGTCAGATCTGCTTTAAAATAAATACCCGTATAAATCTTCCGAGCAAATGTACACTCATTTATTTCCCTTAATATAAATGCCTCATAACTTTGCCAAGTTTCAATCATGCGAGTAACACAATTTAGAAAATTGATATTACATTTAGATTTCTTTGCGCGCAGGATGTGAGATATTTTTCATGGGCGAGAAACTTTATTTCTATTCATTGAAACATCTCAATCACTTAAAGGATGAGGGGGGGATTTTTTTCTCAATTTAAAACTGCCCTTTTAATATTCATATATTTGCTTGGAAATTAGAATATTTATATACTTGAAATTGAAACAATTTAGGGAAAGAAAAAAAATTTTATTTACTTATTTATTTATTATTTACTTATTCATTTATTTATTGTTTACTTATTTGTTTATTTACAGAACTCGAACTAGGCAGAAATTCAATTATTTTCAAAAGTAACAAAATTCTTCGGGCAGAAATTCAATTGTGTTCAAAAATTTTTTTAAATTCTCCTCAAAATTGCAATTATCTTTAGAAATAATAAATGTTTTCTCTGAAGTTCAATTATTTGAAAATATTTTAATAAAATTTTTCGCAAAAATTCAATTATGTTCGAAAAATTTTTTAAAAATTTTAATTATCTTTAGAAATAATAAATTTTTTCTCTGAAGTTCAATTATTTAAAAAAATTTTAATAAAATTCTTGGAAGAATTTCAATTATTTTTAAATACAATTTCCATCAAATTTCTCTGAAAATGAAATTATTTTTAAAAATGTTATTAAAATTTGTCAAGAGAATTCAAATATTTAAAAATTTGTTGACAAAATTCTTTATGAAAATTTAATTTTAAGAAATATTCAATTATTCAATAAATTATTTATTTTCGCATTTAAATAATTGAATTTTCGTAGAGTTTTCTAATAGAAATTCATTTAAAAGTGGATTTCAGTTAAAATTTTAGATAATAATTGAATATTTAAAGCAATATTATATTTTATAGTTATGAAAAATTTTTAATTTATAGTTTTTAATTAATTATTGAAAATAATGGATTCATAGAAGAATTTTTGTTAAAAACATCACTAAAAAAAATTGAATTTTGAAGAAGAGACAAATGATTAAAGAAATTCAATTATTTTCAAAAGTAATACAATTCTTCGCAGAATTTCAATTACCGTTCAAAAATTTTTAAAAATCCTTGTCAAAATTTCAATTATCTTTAAAAATAATAAATTTTTTTCTCTAAAGTTCAATTATTTGAAAAAATTTTTTAAAAATTCTTAGAAAAATTTCAATTATTTTCAAAAATAAAATTAATTTTCCTCAATTCAATTATTTTTCAACATCTACTATTTTAATAAAATTTTCCAAAAGAATTAAATTTTTGTTTAAAAAAAAATATATATAATAAAACTACGCAAATCTTTAATTATTTTTTCAAAAATTAATAAAAATTTCACAGGAATTCAATTATTTACAAATTCTTTTATAAATTTCTTCGTATTCATTCAATTATTTTCATAAATAATAAAATTCTTCTCAGAAATTCAATTATTTTCGAAAAAATGAAAAAAAAAAATTTTCTCCTTAATTCAATTATTTTTAATAAATAACAAAAATTTTTGAAGGGAATTCAATTATTTTCTTAAATAATAAACTAGAATTCTTAGAAAGAATTTATTTTTTTTTTAAATAACAAATATTTTTCTCGGGAATTCAATTATTTTCTTAAATAGTTAAATTCTTAGCAAAAATTTTAATTAAATTTGTTTTAAATAATTCAATTATTCTGTTAGATTTTAATTAAATTCTTTCCAAAAATTCAATTAATTTGAGGCATTTTAATAATAATTTTTTTTTTGCAAAATTCAATTATTTTCTTTAAATAACAATATGGATCACAATAATTCAATTATTTTTAAAAGTGAAAAAATTTCTACTTGAAAATTCAATTATTATTAAAAGTAATTAATTTCTACTTGTAAATTCAATTATTTTAAAAAATTCTAACAAAATCGTTCGCAAGAATTTAATTATTTACATAAATAATAAAATGCTTTTTAGGAATTCAATTATTTTTTTTAAAAAATGTAATACAATACCATACAGACATTTAATTATTGACAAAAATTTTAATTTAATTCTTTGTAAAATTTATTTATTTTCAAAAGCTTTTTGCTATTCAATGATTTTCAATATCAACTATTTTCATACAATTTCTAAACAGAATTCAATTATTTAAAAAATTCTTTGTAAAAATCTTCGTAAGATATTGAAAATCATTGAATTGAGGAAAAATTTTGAAAATAATTGAAATTTTGAAAAAATTTTTTTAAAATTTTTAAGAATAATTAAACTTTTTGGAGAAAAATTTTATTATTTTTAAAGATAATTGAAATTTTGGAAGATAGATTTTTGAAATTTATAAAAATAATTGAATTCTTAAAAAGAATTTTTATTTATGAAAATAATTGAATTATTGCGAAGAATTTTATAAAAAATTTGTAAATAATTGAATTTCTGTGAAATTTTTATTATTTATGAAAATAATTAAATGTTTGCGTAGAATTTTATTAAAATTCTTTCTAAATAATTGAATTCTTTGGGGAAATTGTTTTATTAATCCAAAATTTTAACTGTAATTCATTTCTAAATCAATTTTTTTTTTTAGAAAATTTGATGAGAATTTAATTAAATTTAAATACAAAAATAATAATTTATTGAATAATTGAATGTCTTTTAAAATTGAATTCTCATTAAGAATTTCAACAAATTTTTAAATAATTGAATTGGGGAGAATTTTTAAAAATAATTGAATTTCGGAGAAGAATTTATTATTCATAAAAATAATTGAAAACATTGACGAGAATTTTTAAAAAATTTTTAACATAATTAAGATTTTGCGAAGAATTTTATTACTTTTGAAAAAAATTGAATTTGTGCAATCATTTATAATTTTTGAAAAATTCAATTTTTTTTTAGTGTTTTTGACTAAAACTTCTATAAATTTATAATGTTTAATAGTTAATAAAATATATATTAAAAAATTGAACTAATTTCACAAGAATTTGAATTATTAAAATTTTTCTAATTGACTGGATTGTCAGCTTTGGGTTGCAAGAAACACTCACTCGCGATTTTAGAAATTTAGTGAACATTTCCGAACTACTTGTTAATTGGAAAATAATTACAACTTTTTTTTTCAACAACATACAAAAACAGTTTCTAAATATCTAGTTAAAGATAATTTCAACACACAGAAAATTCAAGAAATAAATCAAAAATAATAAATAATAATAAATAATATTTAATAAAGAAATCAAAATTTATTTTTAAAAAATTTATTAAAATTATTTACTTTTTTTATTTCTTTCTTCAAATAAATAAACTTAATTAACATTAATAATAATAATTAATAATTAAGAAACATTAAAATTTAACACTTACTTACAAATGTTAAAAAAACAAAATATACACAAAAGTCTAACTTCAGGTGTGGATAGAAGGAAAAAAATACCTACAAAGATTATTATAATTAATGTATAATATAAATAAAAAAATCATTTAAAATTATAATTTTATTTTATTTATTATTATTCAATTTTTTTTTTATTATTTAAAAATTTTTTTTTTTTATTTATTTTTTATTCTAATCAAATTTTCTATACACTTTTCTTTTCTTTATATAGAAACAAATAATAATTTCCCCTCAAAACTTTTTTCCGCTCGACATTTTCGCGAATAATCCTATTATCTTTTTCTCCACACCGATTATTTTCGCGAACACATTATAATAATTTTCTCTAATCACACTGAAATTAAAAAAAAATTCATGTTATTTTTAACGGATATTTCTTGTTATAATATAATATTTTACACTTCATTTTACGGTCAATATAAAATTTACAAGTTGGTTTATTATCAGCTGAATGGTTTCGCTAATTACGCACGATTTAATTTAATTTTTGTCCGGTTATATTCTGATTGAGATTTAGAAAGTACATTCGTGGTGAATTTGCATTAAAGTGCCTTTGATGGGAAACGATTTTGCACTTCGATTAAAACACTCTCGCATACATACTCCTCGCTCACACAACATGACAATAGAAAAGAACACCTTCACGGTGAAGAAAGAAAGAAAGAAAAAAAACTACTCAAATTAAATTATTTTCAAAATCTTATATTTAAATGAATCGCGACCAATTTTGGTGGTGTGCCTAATTTAAAAAATTAAAACCCTATAATCTCCCGAGATGATGTCACCTTTTCATAACCTTCGATGACAGATTACAGAGACTTTTGGCTCCATTGTTGTCTATCGTTAAAAATTTAAATTTACTTTCATTTATTGTAGGTGGTCCTAATTCGCGAAAAAATAAGAACATTCAAAAACAAATTTAGTTTTTTATTATTATTATTTTTTATAAATTATTATTCTTTCTTCATAACTTTATTTATTTATTTTTAATATTAAAAAAAAAATTTAACTTTTTTTTTATTTATTTATCGAAAATAATTGAAAATTTGGTTTTTTTTTATTATTATTTTTTAATAAATTATTATTCTTTCTTCAACTTTATTTATTTATTTTTAATATTAAAAAAAATTAACTTTTTTTTATTTATTTATCGAAAATAATTGAAAATTTGGTTTTTTTTATTATTATTTTTTATAAATTATTTTTTATAAATTATTTTTATAAATTATTTTTATAAATTATTTATGTTCAAATAAATAAATAAATAAATTATTATTCTTTCTTCAACTTTATTTATTTATTTTTGAAATTAAAAAAAAATTTAACTTTTTTTTATTTATTTATCGAAAATAATTGAAAATTTGGTTTTCTTTATTATTATTTTTTATAAATTATTATTCTTTCTTCAACTCTATTTATTTATTTTTAATATTAAAAAAAAATTTTTTTACTTTTTTTTATTTATTTATCGAAAATAATTGAAACCTCTCAAGAAATTTTATTAAAATATTTGAAAATAATTTAATTATTGTTTCAAGGAATTTTGATTAATATTTTTCTAAAAATAATTGTACTTTATCAAGAAGATTTAATTAAATTTCATTTGAAAATAATTGAATTCCTCCGAAAAATGTTTTCATTTACAAAAATAATTGAATTCTTCCCAAGATTTTGTTATTTACGAAAATAATTGAATTGTTATCAATAATTTTTTTTAACATTTTTGAAAATAATTTAACTATAAATTTGGAAAAGATTAAAAATTCTTTCATGACATTTAGTCAAGTATTGAAAATAATTGAATTTTCATAAAGAATTGTGACAAATTTGTTGAAAATAATTGGATTTTCATAAATAATTGTATAACAAATTTGTTGAAAATAATTGAATTTTCATAAAGAATTATAACAATGTTTTTGAAAATAATTGAAACCTGTCAAGAAATTTTATTAAAGTATTTGAAAATAATTTAATTATTTCAAGGAAATTAATTAATATTTTTCTAAAAATAATAGAATTTGATCAAGAAAATTTAATTAAATTTTATTGCAAATAATTAAATTCCTTCAAAAAATTATATTTTTTACAAAAATAATTAAATTCTTGTCAAAAATTTTATTATTTACAAAAATAATTGAATTCCTCTAAAGAATTTTTTTATTTGAAAAATAATTAAATTCTTGCCCAGAATTTGTTATTCACGAAAATAATTGACTTTTCATAAAGAATTGTAACACATTTATTGAAAATAATTGAATTTTTATAAAAAATTGTAACAAATTTGTTGAAAACAGTTGTAACAAATTTGTTAAAAAATATTTTAATTTTCATAAAGAATTATAACAAATTTTTTAAAAATAATTGAAACCTGTCAAGAAATTTGATTGAAATATTTGAAAATAATTTAATTGTTTCAAGAAATTTGACTAATATTTTGATAAAAATAATAGAATTTGATCAAGAAAATTTAATTAAATTTTATTGGAAATAATTGAATTCTTTTGAAAAATTATATTATTTCCAAAAATAATTGAATTTTTGACAAGAATTTTATTATTTACGAAAATAATTGAATTTTTGTCCAGAATTTTATTCATATATTTGAAAATAATTTAATTATTTTGAGGGGATTTAAAAATTATTTCGTTACAATTCTATTCAGAATAATTGAATTTTTATACAGAAATGTAACTAATTTTTTGGAAATAATTGAATTTTCATAAAAAATTGTAACAAATTTGTTGAAAATAATTGAATTTTCATTAAGAATTGAAAAAAATTTTTTGAAAATAATTCTATCCCTCCAAAGAATAATATTATTTACAAAAATAATTTAATTCCTCCCAAGAATGTTTTTCATTTACAAAAATAATTGAATTCTTGCCCAGATTTGATTATTTACGAAAATAATTGACTTTTCATAAAGAATTGTAACAAATATGTTCAAAATAATTGAATTTTCATAAAAAATTGTAACAAATTTGTTGCAAGTAATTGAATTTTCATAAAGAATTGTAAAACTTTTTTTGAATATAATTGAATTTTTAAAAAGAATTGTAAGAAATTTTTAGAAAGTAATTGAATCCCTCCAAAGAATATGATTATTTACAAAAATAATTGAATTTTTGACAAAAATTTTATTATTTACGAAAATAATTTAATTCTTGTCCAAAATTTGATTCAAATTATTGTTAAAAATTTAATTATTTTGAAGAGATTTAAAAATTATTTCGTTGCAATTCTATTAAAAATAATTAAATTTTTTATAAAGAATTGTAACATATTTTTTGAAAATAATTTAATCCCTCCAAAGAATATCATTATTTACAAAAATAATTGAATTCCTCCGAAGAATTTTTTTATTTACAAAAATAATTGAATTCTTGCCCAGATTTTATTATTTACGAAAATAATTGAATTTTTATAAAGAATTGTAAAACTTTTTTTTGAAAATAATTAAATTTTTATAAAGAATTTTAACAAATTTTTTCAAAATAATTAAATCTCTCCAAAGAATATTATTATTTACAAAAATAATTGAATTTTTGCCAAGAATTTTATTATTTACGAAAATAATTGAATTCTTGTCCAGAATTTTATTCAAATTTTTGAAAATAATTTAATTATTTTGAAGAGATTTAAAAATTATTTCGTTACAATTATATTGGAAATAATTGAATTTTCATAAAGAATTGTTGCAAATTTGTTGAAAATAATTGGATTTTAATAAAGAATTGTAACAAATTTTTTAAAAATAATTGATTTTTTATAAAGAATTATAACAAATTTTTAGAAAATAATTGAATCCCCCCAAAGAATAATATTATTTACAAAAATAATTGAATTTTTGCCAAGAATTTTATTATTTACGAAAGTAATTGAATTTTTGTCCAGAATTTTATTCAAATTTGTTGAAAATAATTGAATTTTAATAAAGAATGGTAACAAATTTTTTAAAAATAATTGAATTTTTATAAAGAATTATAACAAATTTGTTGAAAGTAATTGAATTTTCATAAAGAATTGTAAAACTTTTTTTTGAATATAATTGAATTTTTAAAAATAATTGTAAGAAATTTTTAGAAAATAATTGAATCTCTCCAAAGAATAATATTATTTACAAAAATAATTGAATTTTTGCCAAGAATTTCATTATTTACGAAAATAATTGAATTCTTGTCCACAATTTTATTCAAATTTTTGAAAATAGGTAATTTAATTATTTTGAAGAGATCTCATAAGTTTTAAGGCCAATGTGTAAGTTGTAATTTTTTTTTTTTTTTGTTTGACAGTATTAATTAATTTGTTGAGTTATGTGAAGGCCTAGATACGGCCTAAACTAAATTACAAGATCACACGAAGGAAAATTTTTCTCTTTTAGATCATTTAATTTTTATTTAATCCTTTTTCAAATCTTGTAAACTATGTCCGACGCTTGGATAATAATATGTTTATAAAATTATTCATCCCCTGATGAGGAACTATATTTAGTTTGAAACTAGTTGGGATTTTAATAAATTTCATTAAAAAACAAACCGTATCTAGGTCTTCTCATTACTCAACAAATTAATTAATACGTTCAAACAAAAACAAAAATTACAAATTATACATTGGCCTTAAAACTTATAAGATCTACTTTAATCAACATGAATAAGGAATTTTACGAACGAGTTCTCCACCAATTTGGAAAACAGATATATTATTTACAAAAGTAATTGAATTCTCAAGAACTTTATGATTTCTGAAAATAATTTAATTTCTTGTGAAAAATTATTGTATTAATTTTATTTATGAAAATCATTATTTAAATTCTTGCGTAGAATTGTATTATTTATGAAAATAATAAAATTCATAAAATTTATAAAATTTATAAAAAAAATTAAAATGCATTTTCATACTTTACGAAAATAAAATTATTGTAATTACTATATTTATCAATAATAAAATAAAATAAAATAAATATTGATAATAAAATACGAAATAAACTACTATTGTGCGAGATTAAAATAATAAATTACAAAAAAAGGGAGGTGAGATTATATTTTTTAAATGCTTGAATATAACACTTTTCTCGAGATATAAGGGTAACACCTGAGAGCTCATAAAAGGTATTCGAGCGAGAGCAAGATAAGTATCAATTAAACTAAAATACATTTGTCTCGTTACATCGAAACATATAGAAGAAGAAACGTATATTTTATCGGGATTCAATGAATAGTATAAGTTCCAAGTTCCAATGAACATTGCATGTATAAACTAACAACTCGTTATTGGTACATTTTTCGTCTTTATGTCCCTCGGAAGATAATCTTTTCCATTTCAGATATCGATCTGCATTAAAATCAGTCATTAGTTTCTTACATGACAATATATGTCTTTTTTACTATAGCCTTAACGAACAAAAAAAAAATAAATAAATAAATAACTTCTTCCTTACAAAGTACAAACGAATAGATCCTGTAGAATAATTCATAGACGACAATATTTATATCCTTTTATTTTTTCTATATTATTTGCAATCAACGCTGAGAATTGTAAAAATTATTTTGTCAAATACATTTTTTTTCGTATGTTTATTATTTTTAATTTATTTTTTCGTATTTATTATTTATTCAAATAAATAATAAATATTGTACGAAAAAAATTTTTAATTTTATTAATTAAATAAATAATATTAACTTTCTTTTCTTATTATTCCTTTTTTCTTCAGTGTTTATATTTACGAGACTTGATTAATTCATACAGGAAGTAATAATTAAGAAGAAGTGGAGAGCGCAAGCGCGAGAGCCGAAGTGGGGGCAATGAGAGTGAGTGAGAAATTCGTGAAGTTCTCTCTCACTCTCATTATCCCCACTCCGGCTCTCGCGCTTGCGCTCTACAGTTTCTTCCACATTAAGCGTCTCACACACCGGTAAAGTAAATCTAAAAGTAATATTAAGTTTTAAATTAATAATTATATTTATATATAGGTATAAATAATCACAGTAAATCGTGAGGTATTAAAAAGGGTTGCAGATGAAATTAACACCAAAAAAGATTAAAATAATCAATTTTGGTGTTATTTTTTACAATGAATGAAATTTTAGTTCAATAAATTTTTTTATAACTATAAAACATGAAGATATCGATAACTCCGAGTCTTCGACTCGGAGCAATCGATATCTTCATGTTTTATAATAATTAAAGATGACCAAGTAATAAAGTCATTATTTTATATTATAAAAATATTATACTTCTTCCAAACTATTTTCATTACTTCAATTCAATTATTATTTTGAAAAATTTTTAACTCCAATTTTACTTTATATCATAATTATTTTTAATAATTTTCGAAAAAGTTCTTTGGCAATTTTCAAATCCATTTCTTTACAATATTCAATTTCACGAAATTTCAATTATTCCTAAATTCTTTAATTAAATGCATATTAAAAAATAAAAACTTCAAATAATATAACAAAAAATTCAAACTTTTTCAAAAAAAATAATTTCAAAATTCAATTTATTATTTCTAAAAATTCACTTTATATTGCTTTTAATATTCAATTATAATATAAAATTTTAACTGAAATTCATTTTTATGGAATGAAAATCAATTTTTATTAGAAAATTCTACGAGAATTCAATTATTTAAATGCAAAAGTAAATAATTTATTGAATAATTGAATGTTTCTGAAAATTCAATTCTCATAACGAATTTTATTAACAAATCTTTAAACAATTGAAATCTTTTGTCGAATTTTATTAAAATTTGCATGAACATAATTACTTTTTTCAAGGACTTCAATTATAATTGTATGAAAAATAATTGAAACGCTGCGATCAGTTTTATTATTAGTAAAAATAATTGAATCCTCAAGAAGAATTTTATTACTCTTGAAAATAATTGAATTTCTGCAATAATTCCTAACTTCTCTAAAATTAAATTTTTTTCTAATGTTTTTAACTAAAATTCTTCAATAAATCCATTATTTTTAATAATTTTTAAAAAAGATCTTTGAGAATTTTCAAATTCATTCATTTACAATTCAATTTTACAAAATTTCAATTATTCGGAAATTCGGCAATTAAATATTTATTTAAAAATAAAAACTTGAAATAATTTCAATAAAAATCCTATTTAACTTTTAAAAAGAATTAATTTTACAGAATTGTTTGTGAAAAAATATGAAAAATTAAGAATTCCAATGAATTTAATTTGAAACTTTTTCAAAATTTAATTATTTTAAAAAATCCACGTTATAATGCTTTAAATATTTAATTATAATCTAAAATTTTAAGTGAAATTCATTTTTATAAAAATGAAAAACCATTTTTACTAGTAAATTCTACGAGAATTCAATTATTTAAATACAAAAATAAATAATTTATTAATTTCATGTTTCTTGAAATTAAATTCTCATAAAAAATGTTATCAACAAATTTTTTAAGAATAATTACATTTTTCGAGGAATTCGATTAAAATTGCATTAAAAATAATTGAAATTCTGCGATGAATTTTATTATTTCTGAAAATAATTAAATTCCTAAAAGAATTTTATTATTTATAAATATAATTAAATCTCTGCAAAAATGTTATTATTTATGAAAATAATTGAATTGCCGAGAAAAATTTTTGTTTTTTTAAAAAACAATTGAAATTCCCGTCAAAAATGTTTGTTATTATTAAAAAATAATTGAATTTTTGTGAAAAATTTTGCTATATTAAATTCCAGAGAAAAATTTTTGTTATTTTTTAAAAAATAATTGAATTTCGAAGAAGAATTATATTATTCATGAAAATAATTGAATTATTGCGAAAAGTTTTATTAAAATGTTTCTAAAAAGAATTGAATTTCTTGCAAAAAATTTTATTATTTATGAAAATAATTGAATGTTTGCGTAGAATTTTATTCAAATTTTTTTTTTAATAATGGAATTCTTTTGGAAAATTTTTATTGAAATAGTAGATATTGAAAATCATTGAATTTTATCAAACTTTTGAAAATAATTGAAATTTTGACAAGAATTTAATTTAAAATTTTGTAAAATAATTGAATATCACAGAAGAATTTTATTATTTATAAAGAGAATTGAAATTTTGACGAGAATTTTATTATTTATGAAAATAATTGAATCCCTGTAAAAATTTTTATTATTTATGAAAATAATTGAATTATTGCGAAAAATTTATAAAAAAAATTGATAAATAATTGAATTTCTGTAAAATTTTTAATATCTATTTTTGAAAATAATTCAATACTTTCGTAGAATTTTATTAAAAAAATTTTAAATAATAGAATTCTTTTGAAAAATTCGATTAAAACAGTAGATATTGAAAATAATTGACTTCAGACAAATTTTTGAATATAATTGAAATTTAGCCAATAATTTTATTTAAAATTTTGAAAATAATTTATTATTTATGAAAATAATAAATTTAACAATTATTATTATTATTATTATTATTATTATTATTATTATTATTATTATTATTATTATTATTATTATTATTATTATTATTATTATAAAATTTAAATTAAAATAATAAATTTTTGAGAAGAATGTTATTATTTATAAAGATAATTGAAATTTTGTCTACAATTTGATTAAATTTTTTAACACAATTTTTAAGAATAATTACATTTTTCGAGGAAATCGATTAAAATTGCATAGAAAATAATTGAAATTATGCGTTGAGTTTTGTTATTTATGAAAATAATTGAATTCCTGAACGAATTCTATTATTTATAAAAATAATTGAATCCCCGCAAAAACGTTATTATTTATGAAAATAATTGAATTATTGCGAAGAAATTTATAAACAAATTTGTAAATAATTGAATTTCCTTGGAAAAAATTTTATTATTTATTCTGGTGTTAATTTAATCCTAGAGGGATTAAACTGTTACAGATTATTTTAATCCATTCTGGCGTTATTTTAACACCTCACGTTTTACTGTGATATTAAATAATATTTTTAGAAAACAAAATTTAATAGAAA
Source organism: Leptopilina syphax (assembly GCA_032872505.1). Classification (NCBI taxonomy): domain Eukaryota; kingdom Metazoa; phylum Arthropoda; class Insecta; order Hymenoptera; family Figitidae; genus Leptopilina; species Leptopilina syphax. The sequence continues at coordinate 2,129,593 of CM065475.1, forward strand.
AAATAAATAAATATAATTATGTTATTATTAATATTAATATAATCAATTATATAGTCGGTGCAGGCAAATAAAATAGTTCATGTTGATTACAACCGGGATTCGTAAAAGTACTTCCGGTGCATTTTGGTAAATTGGTAAATATTAAATAATTACAATTTACAAACATTGAATATTTAAAATCTATAAAAAGTTCTTATGTAAATAAAATAATTTGTCAACAATTACAAAAGAAAAGTACGATTACAAATAAAGAGAGAGAGAGAAAGAGAGAGAGAGAGAGAGAGAGAGAGAGATTTCAAAACCGTATTGCGAAATAATGATCATTTTCGAAAAAAAAGATAATTCCTCCACGATGCGAGAAAATGAAAATTATAAATACAAAGTGCAAACAAAAAGCAGTTTAAACTGTTTCTGAATAAATTTTATTACCAAAACTATTATTATAATGAGTGTTTGAAGAAACATTCAGAGAATTTAAAGTTTTAGATTTCATGAAATTTTTCTCATTGTACGACTATATCCTTATCTGAAATCATGGATGATAGTTACTCTTTTTTTTCGACATCTGAATACAACTTCCTTGGTTAAAGAGGGAAGTTATGGTTTTCTGATTTCTCGCGCGGCAATTGCGAATGCCTTTTAAATGTGTTTATATATGTATATATATATACACATTTACTGCACAATCGTCTATTAGCAAGTTGCGTGTCGACGCAATTCTAATCAGTAAAATCAGATATCTGACCGCAAATCGTACTCCAGTCAAGGACTAGGTCACTGACCTTCAATATACGATTCAAAGTGATTTACATTTTTCCCTCAACACGCGACACATATCGTTTTATTTTCTCTACGCTAAATCTTTATTAGCAAACTGCAATTAAGGTGAATCCGCACTTTCATCTTGGAAACTTTTCTCACGACATAAAACGTATACGTGTACTTAATTAATTAGATCCTTTTAGTTATACTTCAATTAATTTACACTTCATTGATTGCATTGCCTCTCGTGAAAAAGGGAGGATTCTTTTTTGCTACTAACCCACAAAAAGAGGTGGTTAAAAAATTTTACATCTTTTTCTCTCAGGTTCTATTTATTTATTAATTATATTAATTTTATAATAATAATTCACTTATTTCGCACTCATCTACTAAAACCTACTATTTACTACTTTTTTACGTTATGCTACCATTTTTGGTATTTTTTTAGACTTCAGCCACTAAAAGCTACTATTTCTGCCTTTTTTAGAATTTACTTTAAATTCGCTAATACTAGAAATCAAAAAACTATTCTCAAAAATTATAATCAAATTCTTTTCAAAAAATATTTCAAATTCTATTTTCAATATCTAGTATTTTCATCAAATTTCGCAAAAGAATTCAATTATTTAAAAAAAAATTGATAAAATTCATTCAAAATTCAATTATTTTCATAAACAAAATTTCCACAGGCATTCCATTAATTTAGAATAACATTTTTAAAAATATTTCAAAAATCTTTCAATAATAATAACAATTTTAGTGGAAATTAAATTTTTTAAAAAATTTTTTATAAAATTCTTATGAAGAATTCAATTATTTTTAAAAATAAAATAATTTTTCACTGAAATCCAATTTTTTAAAAATATTTTAATAAATTTTTTTTGCAATAATTCAATTATTTTCATAAATAATAAAATTCGTCTGAGGAATTCAATTATTTTTGAAAAAATATAATAAATTTTTCTCTGGTATTCAATTATTTTCTTAAATAGCAAAATTTTTCACAAAAATTCAATTTTTGTTTAAAGTAAAACAAAAATATTTCTCTGGAATTCAATTATTTTCTTAAATCGTAAAATTCTTATCAAGAATTCAATTATTTTAAAAAAAATAACAAACATTTTTCTCTGGAATTTAATTATTTTATTTAATAGCAAAATTTTTCACAAAAATTCAATTTTTGTTTAAAAGAAAACAAAAATATTTCTCGGGAATTAGATTATTTTCTTAAATCGTAAAATTCTTATTAAGAATTCAATTATTTTTAAAAAATAAGAAAAACTTTTCACGGAAATTAAATTAATTTCTTAAATAATAAAATTTTCCACAAGAAATTCAATTCCGTTTAAATGTTTCAATAAAACTTTTCGCAATAATTCAATTATTTTCATTAAAAATAAAATTCTTCTCAAAAATTCAATTATTTTTCAAAAAATAACAAAAATTTTTCTCTGGAATTTAATTATTTTCTTAAATAGCAAAATTTTTCACAAAAATTCAATTATTTTTAATGAATAACAAACATCTTTATACAATAATTCTTCACAATAATTCAATTACTTTCACTAATAATAATATTTTTTATGGAAATTCAATTTTTTAAAAAAATTTTTGATAAAAATCTAATCAAGAATTCAATTATTTCCATAAATAATAAAACTCATCGAAGATAATAAATAATTTCAATTATTTTCAATACTATTTTAAATTAATTAATCGAAAAATTCAATTATTTTCACAAATAAAGTTTTCCACAAGAATTCAATTATTTAAAATGAAATTTTCATTATTACTTGTTATATTTCGAAATAATTAATTATTTAAAACAATGTTTGAAAAATTCTTATGAAGAATTCAATTACCTACTTTCAAAAATAACAAAAATTTTCACAGAAATTCAATTCTTTTTAAACGTTTTAATCCAATTTTTCTTAATAATTTAATTATTTTAATGAATAATAAAATTCTTTTCAGGAATTCAATTATTTTTGAAAAGATAACCAAAATGTTTCTCTGGAATTCAATTATTTTCTTAAATAGCAAAATTTTTCATAAAAATTCAATTATTTTTAATAAATAACAAACATTTTTGACGGGAATTCAATTACTTTCTAAAATATATTAAAATTCTTAGAAAGAATTCAATTTTTTTTAAAAGTAATAATAATTTTTTTTGGGAATTCAATTATTTTCTTAAATAGTAAAATTCTTAGCAAGAATTCAATATTATTTTTAAAAAATAAGAATTATTTTCAGACATTTTATTAAAATTCTCTGCAAAATTAAATTATTTTTAAAATCTATAGTATCTTCATAAAATTTCGCAAAAGAATTCAATTATTTGAAAAAAAAATTGATAAAATTAATCCAAAATTTAATTATTTTCATAAATAATAAAATTTCCACAAGAATTCAACTATTTAAATAAAATTTTCATAATATTTATTACATTTAGAAAAAATTAATTATTTAAAACAATGATTCTAAAATTCTTATGAAGAATTCAATTACTTTCAAAAAGAACAAAATTATTCACAGAAATTCAATTCTTTGTGGAAATTTTAATAAAATTCTTTTGAACTATTCAATTATTTTCATAAATAATAAAATTCATCGCAGGATTTCAATTATTTTTAATACAATTTTACAGGAATTTCTCAAAATATTTAATTATGTAAATTATTCTTTTTTTTAGAAAAATTTAAATTATTATTTTTATTTCCGCGAAAAAATCCATTATTAAAAAAAAATTTTTGTTTAAAATTCTTTGAAAGAATTCAATTATTTACAAAAATTTCCAAACAAATTCAATTATTTTTAAATAAATAAATAATAAATAAAAAAAAAATAAAAATATTTAAAAATCGTCGTAAGAATTCAATTCTTTTCATGAATAATAAAAATTTTTGAGGAATTCAATTATTCAAATTAGAATTTAGGTAAAATTACTCGAAAGAAATCAATTATTTAAAATTTTTTATAAAATTCTTCGCAATTCAGACTTTAAATTGTTAGTTAAAAGCATAAAAATTTCAGATTTTCAAAGTTTTTCAAAATTCAAATATTTCTAAAAATTTATCTTAGAATGCTTTTAATATTCAATTATTACTTAAAATTTTAACAAAAATTCATTTTTTAATCAATTTTTATTAGAAAACTACGAGAATTTAATTATTTAAATACAAAAATAAATAATTTATTGAATAATCGAATGTTTCTTAAAATTCAATTCTAAAATTGAACGAAATTTTATTGATAAATTTTTAAGTAATTGAATTCTTTCGACGAATTTTAATAAAAATGTTTAAGAATAATTACATTTTTTGAGAAATTTGATTAAAATTGTTTGAAAAATAATATTGAATCCTACTGTAAAAAATTTTATTTATGAAAATAATTGAATGCCTATAAAATTGTTATTATTTATGAAAATAATGAAATGTATGACGTGAATTTTTTAAAAAATTTTTCAACATAATTGAACTTTGAAAAATTTTATTAGAGTCTTATGAAGATAATTGAAATTTTTTACAATAAATTTTTTAAATTTATGAAAATAATTAAATTCTTAAAATGAATTTTATTATTTATGACAATAAATAATAAATAATTTCACAGGAATTTAATTATTTATTATAAAATTCAATAATATTATTGCGAAGAATTTTATAAAAAATTGGTAAATAATTGAATTACTGTGAAATTTTTATTATTTATGAAAATAATTAAATATTTGCGTAGAACTTTATTAAAATTCTTTATAAATAATTGAATTCTTTGGGGAACTTATTTTATTAATCTAAAATTTTAGCTGAAATTTATTTCTAAATCAATTTTTATTAGAAAATTCTACGAGAATTCAATTATTTAAATACTTTTTTTATTGTTTTATTCACTTTTTCTATTTTATTTATTTTTATTTACTTTTACTGCTTAATTTACTTAAATTAATTTTTTATTTCATTCAATTAAATTTCTACTTAATTTAATTTAATTTCGTTTTTAATTTCCATTATTTTTAATATATTTCTAGTATTATTTTATTAGTTTTTTTTTAACGAATTTTCCTAAATAAATATTTATAAATAATTAAACAAGGATGAAAATAAACACTTTCGATTTTGTAAAAACAATTTTTTTGTAAATTTTTATTTTCTGTTTTTTTATAAATCGATTCGAAAATTAAAAGTTTCAATGTATTACACACAAATTGAAAGGTAACTATATATTATTAAATGTAAATAAACGCGAATGCATAATTCGTGAACGTGACCGTTATGAGCGTGGGATATTATCTTTTTTACGCCAAAAAACACTGAAGTCGCCAAAAAATTTCGACGCAAATGAATAAATTTATTTTGACATTGATTTCACATCAGAATGCGTTTCCAAAGACGTTCAATAAATATTTTAAGTATTTAAAGGAAAGACAAAAATCTTAATTAAAATTCATCTCTCTTTCTCTCTCTCTCTCTTATTTTTTCTCTAGGAAAGTCACTGATTAACATTTTGTCATTTTTTTTTTCATTTAATATATTGGACGGGAAAAAAAAATACCCGGTATTAATTTGACTTAGAATGTCATTGTGAGCATAAATAATAGTAGGAGAATTATGAAATAATCCTCACATTGGGTTAAAAAATATGCATTATGTATTGAGTGACATTCAAGGTGGTGCTACTACTTATATGACAAATCATTTATTTAGGTCGATAAAATGATCTAGATCGATGGATTGATTTCGTGAAATATACAGTGAAAGTTTCGAATTTTTTTTCTCTTATTGTTATTTAAATTAAAAATTTTTTATTTTTGGTATATTTTTTTTAAGAAGTTCAAATTTTGATAATATTTCGTTCAAGTGGAAAATATTGTTTTTTAAAGAATGCAGGAAAGTTTATTTCTCATTTTTAGAATTTTATTATTGTTTTTATTTCAATTTTTCATTATTAATATTTCATAAAAAAGAAATTATTAAAAAATGAATTAAAAATAATTAATAACAAAAATTATTATAGAGTAAAAATAAATAATTAAGAAAATGTTGATTGTAAATAAATAAATAAATAAATAAATAAATAAATAAATAAATAAATAAATAAATAAATAAATAAATAAATAAATAAATAAATAAATAAATAAATAAATAAATAAATAAATAAATAAATAAATAAATTAGATGAAATAAAAATTAATTGAACTAAATAAACATTTAATTAAACCAAATAATAAACTAAGCAAAGTAAATAAAAATTTGATTTAAATAAAAAGAAATTAATTAAATTAAGTTAAAATTAATTGAACTAAAGAAAGATTTAATTAAACTAAATAAAAAATTAAGCAAAGTAAATAAAAATTGAATTAAAAAAATTTTAATTTAAACACAAAATTAATTAAATTAAAAATTTTAAAAATCTAATCATAAATGCACTTTTTTGTAATTAAAAACAAAATTAACAGAAGTTTAAAATTTAAATGGAACTTTTCCGAGTTTTTTTATCTTTCTCGTATTTATTTACATTTCTCTCAAAAATGTAAGTTCTTTTCACAAACAAAAACAAATCTATAATGAAAATGGACTTTAAAAAACGATAGACGATATGGGGGAATTCCCAGTTTTCTAATATACAGACAATAATAACTTTTATCAAAAATAGATTTAAAAATACTCTTAAAAAAAAAAATATTCTTGAAATAGAGAAATTTTTGAAAAAAAAACAAGTCAGAGATAATTTTTCATTCATTTTAGTGTCACTGATTATTACCAATTATAACTTGAGTATATTTAAAGTATGATGCAAGAAAATGTACTTATTTCCTAATAAAAATATGTTTCATTTTTTCTTTATGAGTGTTTGGAATATTATTTTTTAATTATTTTTCCACAACAGGTGCCTTCATTAGAGAATATTTTTTTAATTCTATATTTTCAATTTGTACATTCGAAGAAATATGTTTTATTTGAATCAAATAAACTTTAGTTTTTCGCTATTTGCGCAAATAAAGGTTTCATTAAATAAAATTTATTCGAAACAAATTTTTATTTTTTTATTTTTTTCTACTTTATTATTTTTTTTATTTTATTATTCTTTTATTATTTTTATTTACTACAAATAATATAATGCTCGGTTCCTTGGCACAATTAATATTTTTATTTAAATTAAATATATTTTATTTAGAAAAAATTTATTTGTTTTGAAAATAAATGTTTTATTTGAATTAAATAATATTTATTTTTATACAAATTAAATATTTTGTTGTTGCGAGTATTTTAAATTAAATAGGTTATTTACATTTAAAAAAAAATTATTTGTTGTAAATAAAATGTCGTTTTGCGCAAAAACCAGTTTTACAGAAATTAAATAAAATTTATTTGAAACAAAATTTATTTGTTGCAAATAAAAGTTTTATTTAAATTAAATAATATTTATTTTTAAACAAATAAAATGTTTTTTTGGAGCGAGTAGAATTTCAATTTCTTTTGAATACAATTTATTTAAAAAAAATTATTTATTTCCTTAGAAAAGAGAATTTAATAAAATTTATTTATTACAAATAAAATGTTTTGTTGTGCAAAAGTAATTTTTACTAATATTGCAGAAAAATTAGTTAAAGCAAATTAATTGTTATTTTTTATTTATAGAATTATTTTATTTAAACAAATAAAATGTTTTTTTCTCAAAAAAAAGTTTTTCAGAAATAAAATAAAATTAATTTGAAACAAATAAAATATTTGTTAGAGTGAGAACAATTTTTATATGAATCAAATAAAATTTATTTACTTATTTATTTAAAAAACGCCTGCAAGTTAAATTTATTTGTTACAAATAAAATGTTTTTTATTTATTTATTTATTTATTTATTTATTTATTTATTTAATAACATAACGGGTTTTGTTGTGAAAATAAAAGTTGTACTAAAATTAATCAAAATTTATTTTTAAAACCAATAAAATGTTTATTCCTGCGAATAACATTTTTATTTAAATATACAATTAAATTTCTTTAAGACGAGTAAATTGTTTTTTTTGAAAACAAAAATTTTATTTAAAAATTTAAACAAATAAAAATTTTATTTAATCAAATAAAATGTTTGTTGTCGCGAAAAACTTTTTTTACTTAAACTAAATAAAATTTATCTTTGACGAGTGTGCACTTTTCTAAAAATTACATTTTCTCTTATTTAGTTCTTTTTTTTTTAATTATTTATAACTTTGTACTATCTATGTTGACGTCGTTTGAATGTTAATAAAAATTCTCTTATGCTCCATTTTTCACTAAAAGTGTCTCTTAATGAGCAAAATTTCACATTTAAGTTAATCAACTTTCATGCAAATAATTGCAATGATTTGTATTTGTTTTAATTTCAAATCTAATGATCCATTAGTTACATTACACAAATCCATTAGTTATTAAAAAAACCAAGAATGATTGATCCTTTAATTACTTATAAATATACGAAATAAATCATCCATTAATAATATTCAATAAAAAACAAAATGATCGATAGTCGCATTATTACATCAAAAAACATGCAAAATAAATCAATATTGCAATTTTATTGAAAAAAAAATCCAATAACTTTCTATCAAAATTTTTAAGCTTCATTAATTCACAAATTTTATGCAAACTACAATAAATATAAAAATATAATATTATTATCCGTCAAAAAAAAAAAAATGTCAATAAAATAAAAAAAAAACAATAAAAATAATGTTAATATCTAAATAACTGTACAAATTAATTTTACTCGAAATTAACGATTATTATTAGTTAATTAAAAATATATTTATTTTGCTAATAAATATTTACTTCACTTGTCCTATTGCAATAGTTAATTAAATAAAATTATAATGTCGTGATATTAATTATTTAATGTGGAATATAAAGAAACAATTTTTTCTTTTTCGCTTCATATTCATTAAAAACAAAAGAAGAAAATTTAACGAAGCATTAAATTGTGTAAAATTCTTATTTTTCCCCAACAAAAGTCACAGAAAAAAAGAGATGCGAGGATTTATCTCGAAATGATGTCGATTATTGGGACATTTATCCTGCACCATAAATATAACTTATATGACCAGTTACTTCGTATATAATCGGAGATCAACGTTATTCCCACATCTCTTATCATATTAAAACTCCACTAGATTCCAATTTACTTTATTTTTACTCTAAGATTGTATCCGTTTTTTCACTTTGAGAATCGAGAAACTCACCTTTCCTGAATACTGAGTTTATTAACCTTCACATCTAATTTTATTCACATATCGGCAATAAATAGAACAATTTGTTAAATATTTCACATTTCAATTAGAGAAAAAAAAGTAATCCCCCTATACATTGTAGGTAGAAGAAAAATAGAGCCATTTCTGGAGACGGTAATATCTACTGACGGTAGTTTCTACGAATGGTAATTTCTATAGAGGGTAGTTTTTACTTTTTACAAATAGTAATTTGTATCGACGGTATTTTTCACCAACGATAATTTTGACAACGGTAGAAACTACCGTCGATAATAATTATTGTTGGTGAAAATTACCGCCTATAGAAATTATTACTAGTAGAATCTACCGTCAATTAAAATTATCATTGGTAGAAAATACCGTCCATAGAAACAATCGTTTGTAGAAAATACCGTCCATAGAAACAATCGTTTGTAGAAAATACCGTCGATAAAAATTACTATTAGTAGAAATTACCGTCTATAAAAATTGCTATCGGTATACACTACGGTCGATAACAATTATCGTTGGTAATAATTACCGATTGTAAAAATTACCGTCAATAGAAATTACTAATGGTAGAATCTACCGTAAAAAATACATTCAATACAAATTACCATCGGTAGAAAATATCGTCGATTATAATTATTGTTGGTAAAAATAACCTTCTATAAAAATTATTACTAGTAGAATCTACAGTCGATTAAAATTATCAGTGGTAGAAAATACCGTCAATACAAACAATCGTTGGTAGAAAATACCGTCGATAAAAATTATCGTTGGTAGAAATTATAGTTCCCATCAATGGTTAATTTTTTTAGACGGTAATTTTTACCAAGGACAATATTTAGCGACGATAGTTTCAAGTTAATTGAAATTTGTATCGACGGTATTTTCTACCAACGATAATTATTATCGCCGGTAGTTTCTACCACTAGTAATCTCTATAGACGGTAGTTTTTACAAACGATAATTTTTTGTCGACGATATTTTCTACCAATAGTGATTTTCATAGACGGTAAGTTCTACCAACGATAAAATTTGCCAACAGTAGTTCCTACGAACAGTAATTTCTATAGACGGTATTTTCTACCAATGATATTTTTATTGACGATAGTTTCTAGTGATTGTAATTTTTATAGACGGTAATTTTTACTAAGTACAATTTTTAAGCGATGATTGTATCAACGTTCAACCTAATAGAAGTTTGTATCTACGGTATTTTCTACCAACGATAATTATTATCGACAGTGGGCGCTAGCATTAATAATTTTTATAGACGGTATTTTTTAAGAATTAATTTTTATAATTAGTATTTTTAACTAACAGTAATATTTATCGCCAGTATTTTCTACCAATGGCAACTTCTATTGACGGTAGTTTTTTCCAATTTGAAAATTCTATTGCCAGTACTTTCTACCAGATGGTAATTTCGATTTTCCAATGGAAATTTCTACACACAGTACTTTCTACCAATAAAAATTTCTATCAACGGTAGTTTTTATCAATGATTATTTGTATTGACGGTATTTTCTACTAATGGTAATTTTTGTCAACTGTAGATTCTACCAATAGTAATTTCTATAGACCGTAATTTTTACAAACGATAATTTTATATCGACGATATTTTCTACCAATAGTGATTTTTATAGACGGTAATTTCTACCAACGATTGTTTGTAAGAACGATATTTTCTACCAATGATAATTTTAATCGACGGTAGATTCTGACAATAGTAATTTTTATCGACGGTAGATTCTGACAATAGTAATTTTTATCAACGGTAGATTCTGTCAATAGTAATTTCTATAGACAGTAATTTTTACCAACGGTAATTTTTATCAACGGTATTTTCTAACAATAATTATTACTATCGACGGTATTTTAAGAGAAATTCTCTTACTACAATTTATTTTTTTATTATTTTTTAAAAATATTTTTTTATGCAATAAAAAAGACAACAATAGTGAATTTCAAGGTCTAGTTTACATATTTAATTTTGTTTTCAAATGAAAATGTTTGAGAAAAAAATATTTGATTCATAAGAAAAATTATTTATTCTCAAAAGAAACGAAGAGTTTATTTATTGTTAATTTAAATTTTTTCATTTTCTTTTCATGAAATTTATGAATTTTCGTCGAAATTCTTTCTTTTATTTATAATATTTAAAAAAGACGAACAGAAAATACAAAATTCGTGATATTGTCTTGGGTAGAAAAGAGAAATTTGGCATTCCTCGGAGCAAAACTTGTGAATTATTATTACTTTACACGACCGTGTAAAGCATTGCTAACGAAACGACCGTTTCATGGTCAGATCGAAAATCCAGTGTCAGCATTGAGATTTAGGCTAAATACGTTAGTAGGTATTATTAAAAATCTGGGTAAAACGGTACGAGTTGAGAATAATATTTGTCTGATAACCAGTAACGTCTCCGCAAGCGCTAATAGATTAACAGTATCTTAATTTTGTCAGGAAATAAAAATAAGTTTCACCAAAATTTTTCAAGCGCAAAAAAACAAAATGTCTTTTTTCTTTTTTTTAAATGATTTTTCTAATAATCAAATTTTTTATTTACTAATTTATTTATTAATAATAACAAAAAATAAAACTTTTCGTTTTACTTTATTGCGATAAACGGAACAATATTGAAATATTGTTCAATTAATATTATTAAATTGATATTAATTATTAATCAACAGTTTTCTTAAAATTTTTGATCACTTTTAACAGTAATAAAATATTATTAATAATTAATCAATAAAAGTTAAATGACAACAAAAGTAATTAATTTAACTATTGAAGTAATAACTATTTAAATTCATTTATTAATTACTAAATGAGTTAATAAATATTACCGTCGCAAGAAGTTACCATTGGTAGAAACTATCGTCGACAGAATTTATTATTACTGAAAAATAACGAAGGTAGAAATTTCCATTGGTAGAAAATACTGTCTATAAAAAATAAAAATTGCCATTTGTAGAAATTACCGTCTATAAAAATTACTATTGGTAGAAAATACCGTCGATAGTAATTACTACTTGAAAAAATTACAGTCTATAGAAATTATCATTGGTAGAAAGAGAAACTACCGTCGATAATAATTATAAATCGTCTATAATAATAATAAATAAAAATTAACCGCCTATAGAAATTACCACTGGTAGAATCTACCGTCGATTAAAATTATCATTGCTACAAACTACCATCTATACAAGCAATCGTCGGTAGAAAATACCGTCGATAAAAATTATCATTTGTAAAAATTACCGTCTGTAGAAATTACTATTGGTAGAACATACCGTAGTAAATACCGTCGATTAAAATTATCATTGGTAGAAAATACCGTCCATACAAACAATCGTTGGTAGAAAATACCGTCGATAAAAATTATCGTTGGTAGAAATTACCGTCTATGAAAATAACTTTTGGTAGAAACTATCGTCTATAAAAATTATCGTTTGTAAAAATTACCGTCTATAGAAATTTTCTACGGTAGACCGTAGAAAATACCGTCGTTAAAAATTATCGTTGGTAGAAACTACTGTCGATAGAAATGATAGAAATAGTTAAAATAATAATAAAAAAATAAATAATTACATTAACATAAATAAAATACTAAAAAATAATAATAAAAAAAGTAAAACTAAATTTATCATTAAATAATACTTATCGTTTTTTCTAAACACGTGATTAGTGAGAACACCCGCGGATTTAATTGTTTATCGATTAAATTATTACCTCATTAATTATTATACGTACTTTTGCTATGATTTAATTACTCAATAATAAATAAATTATATCGGAAAAATACATTTCTATTATTTGGAAAATTAATAAAAAAAATATTCTATTAAAAATTCGAAAATTGTAGTTACTTCTTTCTTAGAAATTGTGTGGTTAAAAATTTTAAAAATAAATTTACTTTAAAAGTGCGTTGGTGGAAATATTTTATGTACACTCTTTACGTAGAACAAGTTTTTTTCTTCCGAACTATTGCATTAGTTTCGTCACGATTGGTTATTAGTTTCTGATAGAGCAATTACCACTAATTTGCAATTAGGACAATGTTCTCTGGGAGGAAAAAAACACCACCATGAAATTCAATAGATTCGACGACATTTGACATTTTTTTTCCATTTGAACTGATTTAGTGATTCTTGTTACAACACTTGAAGAGATAGTTTTTTTCTTCAATCGCCCATTGATTTTTCCAATTTAGGAGACAACTAATTTGTCCTCCATTTTTATTGTTGTTCTCTTACTCTCTTTGTGTAAAATTCAATTATTTTCAAAATTATTAATTAAAATTCTTTGCATTCTTCTTCTTTTATTGAAAAAATTTTTCAGTAAAAATCTATAAAATATTGGATTCTTTTGAAATAAAAATTTTACAAAAATTTTAATTATTTGAACATTTTTGAATAAATTATTATTTCACGAGAATTCAAGTATTTTCAAGAAGTGAAATAAAAATTTTTTAAAATCACAATTTTATTTTTGAATAAAATTCTTTGGAACTTGAATAATATCATAGTTCTGATTTTTTTAAACTTTAAATTTAAAATCTTTAAAAAACTAATAAAATTTCATAAAAAATTCAATTATTTTAAAAATTTCCAATTAAAATTCTTCAAATTCTTCTTCTTTTACTTAAAAACATTTTTCTAATAATATTCCTTAAAATCTCGCTTAAAATATTAATTCTTGTAAATAAAATTTTACAAAATTTAAATTGTTCGAAAATAATAATTTATTTTACGAGAATTCAATTATTTTAAAAAATACAATTAAATATTTTTAAAAAAACATAGTTTTCTTAATTTTGAATAAAATTCTTCATAAATTAAATTACTGTTGAAATTTTCAATTTTGAACCTTTTCAAACAAATGGGGAATTATTTTAATTGTAACTCTTCCCAAATTCAATTTTTTATGCGATTAAAATTTTTTTCTACTCTTCGATTACTTTAAAAAACTTTAATAGAACATTTTAAAAAATTCAATTATTTTTATTTCAATTTTTCGAAATTTCTATTATTCGAAAATTTTTTAATTAATTATATTCAAAACTATTATTATTATTATTATTATTATTATTATTATTATTATTATTATTATTATTATTATTATTATATATTAATATTCAAATAAATTTAAATTATAATTTTATAAAAACTTAATTATAAGAAAATTTTTAAATTTGAATTTAAAAATTAAATATAATTATTAATTATGAATATTAATTAATTTTTTGTTTATAATAATATTTATATATGTTTGCAAAGCGATCGAGGAGACAGCAAGAACTTTATTAGGAGAAGCGACCCCCCACCATGCGGCAGAATAGTCAAAGTGGAGGGGGAAGCGCCTGCATGTTAGGGAGCCGCTTCTCCTAGTCCCGTGATCGCTACATTTTTAACAAGAATTAAAAGAAAATAAAGTTTTTTTTAAAAAAAATTAGTAAAAATGTAAAAAACTTTAAGAAATGCTGTGTAAAATTTAAAAATGAAACTTTAAAAATAAAAATTTTAATTTGTCATCAACCTCATCACGATTAATAAAAGTAGAAATGTAAATTTTTTACCTCTACTTTTTCCTCTCCTCATTTCATTAACTCAAAATGTGTGAGCGACTTTTCTGAAATTATGTTAGGAGTTAAAAATGAAACTCTCCTTTTTTTACGGTATGTATATAAAAATACATCGCCTGCGGAACATACGTTTTATAATTATTGCGGCATGTTAACGCACATATATATATCCACGTGGACAACGTTGATGTCGCTTTCACTCTAGTTGTGTATGTCTTATAAATGTATAACTCAAGTGAGGTGAGAATATCTACACTTATTTTATGCGTATAATACCTACACATCTATATATTATTTATTTCATTCAACAATCATAAAACTCGATCACTAAATAACGGTTTTACACTATACAAAAAGGTTTTCATCATTTTTCTTTTCTAATTCGCAATTTTCTATTTCCGTATGTACTGGAAAAAAAATAATTATTCAATTTATTTATTCAATAAAAAGTCATTTTTATCGGAGACAAAAAATTACACTGTATGGATTGTAGGAGAGAACTTCCAAAAACAAGAAATTTCTTATTCAAAATTTTTTACAGAATACTTCTCAGAATACTTTTACAGTAAAAATTTCTTTCCTACTGAATTCTACTTTCTACTAATAAATTAGAATAAATTTAAACTGATTTTTTCAAGCAAACAATTGGCCACTGATTCAAATAAATTAAAATTTTAACTGATTCAAATTCAGAGTTGTAAAATTTACTTCAATTATATTAAAATTTACTTCGAATATAGTAAAATTTATTTAGGACCTAATAAAATTTATTTCGAATACAGTAAAATTTACTTTGGATATACAGTAAAATTTACTTGGGATGAAATTAAATTTATTGCAGGTCAAACTAAGTTTACTTTAAATATAGTAAAATTTGCTTCAAGAATAGTAAAATTTACTGTAAATACTAAAATTTACTTCGAATATAGTAAATTTTTTAACGGGTGTAATTATATTTACTGCTGGTCTAATTAAATTTACTTCCAGCATAATAACATTCACCGTGGGTGTAATTAAATTTACTTTGGATATAGTAATTTTTCACAGGAATTCAATTATTAAAAAAAAATTTAATAAAATTCTTCTCCAAAATTCAATTATTTTCAAAATTTTAATAAAATTCTTAACAAAGTTCAATTATTTTCAATAATTTTCCTCAATTCAATTATTTTTAATATCTACTATTTTAATGAAATTTTTCAAAAGAAATCAATTATTTAAATAAAATTTTAATAAAAACTTCACAGGAATTCAATTACTTACTAATTTTTTATAAATTTCTTCGCACAAATTCAATTATTTTTAATTTTTAATGACGTTTCTTTACAAGTTAATAAAATTCTTTAGTTAATAAATTTGCAATTTTCATAAAATTCCCGGTACAATTCAATTATTTTCAATACAATTCTTTTTAAGAATTCAATTATTTAAAAAAATATGAATAAAATTCTTCGCAAGAAATCAATTATTTCCATAAATAATAAAATTTTTCTCGAGAATTCAATTATTTTGAAAAATTTTTGAAAAAATGCTTTATAAATTAAAAAAATTATAATAAAATTGATCATAAAATACAATTATTTTCGTAAAATATAACATTCTTCCTAGAAATACAATTATTGTCAAAAATATTTGTAAAAATCTTCGAAACAATTCAATTATTTTTGTAAAAAATAAAATTCTTCGAAGCAATTCAATTATTTAGAAATATTTTAATAAAATTCTTTCCAAAAATTCAATTATTTTCAAAAATAAAATTTGTCACAGGAATTCAATTATTCAAAAAAAAAAAAATTTAATAAAATTCTTCGTCAGATTTCAATTATTTTCAATTTTTTAATAAAATTTCTCGATAGAATTTAATTATTTGCAAAAAGTTTATAAAAAATTTTGAAAAATTCAATTATTTAAAAAAATTCGATTAAAATTTTTCACGAAAAATTAATTATATTCATAAATAATAATATTTTTCTCTGGAATTCAATTGTTTTCACAAATAAAATAATTACTCACAGGAATTTAATTCTTTAAAAAATTTTTTAATAAAATTCGTTGCAAGAATTCAATTATTTTCGTAAATAACAAAACTTATCGCAGAACTTCAATTATTTTTTTATACAATTTTAAATAAAATGATAGAGAATTGCATTTATTAAATTTTTTTTTTAAATTCGCCAAAGGAATTTAATTATTTTAAAAATTTTTGATAAAATTCTTCATAAAAATTCAATTTTAAGAAATATTCAATTATTTAATAAACTATTTATTTTTGTATTTTGTTTCTTTTATGTTTCTTTTCCTTATAAATAATAAACAAATAAACATCGTAAAAGGAAGCAAAACAAACACCAAACAAATAAACAAAACAAACATGTTTGTTTGTATTTTGTTTGAATAATGCTTACAAACAGACAAATATCTAAATAACAAATAAAATGTAAATAAAAACATTTTTGTTTTGGTTTTTTTTGTATTTTATTTGTTTATGCTTCTTTTTATAATGTTTATTTGTTTGCTTTCATAAGTAGAAGAAAGAAAAAAAATAAGCAAAATACAAAAGGGCAGAAGAAGTTTGTAAAGAACCCAAACAAAAAGCAAAGTAAACATGAAGATTAAATCCTAACAGAAACAAAATAAATAAATAAATTATAAATGCAAACAAACAAAAATTAAAAAGGCAAACCAAATACTTAAGCAAAAAAATCAAATACAAACAAATAAATAAAATGCAACAAACAATACAAATAAAATTAGCAAAATACAAGACAAATAAGCAAACAAAATGGAAACAAGCAAAACAAATAAAAAATACATCAAACAAACAAAGTGTAAACAAACGAAACAAAGATCAATTAAAAAAAGAGAAAACAAAACAAATGTTAATTTAGGCAGTTATGCTAGAAATGGAAAACATTTTTATAATTTCCAGAAAGAAAATTTTGTTGAGACAGTCATCAATGATTGCATAAATCTGTATCAATAAGGACTTTTTTTAAAATTCGAGTTGGAGAGATTATTTTTGTTTTCTTTTTTTTTTGACACTTTTGTATCCGTTTATAGAACAAACACAACATACACATAGACACACGTTTCCCATTCACTTTTTTCGACCTTCAAAAAATGACGTTAGTTGCCGAAAAAGAGATTAAATTTCCTAATAGCTCGAATTCCAAAGTGATATCGTTTCGAGTTGTAAATTCTATTGCGTTATGAATGACAGTGATGGAACTGGTTCTATTAATCGATCTTTTCTTCATAATACATATATGAAACCGGATTATCGAGTTATATGCATACCACTCATCAAAACGGTTTTTGTATATATACTGAATTATTATTAATTCTTCATTTCCTTCGAAATCAATGAGTTCAATAATCATTTTTAAATTAATCATCATATAATTCAGAGGTACATATTAGGGATTCTTGCCCCGTGTATATTTATACATATTTAATCATATTACAATATACAGTGGAACCTCGATAACTCGAATCACCAAGGGAAGCAAAAAAAAATTCGAGATATCGAAAATTCGAGTTATGAAGGCCTTTTTGCCTTTTGGCCCTTTGGCCGGGAATAAAAAATACCTTCGAGTTATCAAAAATTCGAGTTATCGAGGTTCGAGTTATCGAGGTTTCACTGTATATATATTTAGAAAATTGAAAGTTATTTCTATAACGATTTTTTTATCTCTTTTTATAACCAGCAGAAAAAAATGCATATAAACTTTCCCATTCCATATAGTATATATATAATATACGATATAAATGATGCATATTTCAAATTATCCTTAATTAACCTTATATGTAATCACTGGAAATATCTTAAAATTGAAAGTGACAAACGATCTCGCAGAAGTAAAATTAGAGGCAATTTGTTGCTGCTGAATATTCATGAAAGATATTTGTAATAATTGCGAACTGTTTACCTCCATGTGAGTGCTCTCCATTTGTATAATATTACAATGTGAAATTCTTATCAATTGAATTATGGAATTAATTATAATGTCGATAAATAATTTCTCGTCTGTGATTAACAATGCATGGCGAAAAAAAATTTTAGAGTTACTTTTACTATTGGCTGCAAAAAAAGCTAAAGTTTTTGGAATTTTTTGCGGCTTATTTTTACCATTTCCGGAGAGGTCAATTTTGCTACGTTCAGAGTACAGTTTACTATTTTTTTTACATACTAAAATTTACGTCAAACAAAGTACAATTTACTTCGAAAATAGTAAAATATACTTGGTACAAATTTTACTATATTCGGAGTAAATTTTATTATACTCAAAGTAGATTTTACAATATCAATAGTAAATTTTATTATACTCGAAGTAAATTTTACTATATCCGAAGTAAATGTTACTGAATCCGTAGTAAATTTTACTGTATCGAAAGTAAATTCAATTAGACCTGCAGTAAATTTAATTACACTCTTAGTGAATTTTACTATACTCGAAGTAAATTTTACTAAAGTAAATTTAATTAGACCTGTAGTAAATTTAATTACAACTATAGAAAATTTTACTATACTCGAAGTAAATGTTACTGAATCCGTGGT
This sequence comes from Leptopilina syphax, assembly GCA_032872505.1. Taxonomy (NCBI): domain Eukaryota; kingdom Metazoa; phylum Arthropoda; class Insecta; order Hymenoptera; family Figitidae; genus Leptopilina; species Leptopilina syphax. The sequence continues at coordinate 2,148,734 of CM065475.1, forward strand.
AAATTTTACTATATCCAAAGTAAATTCAATTTGACCAGCAGTAAATTTAATTACACACACACAATGAATTTTACTATATTCAAAGTATAATTTTTTAAATAATTGAATTTCTGTAAAAAAATTTATTTTTGAAAAGAATTGAATTCTTGGGAAGAATTTTATTAAAATTTCTTAAATAATTGAATTACTTCGAAGAATTTTATTTTTTACGAAAATAGTTGAATTGTTTCGAAAATTTTTACAAACTTTTTTGATAATAATTGTATTCCTGAGAAGAATGTTATATGTTACGAAAATAATTGTATTTTATTATAATTTTTCAAATTTATAAAGCATTTTATCAAAAATTTTAAAATGATTGAATTCTCGAAAAAAATTTTATTATTTATGAAAATAATTGATTTCTTGCGAAGAATTTTATTCAAATTTTTTTAAATAATTGAATTCCCATAAAAAATGTATTATTTTTGAAAATAATTGAATTCTTAAGAAGAATTGTATTGAAAATAATCGAATTGTACCGGGAAATTTTATTAAAATTGCAATTTTATTAACTAAAGAATTTTATGAACTTGTAAAGAAACGTCATTAAAAAGTTAATAAATAATAATAATTGAATTCTTTCGATGAATTTTAAAAAAAAATTTTTAAATAAATGCAATTTTCTATCATTTTATTTAAAATTGTACAAAAAATAATTGAAATTCCATCGATAACTTTTGTTATTTATGAAAATAATTGAATTCTTGCAACGAATTTTAATAAAAAAATTTTAAAAGAATTAAATTCCTGTGAAGAATTATTTTATTTGTGAAAACATTTGATTTCCGGGGAAAAATATTATTATTTATGAATATAATTGATTTTTCGTGAAGAATTTTTTTCGAATTTTAAAAAAAATTGAATTTCTCAGAATTTTTAAAAACTTTTTGAAAATAATTAAATTCTATTAAGAAATTTCATTAAAAAATTGAAAATAATTGAAATCTGACGAAGAATTTTATTAAATTTTTTTTTTCATAATTGAATTGCTGTGAAAAATTTTATTTTTGAAAAGAATTGAATTCTTGGGAAGAATTTTATTAAAATTTTTTAATTAATTGAATTGCTTCGTAGAATTTTATTTTTTACGAAAATAATTGAATTGTTTCGAAAATTTTTACAAACTTTTTTGAAAATAATTGTATTCCTAAGAAGAATGTTATATATTACGAAAATAATTGTATTTTATGATCAATTTTATTACAATTTTTGAAATTTATAAAGCATTTTATCAAACATTTTTTAAATGATTGAATTCTCGAAAAAAATGTTATTATTCATGAAAATAATTGATTTCTTGCAAAGAATTTTATTCATATTTTTTTAAATAATTGAATTCTTAAAAAGAATTGTATTGAAAATAATTGAATTCTTAAGAAGAATTGTATTGAAAATAATCGAATTGTACCGGGAAATTTTATTAAAATTGCAATTTTATTAACTAAAGAATTTTATGAACTTGTAAAGAAACGTCATTAAAAAGTTAATAAATAATAATAATTGAATTCTTTCGATGAATTTAGAAAATTTTTTTTTAAATAAATGCAATTTTCTATCATTTTATTTAAAATTGTAAAAAAAAAATTGAAATTCCGTCGATAAGTTTTGTTATTTATGATAATAATTGAATTCTTGCTTAGAATTTTAATTAAAAAATTTTTTAAAAATTGAATTCCTGTGAAGAATTATTTTATTTGTAAAAACAATTGAATTCCAGAGAAAAATATTATTATAATTATAAAAATATAATTAATTTTTCGTAAAGAATTTTATTCTTTTTTTTTAAATAATTGATTTTCTCAGAATTTTTAAAAAATTTTTGAAAATAATTAAATTCTATCGAGAAATTTCATTAAAAAATTGAAATTAATTGAAAACTGACGAAGCATTTTATTAAATTTTTTTTTTTTTTGAATAATTGAATTTCTGTGTTTTAAAAAAGAATTGAATTCTTGGGAAGAATTTTATTAAAATTTCTTAAATAATTGAATTACTTCGAAGAATTTTATTTTTTACGAAAATAATTGAATTGTTTCGAAGAGTTTTACAAACATTTTGTAACAATAAGTGTATTTCTAGAGAAAATGTTATATTTTACGAAAATAATTGTTTTCTATGATATTTTTTTAAATAATTGAATTCTTAAAAAGAATTGTATTGAAAATAATTGAATTATACCGGGGAATTTTATGAAAATTGCAAATTTATTAACTAAAGAATTTTATTAACTTGTAAAGAAAGGTCATTAAAAAATTAAAAATAATTGAATTAGTGCGAAGAAATTTATAAAAAATTGGTAAGTAATTGAGTTCTCGTGAAGTTTTTATTAAAATTTTGTTTAAATAATTGATTTCTTTTGGAAAATTTCTTTAAAAAATTTTCTTTAAATCTTTTAAAAAAATCTTTTTTAAATTTCTTTTTAAAATAGTACCTAGATATTAAAAATAATTGAATTGAGGAAAATTTTATTAAAATTTTGAAAATAATTGAATTTTGGAAAAGGATTTTATTACTTTTGAAAATAATTGTAATTTTGATGAAAATTTTTGAAAAAAATCATATTTTTTATGTTTATTTGCCTTATTTCTTTAATGTTTATTTGTTTGTTTATTGTTATAAAAAAATTTGTTTGTTTTTATTTATTTGTTTGTTTTTTATTTATTTTTTTTAATTGTTTTTTTTATTGTTTGTTTAATTTGTTTGTTCTTTTTTTGTTTTTTTTTTGGTTTTTTTTTGTTTTTTTATTGTTTGATTTTTGTCTGTATATTGTTTGACGTTATATTTATTTTTTATTCATTTATTTTATTTTATAGCTACTTAATTTTTTTTAATCGTAAACTTTATTTTATCTTTTCTCTATGAAAATTACTGATATGAAAAGTAAATCGTCTACTTTGTATGCGAATAACTGAAACCGGGTTACGTCAAATAAATCAATATTTACTCTTTTAATAATAAACAAAAAAAAACAGTCTATGAATAATGTCTGTCTCATTACATACATACACGCACACACGAGTGCAAAGTCATCAATGATCAGCTAAATAATAGTTCATTACAATCCATCGGGGTTAGGAGTTTAATGACACAATGAAAATTATTGTTCGTTCACAAAAAAAAATTTCCTTTTTTCATTTCCTTTTACTATTTTAAAAAATAATTCTTTTTATTTATTTCAATAATTTTATTTTTTAAATTAATCTATTGTTAAGTTAATTAACTTTCACGTAAATTAATTAATTAACTTATTATTAATAAATTAATTAATTAATATAACTTATTACTAAACTAATTAATTAACTTGTTGCTAAATTAATTAATTAACTTATTACAAAATTAATTAATTAACTTATTTTTAAATTAATTAATTAATTAAATTTATTTTTTATTTTATTAATTTTCTTATTTAACGTAAATGAATAAAATTAATAATTGAAAAACCATTTAAGTGAAAATTCAACTTTTTCTTTTACTTTCAAGTAAAAGTATTCCAAAAAGGATTTTTCGATTGTAAGCAAAATTGATTTGCAATTATCATACAGAAAATTACATTAATATTTGACACAAAATGACGAGTTTACATAAGATCAGTAGAAGGATAAACAGGTTTGTAACTGCACTTTTTTTCCTGTCACACATCGTCGTTTATGCGAATTCAAAATAAAATGTCGTGTAACACATCTTTTACAGAAATTACTCATACACGATCAATGAACATGGAAAAATATTTTCTAATCATCTTTCTCCAATTTAGCAAAAAAAAAAAAAAAAAAAAATTCTTTATAAATTGTGTCAATCGAATACATTCCTGAATCAATATTAATACACAGTACGCGCAGTAATTTTTAAATAATAATTTTAAAAAAATTCCATCATTCAAATAAAAAAAAAATAATAAAAAAATTATAATGAAAACATTGAGAATTCAAGAAATCATTAGTCCAAAAAATAAAGTACGCACGAGATTTTTTTTTAACAACTTTTTTCAAATCATTGCAAAATCATGAAGACTATTAAAGAACAATAAACATAATTGAAACACATTAAACTACTATAACAGTTATTAAAAGCTATTAAACTACTATGAGACTTATCATAAGATCTTACCGATCGTATATTAAAATTAGAAATTCCATTGAATGATTCAATTATACGTCAGATTGCAATACATAGACAAATGCGTGGAACTTTTATTATTTTCAGTAAAGATGAAATGTCAAAAAAAAAAATAAAAATAAATAACAAATTCTTAATGAAATGAAAAGTTTTTCGGTAAAATTCTTATTTACATTCTAAACGCCTACAAGAATAACTGTAATGTAATTTTATTGTACTTTTATTCGCAACAGAAAATGAACTTGAAATCTCTGTTCTTAATGAAAGAGAAAATTAACATTCAAGTGTTAAGTGTTTATAGAATATCTAAGGAGGCTTTAATTCTTAGAATTCTTTTATTCAGATTTACTGTCATGAAAATTGGCAAAAAATAATTTTTTTTTTTTTGCAAATCTGCTAATTTTTGGTAAATATCATTTGCTTTTTGTTCATTGTTTATAACAATTTTAAAAATAAAAATTAAATGAATAATTTATTAATTAATAATTAAATAAAAATTAAATACTGAACCAATTTTGATTGCTAATAAACACCGAAGATTCCAATTATTTGAAAAATTAATTGTCAAGTTTGATAATTATCTAAATATTGGATTAATTTTTATTGCCAATATTCCAATTATCTAAAACATTAACTATTAACTTTGATAATTAAATTAATTAGCTAAATATTTGACTAATTTTTATTGACAATTTTCACCCAAGATTTTAATTGTTTAAAAAATTAATTGTCAACCTTGTTAATTGGCTGAATATTGTGTCAGTTGGCTAAAAAAATTTTTAAATAATTGAATTCTGTTTGAAAATGTTATGAAAATAGTAGATATTGAAAATCATTGAATTGCGAAAAGTTTTTAAAAATAATTAAATTTTACAAAGAATTCTATTCAAATTTTTGACAATAATATTGAATGTCTGTAGTATTTTATTAAATTTTTTTCGAAAATAATTGAATTTCTAAAAAGCATTTTATTATTTATGAAAATAATTGAATTCTTGCGACAGATTTTATTAGAATTTTTAAAAATAATTGAATTTCCAAGAAGAAATTTATTACTTTGAAAAATAATTGAATTCTTGTGATGAATATTGTTATTTTTGAAACAATTGAATTTTGCAAAGAATTTCATTAAAATGCCTGAAAATAATTAAATTTTCGGGAATAATTTTGTTATTTAACTTTAATAATTGAATTCTTTCGAAAAATTATTTATGTAAATAATTGAATTATTGGGAAGAATTTTATTAAAATCTAAACGAATAATTGAATTATTGTTAAAAATTTTATTATAATGTTTAAAAAGAATTGAATTTCTGTAAAAAAATGTTGATATTTTTGAAAATAATTAAATTCTGAGAAAAACTCTGATATTGTTGTAAATAATTGAATTTTTCCAAAGAATTAAACAAAAATTTTTTAAATAATTGATTATTTCAAGGAATTGAAATTAAATTTTTAAGAATAATTACATTTTTTTGAACAATTCCTGTAAAATTTTTTTTAAAATAATTGAAATCCTGCAATGAATTTTATTATTTATGAAAATAATTGAATAGTTGCAAACAATTTTATTAAAATTTTCAAAAATAATTGAATTTCTGAGAAGAATTTTATTATTTATGAAAATAATTGAATTATTGCGAAAAATTTTATTAAAATGCTTAAAAAGAATTGAATTTACGTAAAAAAATTTATTATTTTTGAAAGTAATTGAATTCTTCATAAAAATTTACAATAAAATTGCAAAAATAAATTTTATTATTTATGAAAATAATTGAATTTCTGCAATCATTTGTACCTTCTTCAAAATTTTAATTATTATCTAAAATTTTAACTGAAATTAATTTTTAAATCAATTTGATTACAAAATATTATTTAAACAGAACAATAAATAATTTTTAAATAATTGAATTCTTATAAAGAATTATATCTATACAAAGTTTTAAATAATTGAATTGTATCGACGAATTTCAATAGAATTTTTTTTTTTGATTAATTGAATTCTTTTGAGAAATTCAATTAAAATTGTACTCAAACTGTTAAAAATTTTGAAATGAATACTGTTATTTATGAAAATAATTAAATTTTGCAATGAATTTTATTAAAATTTCTGAAAATAATTGAATTTCTGGGAAAAATTTTTAAACTTTATCAAGATAATTGAATTCTTATAAATTAATTTGGACGAATTTAATTAAAATTTTATTAAATAGTTGAATTTTTCGTAAGAATTTTATATTCATTGTTTTAAATAATTAATTTTTTCGAAATATAATAAATATTATGAAAATTTTATTTTAAATAATTGAATTTTTGTGGAAAACTTTATTTGTGAAAATAATTGAATTTTTCGATTAATTATTTAAAATCCTTTTAAAAAGAATTGAAATTCTTCGATGAATTTTATTATTTATGAAAGTAAATTGAATTCTTGTTTAGAATTTTATCAAAAAATTTTTTTTTAAAAATTGAATTTCTATGAAAAATGTTATTGTTAGTGAAAGTAATTGAATTGTATAAATATTTTGTTGACTATTTGATTTTTTCGAAATTTTTTTGAAAATGCTATTCTAAATTAATTGAATTCCAGTGAAAATTTTATTATTTATGAAAATAATTGAATTTTGAATGAATTTTATCAATTTTTTTTTAATAATTGAATTCTTTTGCGAAATTTTATGAAAATACTATAGATATTGGAAATAATTGAACTATTTCGAATATTTTTTGAAAATAATTGAATCGTTTTAAGGAATTTGATTATAATTTTTAAGAATAGATTTTTTATTTCTAGTATTATCGAATTAAAAGTAGTGGAAATTCTAAAAAAAAAACAGAAATAGTAGCTTTTAATGGCTGAAATCTAAAAAAGTACCCAAATAGTAGCATAACGTAAAAAAAGTAGTAAATAGTAGGTTTTAGTAGATGAGTACCAAGCCTGAAATTCATTCATTATTAATCTAGTCGTCATTCTAGAAAATTATTTTTTTAAATAGAAATCTTAGGCCAATTTTCTCAATAAATTTTTTTTTTTTTTTTTTTTTTTTTTTTTTTTTTTTTTTTTATTGAATAATTGGGGCCAATATTGGCAATGAAAAATAGACCAATTTTAACCCTTTGCGGCATGCATAACATTATGACATTAATTTAAAAATCACAAATGCTTATGAGGGTTTTCAGGGTCGCTGATTACGAATCTGAAGTCCGTTTTCTAAAATTCAAGATGGCGGATCCAATATGGCGGACGAATTTTTTTAGAATTGATCGAAATCGCTTGAAAATAGTTACTCGGGAGTTTTCGGGGTCGCTGATCACGAATCTGAAGTCCGTTTTCCAAAATTCAAAATGGCGGATCCAATATGTCAGACGAATTTTTTTAGAATTGATCGAAATCGCTTAAAACTCGTTACTCGAGGGTTTTCAGGGTCGCTGATCACGAATCTGAAGTCCGTTTTTGAAAATTCAAGATGGCGGATCCAATATGGCGGATGAATTTTTTTAGAATTGATCGAAATCGCTTGAAAATAGTTACTCGGGGATTTTTAAGGTCGCTGATCACGAATCTGAAGTCCGTTTTCCAAAATTCAAAATGGCGGATCCAATATGGCTGACGAAATTTTTTAGAATTGATCGAAATCGCTTGAAAATCGTTACTTGGGGGTTTTCGGGGTCGCTGATTACGAATCTGAAATTACTTTTAATAAATAAACGTTAATTTATTAAATAATTGTACCGTCGGCATTTGCGTTACCCGATGTACACCGCGGGGAGGTTGCACGATCGGGTTTTGTACATCGTTTAGCCCTGAAAAAGGCAGTTTGGTAAATACTGTTTAAAACTTTATAATAATCAAATTGATTTGTTTATTTCTTAATAAAATTAACTAATTAATTAAAATCAGCAGATTTTAATTGCTATTATAAAGTTTTGATGTGTCTTGCTTTGAACAATAATTGAATTTTATTTGCAGCAGTGGTAAGCAGCGAAGCAATTCGCTTTCAGCAAAATTTATTTGCTTTAGTCCAGTTAGTATTTTAGTGTCTTTGAACTCTAAACAGTGTATTGTTTATTGTTTGTTATAATCAACGTTAATATGCGTTCAGTCAAATGTTGCTGATTTATTACTTGTCTTTTTTGCGATTGTGATTTGTTTCGTCAAACTATGAATAGTGTTTTGTTTATTGTGTGTTACCATCAACGTAGGTATGCGTTCAGTTAAATAATGCTGAATTAGAACTTGTCTTTTTTACGCTTGTCATTTGTTTCGTCAAACTCTGGATAGTATTTTGTTTATTGTTTGTTACCATCAACGTAGGTATGCGTTCAGTAAAATAATGTTGAATTAGAACTTGTCTTTTTTGGGCTTCTCATTTGTTTTGTCAAACTCTCAATAATGTTTTGTTTATTGTTTGTTATCATCAACGTAGGTATGCATGACACATCAAAACTTTATAATAGCAATTAAAATCCGCTGATTTTAATTAATTAGTTCATTTTATTAGGAAATAAACATCTTAATTTGATTATTATAAAGTTTTGAACAGTATTTACTAAACTGCCCTTTTCAGGGCTAAACGATGTACAAAACCCGATCGTGCAACCTTTCCGCGGTGTACATCGGGTAACGCAAATGCCGACGGTACAATTATTCAATAAATTAACGTTTATTTATTAAAAGTAATTTCAGATTCGTAATCAGCGACCCCGAAAACCCCCGAGTAACTATTTTCAAGCGATTTCGATCAATTCTAAAAAAATTCATCCGCCATATTGGATCCGCCATCTTGGATTTTTTAAAAACGGACTTCAGATTCTTGATCAGCGACCCTGAAAACCCCCGAGTAACTATTTTTAAGCGATTTCGATCAATTATAAAAAAATTCGTCCGCCATATTGGATCCGCCATTTTGAATTTTGGGATACGGACTTCAGATTCGTAATCAGCGACCCCAAAAACCTCCGAGTGAAGACTTTCAATCAATTTCGATTAAATTTTATAAAAAAATTTTTTTTGTTCTTTAATTTATTTATTTATAGTTGTTTTTAATTTCACGTAACCTCATTTACTATCAATTTTTTGACATTTAACAATATTTTGATTATTAATAAACAAAGATTTTTTTATTTTACTTGAAAAAGACTGTATATAAACAGATATTTTCAGAATATAAAAGGTGGTAATCTGGGTTACCACTATGCCGCAAAGGGTTAATCGTCAACCTAGGAAATTAATCTTTAAATTGAAATCTTGGGCCAATATCGGAAATAGAAAATGTTCAATATTCATTTAGTAGACAGTCTAGAAAATATTTCTTTTAAATACAAATCTTGGGTCAATATTGGCAATAAAAATTCGTCCAAAATTGATTCAATCGTCAACTTGGAAAATTGTTCTAGTAGATAATAGAAATCTTGGGCCAATAATGGCAATAAAATTTGGTCCAACATCGATTCACTCGTCAGCCTAGAAAATAATTATTTTAAATAATAGGAATCTTGGGCCAATATTGGCAATAAAATTTGGTCCAACATCGATTCACTCGTCAGCCTAGAAAATAATTATTTTAAATAATAGGAATCTTGGGCCAATATTGGCAATAAAATTTGGTCCAACATCCATTCACTCGTCAGTCTAGAAAATAATTATTTTAAATAATAGGAATCTTGGGCCAATATTGGCAATCTAAACTGCTTTAATATTAATTAAATTGTCAGTCTAGTAAATTATTAAATAAGAATCTTACGCTAATATTGTCAACAAAAATTTGTTTAATATATTGATTCAGTCATCAGCCTAGAAAATTATTCTTTTATATAAATAGTAAAATAGTAATCTTGGGCCAATCTTGGCCTTAAATTCATGTCCAGTACTGATTCAATCACCAGGCTAGAAGATTATTTAAATAAATAGAAATCTCGGACCACTATTAACTTCAAGAATTGTTCACAATTTCCAAATTTGTCAATCCTGGGCCAAACTTGGGTAAATTTAGTTATTTAGGTTCCATGGCTTTTTAAGACTGGAACAGCTCGATCACGTTTATTCGAAAGTTTCCTTATCCTACTGTCATACCCACCAAAATAAAAAAAAAAATACAGTTTTAATATTGTCAAAAAAATATTTATTTTCTTTTCTAAATTAAAGATAAAAAATATTTCCCCTCCCCTTTTGTATATGTATATACAATATGACAGAGAAGACGCGCTCTTCCTGACTCGTCTAATTACTAGCCATTCCAGAGTGGCCTATCTCTCGGCAGGCGCTCACGTATGAAAGTACATACGACTATACGCTAGTCAAGGAGTAAAAGAAGTTAGCGATAGCGATATTCGTGTTGTGGCTTCGCGAGGTAAAGAGGGGTCAAATATGGGAGGAGTTCTCTTTCAAGTTCCATACGAGAGGAGAGACTGCAAAGAGTAAACCGCGGCGGTGGTGGCCTGCTCACCTCAGGTGTTTTCAGGTGGCAGTCGCCCAGCTGAGTCGCTCAGCGAAGGGCTCACACAAGCATTTTACTACTTTAGCCACTTTTAAAAAACCAAACACCATCATCGCCAATTTATTCTCGCACGTTTTCCACTTATCTCCACGTGCAAAGTATAAACAACAAAAAATTTTTTTTTTTCCTCGAAAAATTTTTTTTCCTTCCAGAGCTTTTGCATTCTTCCCAGACTATTTTTTGTCCCAAAAAAAAAATTTTTTTCCAAAAAAGGACTTTTTTCAATAAAAAAAAATACTCGTTCTCCACGTGAGTTAATTTCCGGTTGAGTAAGCGAAAGTGAAGGTTAAAAAAATCGAATATTTTTTTTTACGAAAAATGTGATTTCCGATCACGTTGCAATAACATAGGCGAGAGACACGTGCGTTTGTTATTTAGAAACGAGATGCTTTTAAGTGTAATTTGTGCACGGAGGGAAAAAAAAAATTGAAATAATAACAAGAACGAAGTGAAATCGATTAAAAATCTTTTTTATCGATCGATAATTTTTTTTTTATTCCCGAAGAAAAAGGGATTGAAGAAAAAAGACATTAAAGTGTTTTTTTTTCCCTGGTGGATTTTAATCAATATAAAAAGTGAACTGGAAAAAAAAATGAATGGCACGTGATATGGGCCGATAAAGAACGGGAGCGAAAGGATAAGAGTGTAATATTGTGATGATCGTTAAGTAAATCGTTATTTATCGAAAGGGACTTTCGTGAAACGTGCTTTTGTTATTTGTGGTCCATTTAATAATAATCATCATGATGGGGGAAGCGATACGGGTTTCCGGTAGAGCACCGGATGTTGGGGATTTTCTGAGGGAAGCAATGCTGTCTCAAAGATTCGCCGATGTTGCTCTCTGCTGTCCCGGAGGTCCGAGATTTCTTGCTCATCGCCTCGTTCTCTCCGCAGCTAGTCCTTATTTACAGGTGAGTCGTCGAAAATCAAAATTTTAATCATTCACTTCCTGTTTTTGGTTCGCAAACAAATTTTTACCTGAAATTAAATGAAATTTCTTTCATTTAATTCTTTTTAAATTAATTTAAAATTAAATGAAATTTCTTTCATTTAATTCTTTTTAAATTAATTTAAAATTAAATGAAATTTCTTTTATTTAATTATTTTTAAATTTTCTCCAAACTTTTTATTTCGTTTTCCTTTAATTACAATGTTTTCACTTCTTTCGAATGTTAATTTAATCGATAACAAATCAAAAAGAAAAGGTATTATTATTTTCTTCTTTTTTCTATTAACTAGAATTATTAATTAATTTATATAATGAACTAGAATTATTGTATTAACTAGAAAAGTGAGTGACTTCTCACTTACATTTCTAAAAAAAAATTAGAAATTTTAAATAATAGAACGTAAAAATTTATTTCAATCAAATTTATTTTCATAAAAATAAAATATGAATTGGAATATATAGTTTTAATATTATTATAATTTATAATTATAATAATCATATATTCTGTCATAGGGAATTCAGGAAAAAGTCAGAAATTTTTTATTAAAATTACTGAAAAAAATTTAATTTTTAGAATTCATAAGAAAATTCTGAATTTTTGGGTCTTTTTTCCTTGACTCATAAATTATAAACTTACCACGGATTCTAATAAAAAACCTAATTTTTTCTATTTCTTACAAAAATTTCTTTTTAAATAACTTAAATCTTGAACAACTATCATAAAATAAATAAATTATTCAATTAATAATTTTACTTAAATATTTCAAAATTAATTCAATTTTAAAAGAGTTGCGTTTACAATTATTGTAAATAAATGAACTTCAAACGGTTTCGATTTGAAATTTAATAAAATTTCAATCTTGAATGAATTTAATTGGAAATTTTAATGAACTTAGATTTTTGGAAAATTTTAATAATTCAAAATCTTCTAAAATTAGTTAAATTTGTCAATAAATTTAATTAATTATAAAAAATAATGGATTTCTAGAAGAATTTTAGTTAAAAACCCCCCAAAAAATTTATTTTTGAAGAAGTTACAAATTATTGCAGAAATTCAATTATTTTCAAAAGTAACAAAATTCTTATCACAAAATTCAATTATGTTCAAAATTTCCAAAAAAAATCTCGCCAAAATCCCAATTATTATCTTTATAAATAAAAAAATTCTTCAAAATTCAATTATTTTCAAAAATTTTAATAAAATTCTTGTCAAAAAAAAACTCAATTAAACTTTTTCAAAAAAATTAATTCTATTAAAATTATGCAAAATTTAGATTTATGAAGATTTCAATTTGAAACTTTTTCAAAATTCCATTATTTCTAAAAAATTTACACTATAAAGGTTTCAATATTCAAGGAATAATCTAAAATTTTAACTAAATAATTGAATTCCTGAAAAAATTTTATTATTCACGAAAAGAATTTATTTCTTACAAATAGTTCAAAAAAAAAATGTTGTAAATATAATTAAATTCTGTTTGAAAATTTTATAAAAAATAGTAGATATATTGAAAATCATTGAATTGCGAAAACTTTTTAAAAATAATTAAATTTAACAAAGAATTCTATTAAAATTTTTGAAAATAATTTAATTTTGTAAAGAATTTTATTAAAATGTCTGAAAATAATATTGAATTCTTGTAATGAATTTATTGTTACTTATAAAAATAATTGAATTTCTTAAAAATGCCTCAAAATAATTTAATTGTCGGGAATAATTTTGTTATTTTTCTTTAATAATTGAATTCTTTCGAAGAATTATTTATGTAAATAAATTTTTGGAAAAAATTTTATTAAAATCTAAAAGAATAATTGAATTATTTCAAAAAAATTTAATTAAAACTGAATTTAAAATAATTTATTTCTTTTGAACAATTTTATTAAAATATTTGAAAATTATTGAATTTTTCCGAAGAATTTTAAACAAAAATTTTTTTAAATAATTGATTTTTTCGAGGAAATTGAAATTAAATTTTTAAGAATAATTACATTTTTCAAGCAATTTCTGTAAAATTGTATTAAAAATAATTGAAATCCTGCGATGAACTTTATTATTTATGAAAATAATTGAAAATAGTAGCTAGAAATTTTATTAAAATTTTCAAAAACAATTGAATTCTTTTAAAGAATTCTATCTACAAAGTTTTAAATAATTGAATTGTATCGACGAATTTCAATTGAATTTTTTTTTTTTTTTGAAGTAATTGAATTTTTTTGAGGAATTAAATTTAAATTGTACTGAAACTAATTGAAATTCTGGGATGAATAATTCAATTAGTTTCATAAATAACATTTATGAAAATAATTGAATTTTACAATGAATTTTTTATTAAAATTCCTGAAAATAATTGAATTTTTTTGGAAGAATTTTTAAAATTTATCAAGATAATTGAATTCTTATAAATTATTTTTAAATCTATTTGTTTACAATTTAATTGTACGAAATTTCGATTACTCGTCGAAAATTTAAATAGTTGAAGATTTTAATATTTTACTTTAGAAAAAAAATAGTTTCTAATAAAATTCAAATTGAATGAAGCAACTTTTATTTATAGTAATTTTTTTTAATAAAAAAAAAATTTCATTCATTTCAACCTTCAAAAAGCTGAAATTTTTAGTTGAAATGACATTAATTATATTCAAAAAGAAAAAACTATTGTTGGATAAATGAAAAAATATTTGTCGAGTTAATACTTCCTTGTTAAAAAACTAATTTTTTTTAGAATAATTAATAAAATTATTAACTAACAAAGAAATTATTATTACTTGATACCAAAACCGTCGTTTATACGCTAAAAAATCGCTAATCGCTCCAAAAAATTGTACTAATACGAAACAAAAAAATACTGTAGTAAAAAAAGTAGTAAAATAAGAATAGTTTATAACGAAAATTTAGCTAACAAACAAAAAAATATAAAAATAAAAAAATTGTAAAATATTGAAATAGTAGATTAAAATAGTAAAAAAATTGACTCAAAATATAAAAAGAAAGTAGTGAAATAAAAAGAATATAGTAAAATGAAAATTTGACTAACAAAAAACAAAAAATAGTAATAAAAAATAGTAAAATAAAAAGAATAGTAAAAAGAAAAATTAGACATAACAAATACAGTAAAAACAAAGAAGTAAAATAAATAAAGCACTACGAAAATTGGACTAAAAAAAGTAATAAAATAAAAGGAATAGTAAACAGAAAATTAAACTAACAAAAAACAAACAAATAGTAAAAAAAATAAAATAAAAAGAACACTAAAAAATTGGACTAAAAATAACATAAAAAGTAGTAAAATTAAAGTAATAGTAAAAAGAAATTTAAACTAACAAAAAACAAACAAACAGTGAAAAAAGTAAAATAAAAAGAGCAGTAAAAAAATTGGCCTAAAATAGCAAAAAGTAGTAAAATAAAAAAAAACCGTAAAAAGAAAATTAGACCAGCAAAAAAAAGAAACACTATAATAGAAATAGTAGTAAAATAAAAAAATAGTAAACAAAGGTGAACAAAAAAAAAATACTACAGTAAAAAAAAGTAGTAAACAGAAAATTAAACCAACAAAAAAGAAAGAAATACTACAGTAAAAAAGTGGTAAAATAAAAAAATAGTAGAAAAAGAATTGGACCAACAAAAAGCAAACAAATACTACAGTAAAAAAAAGTAGTAAAATAAAAAAATAGTAAAGAACACTAACAAAAAACAAAGAAATACAACAGTAACAAAAAATACTAAAATAAAAAAATAGTAATAAAAAACTAAAAAAAATAAAAATAAAAATAAGCAATATAAAGACACCAGACCGGAAATCCTTTTTCGAAAAAAAAGAAGACGAAAAAAAACTAACGATGGAAAAGACTCGATAAATTTACATAGTCGAGTCCTTAATTTGATAAGGATGAATTATATATTGTTGATCCTTGTCACATTCTCAAAAGATTGACAAACGTAAATACCTTTTGTGACGAATGAATACTGATCGCACATGGTGAAATTTGCGAACGAGAAATTTCTAACAGTAAAATTTAACAAGTGATTTAAATAGAATGGCCACCCACTAAAGGAAAAAAATTTATTATATTTATTCAAATGACTTTTCGTTTGGACCATTTGATACTATGTGAAATTGTCGAGTATCATCTTCTATCGTTTCGCACAGGCACGTCACACACAACACTTATTTTTTTTTTACAGTTTCGCCAATTGACTATTCAATTATTCAATTAAAAAAAAAAACCGTTTGATAAATATAAATACTACAGTTATGGGACATGAGAAAAAAAAAATTTGTGATGAATTTGCGAAAATGTGTTCAATTCGAATATAAAGAAATTTTTTGTTGTTTTCAATATAACAAAATCGATTAATTTATTATCTAATTTATTCATTTTGCTAATTGTTTAATTCATTCACTCACTAATTTATTTATTTATTCATTTACTAATTTATTTATTTATTTGTTTGAAAATTTATTTATTTGTTTGATAATTTATTTATTTGTTTGATAATTTACGTTTTCGAAGAAAAAAAAATTTATTGAATTATTTGTTTGGTGGATAATTTACGTTTTCGAAAAAAAAAAAATTTATTGAATTATTTGTTTGGTGGAAAATTTATTTATTTACTAATTTACGTTTTCTAATCAACGTAACTAATTAATTAAGTAATTAATTTCCCATTTTAGTTACTAATTTATTTATTTACTGTGTTACTTGATAATTTATTTATTTATTCAGTTATTTGATAATTTATTTATTTATTAACTAAATTATTTATTTACTAATTTACGTTTTCTAAGCATTAATTTACGTTTATTGTATAAACATAATTAATTAATTAATTTTCTAATTTAGATACTTATTTATTTACTAATTTACGTCTTCTAAACAAAAAAAATAATTTATTTGCTTGCTAAATAATTTATTCATTTACTAATTTATATTTTCTAAATAACAAAACTAATTAATTAATTAAATAATTTCCTATTTTAGTTACTAATTTATTTATTTAGTCAATTAATAATTAATTTTTTATCAACTAATTTTTTTCTTTGCTAATTAATTTATTTATTTACAAATTAATGTTCTCTAAACAAAAACAATTTATTTGTTTATTTATTTATTTACTAATTTGTATTTTCTAAACAACGTAACTATTTAATTAATTAAATAATTTCCCAATTTAGTTACTAATTTATTTATTAGCTGAGTTAGTTGATAATTTATTTATTTATTAACTAAATTATTTATTTACTAATTTACGTTCATAATATAAACATAATTAATTAATTAATTTCTTAATTTAGTTAGGTATTAATTAATTAATTTATTTACTAATTTACGTTTTCTAAGCAAAAAAAATTTATTCATTTGTTTGCTAGATAATTTACTTAAAAACTAATTAATTTCCTAATTAAGTTACTAATTTATTTATTTACTTAGTCAATTCATAATTAATTTTTCATCAACTAATTTTTTCCTCTGCTAATTAAATACTTAATTTCACGATTTAGTTTCTAATTTATTCATTTGCTAATTAATTAATTAATTTACTTATTTATTTAATAATTTACTTACTTAATTATTTATTAAATTACTAATTTTTTTTTACTAAACAACATAATTGTTTATGTCTCGTTTATAAATAAATAAAAAAATAAGTAAATAAATAATTAATTAATTAATTTACTAATTTAGTTACTAATTTATTCATTTGCTAACTGATTAATTTATTAATTCACTAATTCTCGACTAATAAGTTAATTAGTAACTAAATTAGTAAATTAATTAATTATTTATTTACGTTTTCTAAAGGAAATAAAATTAATTAATTAATTAATTAATTTAGTTACTAATTTATTTATTCAGTTTGATAAATAATTTTTTTTTCTAAATTAATTAATTTATTTATTTTGGTCTCCTAAACAATATAATAAATTTATTTATTTACTAATTTAGTTACTAGTTTATTTATTTACTAATTAATTAATTTATCTACTTATTTTTGTTTTTTCAACAACATAATTAATTATTTTAATTTAGTTGCTAATTTATTTAGTTATTCGTTTGTTTATTTATTTACTTACATACTTGTTTACAAAAATAAAATTCATCAGAATTTCTTTCTCCTAAATTAATATTCAGTACACGGAGAAAAAAGGAATAATTTAAATTTACCCTGAGGATTGTAAAACATGTAAAACTTGATACTCCATAAGTTGAGTTCTAAACAGAAAGAGTGTCAATTTTTTTTTAAGTTTTACACTCTTCAGGATAAATTAAATTATCCTTTTTTCTTCTTTTTACTCATGATTTTTTTTCACCCCAAGTAATTAAAATTTTTTTTCCCAAAAATTTACATTATTTTACTTTTTGTAAACAGCGTTTTGTCAATTTTCAACGTAAAATATTGGCAAATGAGTGGAAAAATTTTTCAACTTAAACTGTGTAACACTCTCAAATGAAAAGGCTAATTACGGATTAATTCTTTAAAAGGAAATGAGCGCCTTAATTAAATGGCATACTTGTGACATTTTCTGTTGTGAAAGAAATTCCTCTTATTTTCAATGAACTTTAAAAAACGACAATTTTCCATTACACACACAAACATGTGTATAGAGAGAGTAAAAAAAAGAAAAAGAGAAAAATTTTAATAAACATTATTGTCATGAAAATTATGCACCTTTTTTTTCAATATCCCACAAGTAGGTATTCAAAAAATAATTCTAGGGCACGTGGCACTGAAATATAGTAATAATTCAAAAAAAAAAAAAAAAAACAGAAAAAATCTGCATAATCTTTATACCTCTTGAAAGGCAATTTATCGAAATATCCACAACTCTATTCTTTACACTCCAACATTTTTTTTTTTTTTTTTTGCTCAACTTGACTATGATTTATTTTAATATTCACAAAATCGGTAAATTATTAATTTTGTGCTGAAATATGTTTCAGAAATATTTTTTCCTTTGTGATAAATATCCTTCAATCTATATAAATGTATAAAAATAAATAAATAAGTATAGATGAAAATAGATTATAGTTGCATCTATTTATAGAAATATTATAGTGAAAAAAAAGTGCCTAAGATATAATATAGAATTATTGGGAAAAACACAACCACACACACACACAATTTTTAACAATCACCGTCACGCCCAGAAGTTACTGGTCCAACCTGAATATTAAGTCAGTAAACAGTAACTTAAAAATAATACACTCAGTTTTACGAGTACTCACTTTCACATTCGAAAATACGAAGTTAGTGAACTAAAAGAAGTAAGAAAAAGGAAAAAAAAAATAGCCGTCTCTTTTGAACGGAAAAATGCGTCAAAAAAAGATTCCTGAATATTAAATCTACGCCCACCAGGCGCCACGCGTTTGTAACTATCTGTGAGAAATTCTCAGCGAATGCCAATTTTTTAAACGATTTGTTTTAGCGAAATAGGAAACGGTTTGAGTTACGTTTAGAAAAAAAATTTACAATTTTTTTTAGTCGTGCGTTATTGTTGAATGAACTTAGAATGTAAATCCAAAACAGTGTAAACTACCGATTTAAAAAATACGTTGTAGTTTTGGGTACAAAAACCAATTATCAATTTTTAATTGTAACTAACTGCTTTTGTACAACTATTGACTAAAACTGCCAAATATAACATTTTTATACAATTTTTTATTTTTACAATTATTGTAGTAGTTTATACAATTGGTAGCTTCTATAGTTGGTAGTATCAATATAATTTTTATTTCCCTCTTTTATTTTTACAACTATTGTAGTAGTTTATACAATTAGTAGCTTCTGTAGTTGGTAATTTCAATATTTAATTTTTATTTCCATATTTTATTTTAACAATTATTGTAGTAGTTTATAAAATTGGTAGCTTCCATAGTTGGTAGTTTCAAAATAATTTTTATACCAATTTAGCTACCAATTGGTAGATTCTATAGTTGGTAGTTTCAATACAATTTTTATTTCCCTATTTTATTTTTATAATAATTATTGTAGTAGTTTATATAACTAGTAGCTTCTACAGTTGGTAGTTTCAATATAATTTTTACTTCCCTATTTTATTTTTACAATTATTGTAGTAGTTTATACAATTGGTAGTTTCCACAGTTGGTAGTTTTAAAATAATTTTTTTTCACAGCTATTGAACACAATTACCAAATATAATAATTTTATACTACATTTCTATATTTGCAATTACTGTAGTAGATTATACAATTGGTAGTTATTATAGTAATTTGTGAAACTTGAACTATTTTATACAATTGATATTTAAATTAATTTTTATTTTCACTTTACTTCGTTATATTAAAACTACCAGCTAAACAAGCTACTAATTGTGTAAACTACTACAATTGAAACTGCTATTTATTATTTATTCAAATTGCACAAATTACTGAAAATATTAATTGAGCCAACTACAAATTTTAAAAACAACAAATATTAATCGGGTAAACTACAAGTACCAGTTGAGTAAATTGTAGGGTAAATAAAAAATCTATTGAAACTACTAATAAAAAACTACCAACTACAACTTCCAATTGAACGAACTACAAATACAAACTAGAAAAACAAAAAATACCAATAGTATAAACTACACAAAATACCAACTGAACGAACTACAATTACCAATTAAACGAACTACAATTATAAAAACAAAAAATACCAATTATAAAATCAAGAACTACCAATTGCGTAAACTACAAGTTCCAATAGTGTAAATTACTTCACAGCTACCAATTGTACGAACGACGGTTATTACCAATTGTTCGAAATAAACCACAAAAATCTAATAACTATAGAACAACTGCAACAAACTGTTTAATTTACTAATATAGAAAACTACCAATTGAATAAACCTCTAGAATTTCCAATTGTTGTGCAAACAATTTAAACTACCTACTGTTAAATCTACTAAACTATACCAACTGCGAGAGTAAAAAAAATCTCTCGAACTACAAACTACAAAACAAATAAATAAAACTACCAATTGTTAAATTTATTATTTTAAGAAAACTACTAATTCAATGAATCTCTGGAATAAACAACTGTTGAAGATAGTTTGTAATTGTTTCCAATTGTTGTACAATCAATTAAAATGACCAATTGTTAAATTAATTAATTTACAAAAAAACTACCAATTGGAGAAACTTTGAAAATAATTGACATCTGTTGAAGCTGCTTTGTAAATATTTACCAATTGTTGTACGAACAAAATAATCTACCAATTTTTGTATTTATTAATATGCAATAACTACCAATTGAAAAAAACGACTGGAATTACCAACTGTGAAAGCTGTTCTGTAAATATTTTCCAATTATTGAACAAATAACTTAAGCTACCAACTGTTGAATGTATTTACTTACAGTATTTTAATTTCCTTTAGTTAAACTACCAATTTTAACAACATCTGGAATTAAATTATTAATTAAATTAAATCTTTCAATTTTTACTGATGGAATAAAACTACAAAATGTTGAAATTCGGGTTTATATTACAACTACCAATTGTTGTTGAATTTTTTTTTTAATAAGACGCTAGTTGGAACTACCAACTGTAAAGATCAATTGTAGTAATTGTTTTGGTTGCAATTATTTTTAGAAAAATATTTTTTTATCTGACGGTAGTTTGTCACTGACGATAGTGACAGAAACTATTTTTTTTATCTGATGGTAGTTACATTAGCCGGTAATTTTTTCTGAAACGATTTTTAACTACCGCTAGTGGTAAAAACTGTTATGTTTGTCCCACGGTAGTTACAACAGCATATAATTTTTCCGACACGATTTCTAACTACTGATATTGAAAAAAATGTTTTTTTATCTGACGGTAGTGACAATAGTATCAGTTTTCTGACAATTTTCTATATTTATAGCTACAACAATTGTTACGTATTTCAGATAGCAGTTACAAAAGTAGGAAACTTTTTTTACACGATTTTTTACTACCGGTACTGACAAAAACTGTTGACGGTAATTTCTTTCTAACACGATCTTTAACTACCGACAGTGCCAAAAACTATTTTTTTTGTCTGACGGTAGTTACAACAGCCGGTATTTTTTTCTGACACAATTTTTAAATATGGATATTGAAGAAAATGTTTCTTTTATCTTATGGTAGTTGCAACAGTCGGTAATTCTTTCTGACACTATTTTTAAGTACCGGTAGTGCAAAAAAACTGTTACTTTTATCGTACGGTAGTTGCAATAGTTGGTAATTTCTTTCTAATACAATTTTTAACTACCGACAGTGACAAAAACTATTTTTTTTGTCTGAAGGTAGATACAACAGCCGGGAATTTTTTCTGACACGATTTTTAACTTCCGTTAGTCCCAAAAAACTATTTTTTTGTCGCACGGTAGTTACAACAGTCGGTAATTTTTGCTGACACAATTTTTAATTATCGATATTGAAAAAAATGTTTCTTTTATCTTACGGTAGTTGCAGAAGTTGGTAATTTTTTCTGACACTTTTTTTTAACTACCGATAGTGCCAAAAACTGTTACTTTTATCGTACGGTATAGTTGAAACAGTTCGTAATTTCTTTGAAACACGATTTATAACTACCGACAGTGACAAAAACTATTTTTCTTTATCTGACGGTATTTACAATAGACGGTAATTTTTTCTGAAACGATTTTTAACTACCGGTAGTGGTAAAAACTGTTATTTCTGTCGCACGGTAGTTAAAACAGCCGGCCATTTATACCTACACGATTTTTAACTACCGCGGTAGTACTAAAAACTGTTACTTTTATCGTACGGTAGTTGAAACAGTTCGTAATTTCTTTGAAACACGATTTATAACTACCGACAGTGACAAAAACTATTTTTCTTTATCTGACGGTATTTACAACAGACGGTAATTTTTTCTGAAACGATTTTTAACTACCGGTAGTGGTAAAAACTGTTATTTCTGTCGCACGGTAGTTAAAACAGCCGGCCATTTATACCTACACGATTTTTAACTACCGCGGTAGTGCCAAAAACTGTTACTTTTGTCGTACGGTAGTTGCAATAGTTGGTAATTTCTTTCTAATACGATTTTCAATTATTGATAGTGAAAAAAAATATTATTTGTCTGACGGTAGTTACAACAGCCGGTAATTTCTTTTTGACACGATTTTTAACTACCGGTAGTGGTTAAAATAGTTGGTAATTTTTACCTACACGATTTTTAACTACCGGTAGTGCCAAAAACTATATTTTTTGTCTTACGGTAATTACGACAGCCGGTAATTTTTTCTGACACGATTTTAAACTGCCGGTAGTGGTAAAAACTGTTATTTTTGTCTCACGGTAGTTATAACGATAACTATGAACTCAGAAAAAACAATCAAAATTATTCTCACACAACGAGAAGTTGAATTTTTAAAAATCAAAGTTACCGTTCTTTTTTTGCACTTAACGGTAGTTGTCTGATAAACATTGTCGATTTAGGAAAAAAAATTGACACTAATCTACTTATTTTAGGACAAAAATATATCGAGTATAGTAAAGGCATGTATATCTCTTAACGAAGCTATGCGATTTCTGGCGGAATTGAGGATGATAAATAATTTTTTTTCCAATCTGGATATTGTAACAAAATGTCAAAATGATTAATTACCGTATCAAGAGATATATCCCTCTTGATAATATGCACACATATCTCTATGCTAAGCGTGCTAGATATCTGCATCGATTATGTCATTTTTCATGTCGAATGATACAACATTGCAGAAGTAGATTTATAATAATAAAAGAGAAAATGGCGCCGAGACAAGAAAGTCTGTTTTCGCCGGGAGGTGAATTTACTTTAACGAGTTGGCATATATAAAGTATTATAACATAAATGTCGTAACAAATCGAACTTTACAACAATGTATACATATATATACATACGATATTCACTCGGCTTACTTGCAGGTGTCATCGTTCATTTTTTCTTCTTTTTTTCAAATTCTTTATTTGACGTTAATTAATAATTAAAATCCCCCTGACCTTTTTCTTCTTTCTCACAGTCGTTTAATATTTAATTATTGAAAATAAGATGACTTTTAATAATTTTATAATATATATATGGAAGCTCACAGAAATTCCATCGCAATTTTTCTTAATTATAAACTTAATATTAATATTTTATTTTTTCAATTTGTATTTTAAGAGTTATAAATATATATTTAAAAGTGAAAAAAATTTGGTAAATTTCTTTTATCTTTTTATATAAATTTGCTGAAGTTGGAGTTATTTACTTAGAAGTTAGTTTTTCAAAAAACACCTGTAAGATAGTGATGTTAATTTTAATGAAAAAAGAAAACTTCGTTCTTTTATAAAGTAGAAAAAGATTGAAGAGAAACTATTAACTTCATAAATTTTAAACTTTGAAGTAAATTAAAATTCATATTAAATGGGCATTCAACTATTTAAATAGTTGGGAAAAATTAGATTACAAGGTTAATAGAAAATTAAATTTCAATCTAAAATATAAAAAAAAATTTTAACCTCTATTCATTTATAAATAAATAAAATTCGGAATCTTAATTAAAAATAAAATAAGGTGATGTTTAAATTAAAAATTTAATTAAATATTTTAATTAAAAATAAAATTAGTTATTTATTTCTTTAATCAATATAATAGTTTAGTTATTTAATTAAAATGTTATCAGGTGATATTTAATTAAAATAAACAAGGTTGCTTGAACTTTATTGTTAGTATAACTTCTTTAAAAGTTTTAATAATATTTAAAAAAGTTCCTTGAGAATTTTTATATTAAATTTACGACTAAATTTTATGAAATTTCGATTATTCTGAAATTCTTCAATTAAACATATATTAAAAAATAAAAACTTTAGATAATTGAAAATCCTAATTAAACTTTTTCAAAAAAATTAATTCTACAGAATTGTTAGTTAAAAGTAGGAAAAATTTTAATTTTCAATTATTTTAATTTGAAACTTCTTCAAAATTCAATTATTATCTAAAACTTGAACTGAAATTAATTTTTAAGTCAATTTTTATTAAAAATTTCTATGGAAATTCAATTTTTTAAACACAAAAATAATTATTTATTGAATAGTCGAATGTTTCTCGGAATTTAATTCTAATAAAGAATTTTATCAAAAAATTTTTAAATAATTGAATTCCTTCGACGAATTTCTATGGAATTTTTAAGAATAATTGAATTCTTTTCAGTAATTCAATTAAAAATTGCACTGAAAATAATTGAATTCGTTTGAAGAATTTTATGAAAATATAGTTGAATTGAAAATAATTGAATGAAACAAATTTTTTGAAAATAATTGAAGTTTTGCTATGAATTTTATTAAAATTTTTATTGAAAATAATTGAATTTCGGCAAAAAAATTTACTGCTTATGAAGATAATTGAAATCTTGATGAGAATCTCGGTTTAAATTTTTGAAAATAATTGAATTTCTGAGAAAAATTTTATTACTTTTGAAAATAATTGAATTCTTGTAAAAAATACTGTTATTTATGAAAATATTTAAATTTTGCAATGAATTTAATTTAAATTCGAAAATATAATTGAATTTCTGGAAAGAATTTTGAAATTTTTAAGATAATTGAATTCTTTGAAAAAAAAAATTTTTTTTGAAAATAATTGAAATTTTGCAATGCATTTTAATAAAATTTTTGAAAATAATTGAATTTCAGTGAAGAAATAATTTACGAAGATAATTGAATACTTTAAGAGAATCTTTTTTTAAATTTTTGAAAATAATTGAATTGCTGTGAAGAATTTTATTAACTTTTGAAAATAATTGGATTCTTGTAAAAAATACTGTTATTTATGAAAGTAATTGAATTTTGCAGTGAATTTAATTGAAATTCGAAAATATAATTGAATTTCTGGGAAATTAATTGAAATTAAAATCATATTCTTCCCTGAACTGTGGCAACCCTGATAAAATTAAGTTAAAAATTAATTTAATTAATAATTTTCAAAATTTATAATAATAAATTTTAATTATCAAGCAAGTTAAGAAATTTTTTATTTTTAAATATCATTTCAATTAGGGGAACATAGTCTAGGTCGGCCACCTTTTTGACTTTTGTTTATAACTTTTTTTTAAAAATGAATTTGGACAATTGAAGTATATGGTTGGAAAGTCCTGTTTAATAGGAACATTTTTTCTGTACAAAGTAAATTGACAGGTTTAAAAATGAAAAAGTTATAAAGATTTAAAAAAAAAAAAATTTGTAGTCCAGGTTGGCCATTACAGTCAAGGTCGGCCATGTTTAAAATTCAAAGGGCATTAATCGTTAAAAAATAAAATGACATGTTTAGAGTTACGGAAAATTGATTCTTTATTGTTTACAGTTTGTAACTTAATGAAATAACAAAATAATAACAATAAACAATATAAAAAAATAAATATAAATAAAAAAAAATTTTGCACTAAAATATTAATAAAATTAAATAAAAATATTAATAAGATGATCAATTATATTATGAGTTATACAGAATTGCAGTTTTTGCAAATGAAGTAGCTCGTCCTCATCTTTGCGCATTTTAAACACAAAGTGACCGACCTTAACAGAAAGTAACATTACCGAATTGTTGTAACCATAAAGAAATACGTTTCGGGATTCGATTTTTTACTTTGTTTTTCTTTCAACCATGAGTCTTACAAATTTTCTGCATACTTGCCTTGACGATTCAATTTGTTTTTTATCTTTTATTAATGGTTTTTCACATTATGCACAAAACTTTTTTTGAGCTTTTTTTGTACCGACGTCACAGAAAACACAATTTTCGATTTTCCGAAAATGTAATTGAACAAAAAGTTAGGTTTCACTAAGACAAGCTTCGACAAAAATGCGCGTAGGTGGCGCTAGTGAACTTGACAAAAAAACGCGAGTGGCCTACCTAGACAGTAGGCCAACCTTGACTACATTCCCCTATAATTTTTAATTTAAAACAATTTCGTTTAATTAACATTTGTTATTTTTTAATCTTCAAGCCATTAAATCTGATTTTCAACAATTTTTTAAAAATTCCAAAGATTTAAAAAAAAACGACAAAAAAAAAATTTTTTTAAATTATTGAAAACAAAAAAAACAAAATTGCAACTAAATTAAAATATTAAAATTTATGAAATTTATTCGTTATTCATTAAAAAAAATTGGGTACTTAAATTAAAAACAAAAGCAAACTTTTAAATTGTAAATAAAATGGGAATTTGAACTAAAAACGAAGTAAATAGACGATTAATTAAAAATGGAATTAAAAAGAAAAAAATTAATTATAAATGAAATTTATTACGTATTTAATGGGTAATAGTAGATCGTCAAATTCGCTTGATGAAACGGTATTTGACAATAAATTGAATATTCTTTTCTTTTTCTTCTATTATTCAGGAGATGAAAGTTGGTTTGATTCGATTGACACAAACAAACGTAACGTTTGGCGAAGGTATTCATCAGTCGAGCGTAAGAAAACGTTGAAAACATCCGTCAGACGAAGGCTAAATTGAAACTTAATTGAAATCGAGAACACGATAATTACGATATAAATCACAGACAAACTGTTAATAAAGCTATCTCCGATTTAAAACTCTCTTTCTTTTCCGTTGGCTTTATATTTATTTTTCGCCAATCCTAGCAAATATTGTAATTATAAGACAACCATTTTTTTTTTCAAATCAATTTTTTTTAACAGGAAAATGTCAGTATTGCACGAAGTAATTTTCAACATTGGCACCAACCAACCTCCCAGGATATCATTTATCAAGACATTATTACCAAGAGTTTATTGAGCTCGAGCTGTAATTATTATTAATCATTTAATATACAAATTCGGAAAAATATTTTTTTTTTTTTTTGTACAATTACGATTGCAATAATAAATTTACTGCCAATAAAAAATTAACATTATTCCAAGAATTATAGAACCTTTTATTGAATAGGTGAATTACTGCGAAAATAAATTTTTTTTGGTAACTCTTTTGTCACCTATTTTTGGAAATTATAAAAATTGACGAAAGGGTTACGAAAAAAGTGTTTATTATTTATTATAATTATAGGTCAAAGTTATTAATTTCTACCTAAATTTTTTTTGTAAATAATAAAAAAATAATAATAAAAATAAGAAAATAATATGAAAATAATAAAATAAATAATACAAAAATAAAAAATAATAAAGTAAATAATAAGAAAAATAATAATATCGCAAAATAACAAGAATATTAATCAAATTTTAATTCAACTATTTTTAAATTTCATTTAATTTTTTTAAAACTCTGGTGTATGAAAATTTGACACTTGAATTTATTAATATTCAGATTATTATAAAAATGTCGATAATTTTAAGTTTCAATGGATAGAATTTGCATTGGATTAAAATTTAAACCAATATTGAAATTTCCACAATTTAAAATATGCATAAATTAAGTATAAAAAATAGATAAAAAATTCTATTAGTTTTATTCTGACCGTGAAAAATTAGAATTGATTAAAAAGTAGATCACTTGACAAATTAATTAAAATTCTTGAATAAAATTGGATTCAATCGAAATTTAAATAAATTGTAGTTAAATTTGGAAAAAATTGAAATTAAATGAAATTAAAATTTAAATAAACTAAAATTTGAAAAAATTGAAATTTGGACAAAATTGAATAAATTGCAATTCGGAAAGAAATTAATTTTCTTTAGTAATTGAAATTTGGACAATCAAAATTTTAATCTATTGATAAAATCTTTATGAAATTTGAATTTAAATAAATTGTAAAATTTTTATGAAATTGAAATTTAAATAAATTGTAAAATTTGGATCAAATCTTTTGTAAATATTTGAATTTTTACAAAATATAAAAAAAAACAATTCGATTTTTAAAGACTTTTAATTATAATTAATTAATTATGAACAGGATACAATTAAATAATTTTAAATAATTGAAATTTAGTAAAATTTTTTCAAAATAAATGGAATTTTTCCAAAATTTTTGTAAAATAATTTCAATTTAGTAAAATCTTTAAAAAAAAATAATTAAAATTTGGGTGAAATCTTTTTAAAATAATCAAACTTTTGAAAAATATACGAAGACAATCAAATTTTTGAAGAATTTTAATTATCAATACGAACATGATTTCTACGAAATTTTAATAAGTCTAAAAAATGTAAATTTTGCTAAAATTTTAATTTTCTTTATTCGAAGAAAATTGATTCTTAAAAAATTATGAGGAATTTAAAAATATTAGAATAAAAAATTCTAAGAATTACTTATTTCGAAAAATATTTTATTATAATTTTTAGAAGCTACATTCCATTTATTTTCATTTATTTTCATTTATATAATTTTACATTTGAAGAATTTTTAATTAAATATGTGAAAAATTCAAATTTTCAAAGATTTTAATTTGAAACTTTTGCAAAATTCGATTATTTCTAAAAATTGCAATTATTAGTAACTTCTCAAAAATTCAATTATTATATAAAACTTTTACTGAAATTAAATTTTAAATCAATTTTTATTAGAAAATTCTACGAGAATTCATTTATTTAAAATTCAAATAAAAACAATACAAAAAAAATAAACAAGATATAAGTAAAAACAATTGAATATTTCTTAAAATTGATATCTTATAAAGAATTTTATCAACAAATTTTTAAAAAATTGAATTCTTTCGACGAATTTTAATAAAATTTTTAAGAATAATTACATTTTTCGAGAAATTCGATTAAAATTGTATTTAAAAAAAGTAATTGAAATTCTATCAAAATTGTTCTTAAATAATTGAATTTGTTTGGGAAATTTTATTATAACATAATAATTCAATTTTTTAAAAATTTGTTGATAAACTTCTTTATAGGATATCAATTTTAAGAAATATTTAATTATAGTTTTTATTTATATTTTGTTAAAAAAAAAAAATTGATAAAAAAAATAGATAAAAAAAATAATAGATATACAAATTATTGAATTAAGAAAAATTTTCGAAAATAATTGAATTATATTACTTTTGAAAATAATTGAATTCTTGTTGATGAATATTGTTATTAAAATAAATAAATCCATGAAAAGAATTTTAAAATTTTATTAAAATACCTAGTAGAAAATTGAAAATCATTGAATTAAGAAAAGTTTTTGAAATTAATTGGAATATGCAATGAATTTTATTAAAATTCCTAAAAAAAAATAATTGAATTTTGTCGAAAAATTTTGTTATTCATTTGTAAAGACTAAAGATAATTGAAATGTTGAAGACAATTTTTTTTAATGATTTTTTGAAAGTAATTAAATTTCTGCGAAGAATTTTATTAATTTTCAAAATAATTGAATTCTTGCTTAGAATTTGTATTATTTATATTGAAAATAATTAATTTTCATAATGAATTTTATTAAAATTCCTGAATAAAATTGAAGTTTGTCGAAGAATTTTGATAATTACCTATTTATGAAGATAATCGAAATGCTGACGAGAACTTTTTTAAAATTTTTGAAAATAATTGAATTTCTAGGAAGAATTTTAATATTTATTAATTATTAATTATTATTTATAAATTTATAAATTTATAATTTGTTAATTTATAAATTTATAAATTTATAATTTATTAATTTATAAATTTATAAATTTATAATTAATTAATTTATAAATTTATAAATTTATAATAATTTATTAATTATTAATTATTGTCAGAGATGGAAAAAATTTAATCCTTTTTTAGAATTCGTGGTAATTTCATAATTTATTTGAATGAAATAAATTTTTTTTAGTGTAATAGTCGAAAAAGTCATCCGAGACCTGGAAAATTAAAATTTATTTTTAAGAAGGAAAATAATATTTTGCCTCTATAAATATAAAAATGTGAATAAAAAATGGAATTTTAATTAAAAATAGAAAAAAAAGATTTATCGTCTCGGAATTTATATATATTTATACCTAACCGCACAAAACTAACATGTACCTATATGTAGATAAAAAATTTTGTCCATAAAAGATAAAACTGTAAATTTTCGATTCAAAGGGTATTAAAAAAATGTATTAATAAATAATTATAAATCTAATTTTATATATCCGACTGCATGTATGTTATAATAACGAAATGATTAAGATTTTGCAATTAACTCGAAAGCAATAATTTCTCTTAAGTTGACTGCATAAATCTCATCCCTGAATATAAATGTATATAGCTCTCGAGATGTGTTTATAACATAAAAGTTTTCTGAGAACAGTTCTCATGCTGAGTTTACCTTTACACTCGATACATTATATATAAAACTAATACAACTATATATCCGATACGAATGATATCAGTTCAATGCATTAAAATCATTAAAATGCTTGTACTCAGTTATTTTATGGTGGTTGACTCGCCACGGTTCATATATGCATATACATAAAATGTATCCTACATTGTTTATTCTCGTTTATTCTATATGCTTTGTTACGAATCTTAGGAAACAAAAAATTACCATACATATACATGCATAATTATAAATTTACGCTACACATAACATATTATTAAATATACACAACTGTATATATAGTTGTATAAGTGACAACACCTACCTACCTACCTTTTATAAATATCGCACCTATGTATTTTGATTGTTTCTATCTAGTTCAAAAAGCCAATGTTAAAATCATGGAAAAAATTCATGACTTCATTTCTATTCAAAGCGTGTTATGTTGTGTTTTTAACTCTCAAAAGGTATGATATTAGAATGTTATAATTTTACTTTGACGGCGCCGATAATATTTCTTGCGACACACAGGGGGAAATTACTCTCTCAATTGAGGGTTGGAAAATTGCAATAATTCTTTTATTTTTCTATTCAATTTATTCTTTTATTGACTAAAAATGGAAATTTCTCTATATCATTGCGCAGTTACTCAATTGGTTCAAGGTCTCAAATGTTAAAATTAGGCCAAGTTTAGGATTTAAAATAATCTTTCAAAATATTGTTTCTATGTCAGACTTTGCACTATAAACTATAAAAACTTTGTCACATAAATTTTACTTCATAGTAAAAAAAGAAATCTTTGCTACCGCATAAATATTTTTTTCTTACGAAATTTTTCCAGGTTTTTAAAACTAAAATCAATGATTAAAGTCATTTTAATAACCGCCCATGATTGGTCGGTTAAGGATTTAATTATTGATTAACTTTTAATCGGAGTTGGTGAAACTGGCCCTAAATCTATTACATTAATTTAAGAATTTCTGTAATTGTAAAATTAATCGAAAACATCAATTATTATTTTTCCATATAGGAATTAAAATTCTTCAAAAGATTCAAATTCAAAACTTTTTAAAATTAAACAACTTATAAAAAATTGTTATAAAACATAAAGATGACCGAGTAATAAAATCATTATTTTATATTATAAGAATTCTTCGTAAATTCTTCAATTAAATATAAATTATAAAATAAAAACTTAATTTAATTTCAAAAGATAATCAAAAAAAAATTAATTCCACACAATTGTTATAGTGAAGTATGAAAAATTCAGATTTTCAAAAATTTTAATTTAAAAATTCTACGAAAATTCAATTATTTAAAATTTAAATACAAAAATACATAATTTTTATTGAATTCTCATAAAGAATTTTACCAACATATTTTAAAATAATTAAATTCTTATATGACGAAATCCAAATAACATTTTTAAGAATAATTACATTTTTCGAAAAAATTAGATTAAAATTATATTAAAAAGTAATTGAAAATCTGCGATATGAGTTTTATTTATGAAAATTATTGATTTCCTAAAAAGAATTTTATTATTTATATGAAAATAATTAAATTTCTAAAAAGAATTTAAATATTTACGAAGATAATTGAATTCTTGACTAGAATTTTATTTAAATTTTCGAAAATAATTTAATTCTTTAGATGAATTTTAATAAAATTATGAAGAATTGCATTTTTTGAGAAATTTATATCAATTATTATTTAAATATTTAACTGAAAGTAAGTTTTAAATCAATTTTTATTCGAAAATTCAACGAGAATTCAATTATTTAAATATAAAAATAAATAATTTATTGAATAAATGTTTCTTAAAATTGTACTAATAATAATTGGAATTCTGCGAAGAATTTTATTTTTTTTTTAAATAATTGAATTTTTGCTATTGTAACTTTTCTAAAAACATTTAATTATTTTAGTGTTTTTAACTAAAATTCATATTCAAATTTATTTTTTATTTATAATAATTTATTGAATTTGATTAAAATTGTAATTTTACGTTGAGTTTTTTTTCTATTTTTCACTTCAATTTTCAATCAATCCAAAATTCAATTCTTCGAAATTGTGATCTATTTAAAATTGATTTATTTTCAATTCTATCCAAATTACAATTTTTTCAAATTTCAATTCTATCCAAATAGGTACAATTTATATAAATTTCAATTTAATGAAAATTGAATTCTTTACAAATTATAGTTTATTTTCAATAAATTATAATTTGAAAAGAATTGAATTTTGATTATAGAAATTACTATTTATTGGTAAAATGTACTAATATAAAAATAAAAAGTCAGTCACTAATTCAAATTACAATTTATCCATATTTCAATTCTATTCAAATTTCAATTTCTTTAAATTTCAATTTCTCCAAATTTTATTTCACTCAAATTTTTATTTTTATTAATTTCAATTTTTTTCAAATTACAATTTATTTAAATTTCAATTGAATCAGATTTTATTCAATTTAAAATCCACTCGATAAAAATTACAATATTTTCGTCAAAAATTTTAATTATTTTTTGAAGGGATTAAGAATTGTTAAAATTACAATAATTACTAATTTTTAGTGGATCAAAATTTTAATTTTATTAAAACTTTAATTTCATTGAAAACTGAATTCGTTTCAAATTAAAAATGTTGTTAAAATTTCAATTAATACTAATTTTTAGTCGACAAAAATTTTTATTCTATTAAAATTTCAATTTTATTTTCAAAATTTCAATTCTATCAAAACTACAATATATACAAATTTTAATTTAAGTATTCAAAATTCAATTCTTTACAAATTATAATGTATTTAAATTTTTAAATTCAATATACTATTCAAATTAGAATTTATTTAAATTTAATTTCAATTTCAATTCTATCCAAAATACAATTTTTTCAAATTCAATCAAAATTCAATTTTATCGAATTTACAATTTACTCAAATTAAAAATAATAATAATAATTTTATTTGATTTTAGTAGAAGTGGTTAAAAATTTCAATTTTATCCAAATTTTAAATTTTATTTAAATTTCAATTCTATTCAAATTGCAGTACACTTAAATTTCAATTTAATTAAATTTATGCCAGACTCTAAAATTAGTTGATAAAAATTTTAATTCTATCAAAGTTAAAAAAAATATATTCAAATTTCAATTTAATTAAAATTTAATTTCTAACATAAATTATAATTTATTTGAAATTTAATTCTATCCAAGTTTCAATTTATTTAAACTTCAATTCTATCGAAAATAAAATTTACTTAAATTTCAATTTAATTGGAATTTTACCTAATTTTAATATTAGTTGGGCAAATTTTCAATTCTATCTCAATTAAAATTTGTTAAAATTTCAATTTTTAGTAGAATAAAAATTTAATTCTATTAAAATTTCAATATCATTAAAATTTTCAGTGGATTAAATTTTTGATTTTATTAAAATTTTCAGTGGATTAAAATTTCTATTTAATTGAAATTATAATTTTGTAGAAATTTCAATTACTAAACAATGTTCATTTCCTTCTGAACTGCAATCTATTTAAATTCTGTTCAAATTACAATTTACGTAAATTACAATTTAATATTGAAATTTTACCTGATTCTAATATCCATTGATCAAAATTTCAATTCTATCTAAATTGCAATTTATTAAAATTTCATAAAAATTTCAGTTGATTCTAATTTTCAGTAAATAAAAATTTCAATTTTATTCAAATAATTGATGAATTAATTGACAAGATCAGTTAACTTGGTAATAATATTTTGATAAATGATATTATTATCTACAGAGAAACTTACACAAGAAAAAAATATCTATTTTATTAAAATAAATGATTACTCGTGTCTATTATGAACTAAATTTCTGTTTGTATCAAATAATTATTATTTAAGTCAACTAAATAGTATTTGCTTCAAATACTATTTAATAAAATAAATTCTTTCTTCAAGTAAAATTTATTTGATTAAATATAAATATTATTTGATTCAAGTAAATATTTGTTTACTAATAGACAAAGTAATCGTTAATTTAAATTAAGTTTATTTATTAATTAAATTAACAAATTAAATTATTTTAATTTTTTTCTCAATGTATTTATAACTAAAGGCAAAGGAAATGATCTTAATTATCTTAATACAATAATATTTAAACTAAATTAAATTTTTCATCCCTTGTTTTAATGTTGAGCTCGAATATTGTGCAATTTAGGCGAAATTTGATTAAATTTGGTTAATTTAATTAGTTTAGTAAAAAAAAATTGTCCCTTTTGCTGTAGAAGAAGCCCGCAACATTAATCATTCGTAATTTTCCCTCTAAGAATTTTTGAAATTGAGAAAAAAAATAATTTTAAAATTTTCATTATTTTTATAAATATAACAAAAACATAATTTCCCATCTCATGAAAATCTTTAATTTCTACATAAATATTGGAACCAATTTTTTCTTCAGCTTCCTCAACAAGTATATATATATATATATATATATATATATGAATATAGTGAAAGCCACTTTAAAATAAATGTTCTGACGAAACTTCCAGTGAACTATTTCGAAGTTCACGTTTTATAAACATTGCAGTTAATGAACTCTATTTAAGGCTCTGTTAGAATTTTATTTCATGGAAAGAAAAGAAAACGAGAAGAGAGATGTGAAATACGCGAAAATTTTAAGATTCTATATATATTTTTTCGTAATAACGGATACAAGTAATTTATAACGAAATCAAATATAATTACACACGGGAGTGAATAAAATATTTGACATATTTTATCGCATTTTTATTTTACTTTTTTTTATTTTTTGCAAGTGAATAAAAAGACTCTTATATTTTCTTTATAATTATAATTAAAATGTTACATTCGATTTTTTTTTCCCAATTCTGTGTGTATGTGTATGTGTATGTATTTTTATTGTTATTCTAATAAATAATTGGCGCCATTTACACACGTTAATTTATCGTATAACTAATGAAATAATGGTGGTAGGTCGTTAAATAAGAGATCCCCCAGCCGAAACCATTCATCTCACACACCATCGATCATTCTGTTGCAATAGAAGCAATCTCAACCAAATTAATTGGTAGGTAAACAACCATTGGTCAATTAAAAAATACTTGCTTCTTATTCAAAGGTTTCAAACTCAAGATAGAAATCAATTTGAACCTTTTGATGATATTTTAATCACTATGCATAGACAATTTTCCTTTCCTTTATAATTATATTTAATAACACTTTCATTATATGCTAAATAATTAAACGAATGTTTCTATTTACAAATCATTAATATTTGTTTTTTCAATTTAAATTATCTCTTCAAGTCAGAATTTTAATTGATTATTAATCAAAATACTTGCAACAATTCTAACCTCTTACATACTTTTTTAAATAAAATTAGCAATTTAAAAAAAAATAGAATTAAAAATGTTTTTTCATAAAAATAAAATATGAATAATTGGAATATAGATTATTAATATTATAACCAAAATAAATCAAATTTTTTTTTATAAAAATAAAATATGAATTGGAATATATAGTTTAAATATTATTATAATTATAATAATCATAAATTCTGACTTAGGGAATTCAGGGAAAAGTCAGCAATTTTTATTAAAAGTTTTGAAAAAAATTAAATTTTTAGAATTCATAAGAAAATTCTGAATTTTTGTGTCTTTTTGTTTGACTCATGAACTATAAAATTACCGCAAATTCTAATAGAAAACTTTCATTTTTTTAAATTTCTGACAAAAATTTCTTTTTAAATAACTTAAATCTTGAATTATTTTATTATAATTATTATTTAATGAATTATTTATTGAATGAATTTATTTTTATTTATTTAATGAATTACTTAAATATTTCAAAATTAATTCAATTTTAAAAGAATTGCGTTTACAATTTTTATAAATAAATGAACTTCAAAAGGTTTCAATTTGAAATTTTATAAAATTTCAATTTTTTATGAATTTAATTGGAAATTTAAAAAAAACATAGATTTTTGCAAAATGTTAATAATTCAAAATTCTTCTTGAAATTAATTAAATTTGTCAATATAAATTTAATTAATTATTAAAAATAATGGATTTTTAGAAAAATTTTAGTTAAAACATTTTAAAAAATGAATTTTGGAGAAATTTACAACTAATTGCAGAAATTCAATTATTTTCAAAAATTATAAAATTCTTATCACAAAATCCAATTATTTTTAAAAATTTTCCTCGTTTCAATGATTTTCAATATTTACTATTTTTATAAATTTCCCACAAAAGAATTTAATTATTTAAACAAAAAATTAATAAATTTGTACTCAAACATTAAATTATATTCATAAAAAAAAAAATTCACAGAAATTCAATTATTAACAAATTTTTTTATAAATTTTTTCGCAATAATTCAATTAATTTCATAAATAATAAATTTTTTTTATAAATTTCATTATTTTCATAAATTTAAAAAAATTCTCATAAAAATTTCAATTATTTTCATAAACAATAAGATTTTCTATAGGGATTCAATTATTTTCATAAATAATGAAATTCGTTGCAATAATTCAATTATTTTCAAAAGTAATAAAACTCTTCGCAAAAATTCAAATATGTTAAAATTTTTTATTTAATTTTAATAAAATTCTAAGTAAACAGTAAACATTTAATTATTTTCCCAAAAAATAAAAATTTCACAGGAATTCAATTATTTAAAAAAATTTTCTCAATAATTCAACTATTTTCATAAATAATAAATTTCCTCTTCGGAATTCAATTATTTAATACAATTTTAATTAAATTCGTCGAAAATGATTTGTAAGAATTCAATTATTCTTGGAAATGAAAAATTCTTCTCTGAAATTTAATTATTTTCAAAAATTTTACTAAAATTCTACGCAAACATTTAATTATTTTCATAAATAATAAAAATTTCACTGGAATTCAATTGTCAACAAATTTTTTATAAATTTCTTCGCAATAATTCAATTCATTTCATAAATAATAAATTTTTTTTTATGAATTCAATTATTTTTATAAATAATAAATTTGTTTCTGGAATTCAATTATTTTCATAAATAAAAAACTCATCGCCGAATTTTAATTATTTTTAGAACAATATTATAATCAAATTCCTCGAAAAATGTAATTATTTTTAAAAATTTGATTAAAATTCCTCAAAAGAATTCAATTATTTAAAAATTTATTGGTAAAATTTTTTAATAAGAATTAAATTTTTAAAAATATTTAATTATTAAATAAATTATTTACTTTTGTATTTAAATAATAATTGAATAATTTCGAAAAGGGTTTCAAATTAAAATATTTTGAAAATTTGAATTTTCGATACTTTTAACTGTCAATTTTGTTGAATTAATTTTTTTAAAAAAAGTTTAATTTAATTTATTTTTAAATAATTGGAAGTTACATGGGAATTTTTCCAAATTCTCAAAAATTTTCCTAAACGTTTAAGAAAATTTTTCCAAACTTATGGGATTTTTTCTACATTATTTCATATGCGAATGTTTCTAAATTCATCGGAAGTTTTCGATAATTTTTTAAAAAATTTCCTGATTTGCTTTCTAAATTTTTTTGGAAAAATTTCCAAAATTTTTCTTACAATGTATTTAATTGAAGAATTTTCTAATAATCGAAATTTCGTAAAATTGAATTTTAAACAGATGTATTTGCAAATTCTCAAAGAACTTTTTCAAAACTTATTAAAAAAAATAGTTGATTTAGAAAAGAATTTTAGTTAAAAATTCTAGAAAATAATAATTGTATTTGAAATGATAAAAATAATTTTGAAAAAGGTACAGTAACAATATTCTTAATATAAAATAATGATTATACTTTTATAAGCTGTTTAATTTCAAAAAAAAATTTGAATTTGAATGTTTTGAAGAATTTTAATTTTTGTGGAAAAATAATAATAAAATTGAATATTTATTTAAAAAAGAAGTTATTGATGTTTTCGTATAATTTTAAATTTAAAGAAATTCGTAAATAAATTTAACAGAACATTTTTTTAAGTAAAATTTTTTTCTTTATTTTCTAAAAATTATTTTTGAACAATATTGTTATTGAAAAATAAAAATTAGGCATAAAATTGATTTCTTGATTTCTTAAGCATAATTTTTTAACAATTAACAGTTTTCTAATATTTTAAAATTTTAATAAATGAAAAGGAAGGAAATTTGCATAATTATAAGATCAGCCAAACGAATATTGTTATAAAAAAGCATATAAAAAATAAATTATTTTAAATTTTCTTACTTTCCAATTTCAAATATTATTTTATTATAAATCATAAAAAATAACTGCATATTTTCGATTTGTCAAACAGTATTTTCTAAAGAAAAAAAAAAAATAAAAGCATAACACAAAAGTCAAACTTCAGATATGGACAAAAAGAATGAATGAAAGAATTTGTCGATTACTATAGATAAATTAATTAATAATTAATAACTGAAACAAAAATTTCCATTTACAAATCATTAACATTTTTTTTCTTTTTTTTTTGAATTGAAATTTTCTCCTCAAGACAGATTTTTAATTGATTATTAAAATATTTTGAAACAGTCTAGTAATTACGTAAGACAAATTACGTTGCAACAAACAAACTTTTTTAATGGAAATTATTTATAAATTAAGAAGTATTTTTCACCTCAATGAATAATTATTAATTAAAATTAAAACTTTGAATCCAAAGATGCAAACAAACTACTTTAATAAATTGCGACCTGACACGAAAAAAAACATAAATTTAATTTGAAAATTCAAAACTTGCAATACAGTTGCTTTTTTTTATTGATGAAAAATAGTTTTCTCAGGGCAAGGCCTCTTAATTAAGAAACTGAATCATCAATTAATTCAACATCGATTGTAATTAAAGGAAAGAATTCTGAAAAATTCACTTCTCACGAAGCACTCGTAAAATTGACTAGAACTTATGTTGCAAAAGGAATGTCTAATCGTTGTAAGACTCTTTAGGAAAATGCCCAAGCATCGATGTTAGTTTCACATTATAGTTTAATTAATAGATGAGAAAAAAAGAGAGAGAGAAAAAGAAAAGCAATAAAAAAAAAAAAAAAAAAAAAAAAAAAATGCCGATTCTCTTGTATCGAATACTTCTCCAACTTCCTACTGTTGTCGCAACACTTTTAGTTTATCGGCACCGACACACAACCATAAGTTTTAATGTTCTCCTATCACCGATTGTAAGCAGAAACATGCTCCCAATAAAGATACAGTGTCTGCATGGCGTCAATGCACACATCCGTTTCTCATAGAAAATAAATTCATGTCTTTTGCTTTGATTTTACATTATGGCGCCGTGAAACCGGATTATTGTAAATACTTTTGTTCAATGTTGTCGTGAGTATAATTCAATCTTGTTTTTCACCATTTTACCGTATTACATTTCAATTTAATGTTTTTAAAAGGATGAATACTCGGTCGAATTTTATCGACAATATTAGCCAAATTTTGAGAGTACAGAATTAATTTTAAAAAAAAATATATCAAAACGTAGATTAAAAACCGAAAAAAGTAGTAAAAAAAATTAGCCATTGGAAAATTATATTTGACGACTAAAAAAAAAACTTGTTTTAGACGATTCACAAAAATTTGATTCTGCATTTTATTTCCCTAAATTTTTTCTAATTTTCATCAAAAAAATATTAATGTTTTTTCTGATTCTGCTAATACAGGGTTACAACAAAAAATTAATTTGGGTTTTCTCTGACTTTTCCCTGTTATTCAAGCAAAATTTTTTCTTTTTCCCTGACCCTGAAGAATATTCTGATTCGAAAACATCAATAACTTCTTTTTTATATAAATATTTAATCATTAATATTTTTCCATAGAATTAAAAAAAAAAAATTTCGAATTCAAACCTTTTTGAAATTTAACAACTTAGAAGAATATTGTTATAAAACATGAAGTTCCATGTTTTATACTATTTCATTCATGTTTTACAATAATTAAAGATGATCGAGTGATAAAATTTTTTATATTATAAAAATGTTACTACAACTTTTTTAAAATTATAAACATCAATTCAATTATTATTTTTCAAATTTTTCAATAAAATTCTTCCTTAAATCAATTATTTTTAATAATTTTGAAATAAATTCTTTTTGAGAATTTGCAAATCCATTTATTTACAATTCAATTTTACAAAATTTCGATTATTAGGAAATTCTTCAAAAAATTCTTCCTTCATTCTTCAAAGAATTTTTTAAAAAAAAAATTCAATTAAACTTTTTCAATTAATTCTACAGAATTGTTAATTGAATGTATGGAAAATTTAAATTTTCAAAGATTTTAATACGAAACATAAAAATTTATTGATTAATTCAATGTTTCTTAAAATTGAATTCTTATAAAGAATTATCAACAAATTTATCAACAAATTTTTAAATCACTGAATTCTTTGACAAATTTTAAGAATGATTAAATTTTTCGAGAAATTCGATTAAAACTGTATATTAAAAATAATTAAAATTCTGCGATGACTTTGATTATTTATAAAAATAAATGAATCCATGTAAGAAATTTTATTATTTCTAAAAAAAATTGAATTATTGCAAAGAAATTTATAAAAAAAAAAATTGGTAAGTAATTGAATTCTTGAGAAATTGTTACTATTTATGAAATTAATTGAATTACTGCGAAGAAATTTATAAAAAAAATTCGTAAATAATTGAATTACTGTGGAATTTTTATTATTTATGAAAATAATTAAATGTTTACGAAAATTTCATCAACAATTTTCTTAAATGATTGAATTCTTTTGGAACATTTTATTAAAATATTGAACAATGAAAATAATTGAAAATAATTGAAATTTAGTCAAGAATGTTAAGATTTTTGAAAATAATTGAATTCCTTTAAACAATTTTATTATTTATGATAATAATTGAATTACTGCATAGAAATTTATAAAAAAAAATTCGAAAATAATTTAATTCTTTCCGAATATTTTATGAAAATAGTAGATATTGAAAATCATTGAAAATAATTGAAATCTTGACAAAAATTTCAAAAATAATTGAAATATTGCAAAAAATTTTACTATTATTCAAAATAATTGAATGTTAGCATATAATTTTATTAAAATTTTTTAAAAATAATTGATTTTTTTTGGAAACTTTTATTTAAATATTAGGTATTGAAAATCATTGAAAATAATTGAAATTTCTCCAAGAATTCTATTAAATTTTTTATAAATAATTCAGTACCTAAAAAGAATTTTATTATTTATGAAAATAATTGAAATACACTGAGAAGATTTGAATTGAATTGATATGTTTATAATTTTAAAGAAGTTGTAGTAACATTATTTTTATAATATAGAATAAAAATTTTATCACTCGATCATCTTTAATTATTGTAAGACATGAATGAAATAATACAAAACATGAAACTTCATGTTTTATAACAATATTCTTCTAAGCTGTTAAATTTCAAAAAGGTTTGAATTCGAAATTTTTTTTTAATTCTATGGAAAAATATTAATGATTAAATATTTATTAAAAAAAGAAGTTGCTGATGTTTTCGAATCAGAATATTCTTTAGGGTCAGGGAAAAAGTCAAGATTTTACTTTGAATCAAACTCAATTATCTTTGTTATAAAGTCGACTAAAAATTATTTTTGAATTAAACATAATAATTTTGATCAATTACATAATAAGTTTGATTCAATAAAAATTAAGTTTACTTCAATTATAAAATATGTTTAATTAAAAGCATAGTCCAGTAAATATTTACTTAGTTCAAATAATTATTTAATGGATAATAGACAAGTAAACTATATCTGAATCAAGTAATTTTTATTTGATTCAACAAATTTTTTTTCACTGCAACCTGGAGAAATCTTTGAAATTGTCAAGAAACATTTGTAGAAATAGTTTTAAGCAACAAATATAAAACATAAATATTCCGCTACCATAGCAATATGTTTAGAAAACAATAAATTAGAATCAGAAGTGCTTTTGATTTATTTATAGACGAAACACGTCAAAGAATAATAAATCATTGAAATAATGTATCATGAATCAGGATATAACGATGACACCTTCGTGGTGGAAAATGAGTAATGTGGTAGCATTATTACTTTTACACCTGTCGTGACCCATTTTATTGGATAAAATCGATGATCCACGCTTTGTACAATATCGATCATGATCATCTTTATCATCAATAGCTATTATGTCGTGTATCGTTGTGATTGCTAAAAATAAAAATAGAATGTAATAATCGAGGAAATATGATGTTTAAATGCTAAAAGTACAATTGGATAAATTGGCGTGGTCGTTTTACTGGAAATTCTCAGGTGCGGCTCTCTGAGCATTACTCCTATCCGTCAACTCTCTCGGCTGTACACCGCACCGCACCGTCTGGCAATATAAACGAAAAGGGAAAAATTTTATCGCGAATGATGAACGCACACTTGGCCTTTTACATTCGAATCACAACTGCTTCATAGTCGCACGCTCAGCAAAGAATTCATTGACACAATTCAAATGCGATTTATTAAAATTAAATACATTTAAATTCTCTGACATAACCTATCGTGCTTAGGGTTATTTCAAGTTTCTTACGTTTGACATTTTCTTTATTACTTTTGCCTCGCTTTTGCCTCGCTTTTGCGGGGAGTAGAAAAGAAGTGTTTCATTTTGCAGCAATCACGGTACCGTTTTATGGTTTTCAAACTTTTACTTCTTCAAAAACAGAAAGTGAATAAGGTGAATTTTATTCCGAAAATTATTAACTATGATAATCTTCGTATTTCATTCTTTCATTCTGTCAGTCCACATCTGAAGATGATCTTGTCTTTTTTTTTTCTTTAGAAAATATTATTTGACAAATCGAAAATATGCCGGTATTTTTCATGATTTACAATAAAATAATATTTGAAATTAGAAAAATTAAAAAAAAAATTATGATCAACAAATAAATTTTGTTTTTTATCCGCTTTTTTTGTAACAAATTGCGTTTGATTGATCTAAATGCAAATAAAATTGAAACTTTTTAAATTTTTAGAAAATAAAGAAAAAAAATTTACTCAAAAAATGTTCAGTTACATTTATTTATACGAATTTCTTTAATTGTAAAATTCTAAAATTATTCAAAAACATTAAAAACTTCTTTTTTTACATAAATATTCAATTATTAGTATTTTTACCACAGGAATTAAAATTCTTCAAAACATTCAAATTCAAACCTTTTTGAAAATTAAACAGATTATAAAAGTATTATCATTATTTTATATTAAGAATATTGTTACTTTAAATAAACTAACAAAAGTAAGGGAATTTTTCTAAAAAATTATCGAAAACTTTCTATGAATTTAGAAACATTCCCGCATGAAATAATTTAGAAAAAATCCCAAAAGTTTGGAAAAATTTACTTAAATGTTTAGGAAAATTTCTTTATGAAAATATAGGAAAATTTCATGATACTTCTAAAAAATTTGCATATTTGAAAAAATTTCCATATAACTTCCATGTAACTTCAAATTATTAAGAAAAAATTGAATTAAACATTTTCAAAAAAATTAATTCTTCAAAATTACCAGTTAAAAGTGTAGAAAATTCAAATTTTCAAATATTTTAATTTGAAACCTTTTCAAAATTATTCAATTATTTAAATAGAGAAGTAAATAATTTATTCAATAATTGAATGTTTTTTAAAATTTAATTTTTATAAATTGTACTAAAAATAATTAAAATTCTGCAATGATGAAATTATTCATGAAAATAATTGAATTCTTAAAACAAATTTATTATTTATAAAAATAATTGAATTCATAAAAGAAAATTTATTATTTATGAAATTAATTGAATTATTGCGAAGAAATTTATAAAAAAATTTGTTAACAATTGAATTCCTGTAAAATTTTTATTATTTATGAAAATATTTAAATGTTTGCGTAGAATTTTATTAAAATTTTTGAAAATAATTAAATTTTAAAGAAGAATTTTTCATCTCCGAAAATAATTGAATTCTTACAAATCATTTTCGACGAATTTAATTAAAATTGTATTTAATAATTGAATTCCGAAAGAGAAATTTATTATTTATAAAAATAGTTGAATTATTGCGAAAATTTTTTTAAATAATTAAATTCCTGTGAAATTTTTATTTTTCGGGAAAATAATTGAATGTTTACTTAGAATTTTATTAAAATTAAAAAAAAAATTTAACATAATTGAATTTTTG
The DNA here is from genome assembly GCA_032872505.1 of Leptopilina syphax. NCBI lineage: Eukaryota > Metazoa > Arthropoda > Insecta > Hymenoptera > Figitidae > Leptopilina > Leptopilina syphax. Next base: position 2,193,723 of record CM065475.1, read on the forward strand.
CGAAGAGTTTTATTACTTTTGAAAATAATTGAATTATTGCAACAAATTTTATTATTTATGAAAATAATTGAAATTTTTATGAGAATTTTTAAAAATTTTTGAAAATAATTGAATTTATAAAAAAAATTTATTATTTATGAAATTAATTGAATTATTGCGAAGAAATTTATAAAAGAAATTTGTTAATAATTGAATTCCTGGGAAATTTTTTTATTTTTGAAAATAATTTAATGTTTGAGTTCAAATTTATTAAATTTTTTCTTTAAATAATTGAATTCTTTTGGGAAATTTATGAAAATAGTAGATATTGAAAATCATTGAAATGAGGAATATTTCTAAAAATAATTGAATTTTGTGATAAGAATTTTATTTACTTTTGAAAATAATTGTATTTCTGCAATTATTTGAAATCTTCTTGAAAATTCAATTTTTTTTACTGTTTTCAACTAAAATTCTTCTATAAAACGATTATTTTTAATAATTATTTAAATGTATTGACAAATTTAATTAATTTCAAGAAGAATTTGAATTATTATAATTTTGCAAAAATGCAAGTTTTTTAAAATTCCTAATTAGATTCATTAAGAATTGAAATATTATAAAGTTTCAAATATTTTAATTTGAAACCTTTTCAAAATTATTTAATTATTTAAATACAAAAGTAAATAATTTATTCAATAATTGAATGTTTTTTAAAATTTAATTTTTATAAAGAATTTTATCAACAAATTTTTAAATAATTGAATTCTTTTGACGAATTTTAATCAAATTTTTAAGAATAATTACATTTTTCCAGAAATTCGAATAAAATTGTACTAAAAATCGTTAAAATTCTGCAAAGAGCTTCATTATTTATAAAAATAATTGAATTCATAAAAAAAAATTTATTATTTATGAAATTATTTGAATTATTACGAAGAAATTTATAAAAAATTAGTAAATAATTATTGAATTCCTATGAAATTATTATTTTTTCTGAAAATAATTAAATGTCTACTTAGAATTTTATGAAAATTTCTTAAAATTTTTCAATATAATTTAATTTTTACGAAAAATTTTATTACTTTTGAAAATTATTGAATTCTTGCAACGATTTTTATTATTTATGAAAATAATTGAATTATTGCCAAGAAATTTGTAGAAAATTTGTTAATAATTGAATTCCTGTGAAATTTTTATTTTTTATATGAAAATAGTTAATTGTTTGCGTACAATTTTATAAAAAAATTTTTTTAAATATTTAAATTCTTTTGGTAAATTTAGTAGATATTGAAAATCATTGAAATGAGGAAAATTTTTGCGAAAACAATTGAATTTTGGAGAAGAATTTTGTTATTTATGAAGATAATTGTGATTTTGTCGAGATTTTTTTGTAAATTTTGAACATAATTGAATTTTTTGATAAGAATTTTATTACTGTTGAAAATAATTGAATTTTTGCAATCATTTGTAACTTTTCCAAAATTCAGTTTTTTAAAATGTTTTTAACTAAATTTTTTTTTTATAAATTCATTATTTTTAATAATTGATTAAATATATTGATAAATTTCACTAATTTCAAGAAGAATTTGAATTATTAACATTTTGCAATAATCAAAGTTTTAAATATATTTTTCAAATATTTTTCAAATAATTTGAACTCAAATAATAATTTATTTGTTTCAATTATAATTAAATCAAATAAATTTTTTTTTCTTTAGTGTAACAAATATAGAACTTGTAAACAAATAATAGTAAAAAAAATTCCTACATATTTTTACAGCAGTTCGACTTTTTATTTCCTATAGTCATCTAGATCAATACACAAAGAACAGAAAATATAAAACAAATAAAATTCTCTCCTTCATATTAAAAATCACATGTATTTGAAAATATAAATAGCGATTAAGATGTTCAATTTTATATTCCATTCGTTTTATTTCTATAAATATTTCTGTCGATTTCTGTTTATTGAATTTTTATTAGAATTGAAATAAGGTAAAAAAAAAAATGTTTTATAAAGAAGGCGGAACAATAAGTTGTACAAATTTTATTGCACTATTCTTCAAGAGTAGATAAATGTCACTGACCGCGAAGAAATGGACTATAAATAAAAAAGAATATATAGTGAGGAATATTATTAGCAATCATTAGTCTTCTGTTAAAGGAAGTTTTAGTAGAGGAACTATCAAATTGATCATAGAATTTATAGGTAGGTTGAAGCCAGTCGAGAGAGAAAGGATATATTATATTTTGTGTGTAGGAAATTCACCAAGCAAATTTTCAACTATATACACAATTTATTTTCGACCACCGATTTTATTATTCGCAATGAAAAATGAAAACATTCAGTTTCTGGAATTGCATTATTTATGTGTTTATTACAAAAACAAGGTTCCCCTATTTTTCCTTCTTTTTGAATCAATACTCATAAATCGATAATATTTTTGTAAAAAACTAAACGCTCGAATGGATTGTGTCCCATTTAAGTATCTGTACTGAAATTTATGTCCTTGCCATGTGACGTTAACCCCAATCTTCAATTTTACTTTAGTTTTATTTATTGTTCGAGTTGAATTGCAATTTATTTGTATTTATCGCGTCTATCTAAAAGTTTGACATTATATCCACATCAGGGTTAATTGTTCATTTTTCCAACGTGCTTCCGTTTCTATTTCATTGGCAAACGAAACTTTATCTTTTTTTTTTCTTTTGGGAAGAAAAACATTAGATATTCACGTTTCTTAATATTTTTCTAGAATATTCTCAATTTTCATAAGGAAATAATTTGCATTAATTTTATTTCTTAATTTCAATTTTATTGTTTTAATAAAATTCAGTGTTTTGTAAAAATAAATGAAAAAAATGTTTATAAATTATATTTGTCAATTAGAAAATTTAATTGAAAGTGAAACTGAATATTTTTGAATTTCTAGAAAATAAAGGAAAAAATATTATTGAAAAAAATATTGTGTTAAAATTTACGAATATCTTTAATAATTGTATAATTATTCGAAAATAATTTCTTTTCTAAACATTTTAAATATTTAATTATTATTATTATTTTTCGTAAAGAATTAAAATTTTTCAGAACATTCAAATTCAAAACGGTTTTTAAATAAATTAACTTTAAAAATATTGTTATAAAACAAAGATAACGATAACTCCGAGTCTTCGACTCGGAGTAATCGTTATCTTTATGTTTTATAAATAATTAAAGACAATCGAGTGTTAAAATCATTATTTTATATTATAAGAATATTGATACTTTAACTTCTTAAAAATTATTTTCATATTCTATTATTATCTAAAATTTAAACTAAAATTAATTTTTAAATCAATTTTTATTTGAAAATTCTAGGAGAATTCGATTATTTTAATAGAAAAATATTAATTTATTGAATGAGTGATTGTTAATTAAAATTGAATTTAATAAAATTTTGACGAATAATTATATTTTTCGAGACATACGATTAAAATTGTATTAAAAATAATTGAAATTCTGCGATGAGATTTATTATTTATGAAAGTAATTGAATTACTAAAATCAATGTTTATTTATAAAAATAATTGAATTCATAAAAAAAATTTATTATTTGGGAAATAATTAAACGTTTGCCTAATTAAACGTTTGCCAATTTTATTACAATTTTTTGTAAGTAATTAAATTCTTTTGCGAAATTTATTAAAATATAGTAGATATTGAAAATCATTGAATTGAGGTAATTTTTTGAAAATAATTAAATTTTCCAGAAAAATTTTGATATTTATAAAGATAATTGTGATTAGGACAAGAATTTTTTTTTAAATTTTGAACATAATTAAACTTTGTAACAAGAAATTTATTACTTTTGAAAATAATTCAATTCCCGCGAAGAATTTTGTAAAAATTTTTTTAAATAATTAATTTTTTTTTTAAATTGAATGAAAATTGTCTTTAAATTTTAAAATAATTGAAATTCTCCAATGAGTTTGGTATTTATGAAAATAATTGAATTATTGCAAAGAAATTTAAACAAAGTTAAATACAAAAATAAAAAAATTTTTGAATAATTGAATGATTATTGAAATTGAATTCTCATAAAGAATTTTATTAATAAATTTTTAAATAATTGAATTTTCTTGACGAATCTTAATGGAAATTTTAAGAATTTCTCCAGGAATTCGATTAAAATTTTGTTAAACATTTTTTTTTTTATTTTTTCATTTATGCGAATAATTGAATACCTAAAAAAGTGTTATTATTTTGAAAATAATTGAAACTGTAAAAAAATTTTATTATTTATGAAATTAATTGAATTATTGCGAAGAAATTTATAACATTTAAATTATTAATTTAATTAATTTATTACATTTAAATAAATAAAAAATTTGTTAATAATTGAATTCCTATGAAATTTTTATTATTTATGAAAATAATTAAATGTTTGCATAGAATTTTATTAAAATTTTTGAAAATAATTGAATTTTGAAGAATTTTTTTATTCATAAAAATAATAATTGTGATTTTGTCGAGATTTTTTTGTAAATTTAGAATATAATTGAATTTTGTGATAAAAATTTTATTATTTATGAAAATAATTGAATTATTGCGAAGAAATTTATAAAAAATTTGTTAATAATTGAATTCCTGTGAAATTTTTATTATTTATGAAAATAATTAAATGTTTGCGTAGAATTTTATTAAAATTTTTGAAAATAATTGAATTTTGAAGAATTTTTTTATTCATAAAAATAATAATTGTGATTTTGTCGAGATTTTTTTGTAAATTTAGAATATAATTGAATTTTGTGATAAAAATTTTATTATTTATGAAAATAATTGAATTATTGCGAAGAAATTTATAAAAAATTTGTTAATAATTGAATTCCTGTGAAATTTTTATTATTTATGAAAATAATTAAATGTTTGCGTAGAATTTTATTAAAATTTTTGAAAATAATTGAATTTTGAAGAATTTTTTTATTCATAAAAATAATAATTGTGATTTTGTCGAGATTTTTTTGTAAATTTAGAATATAATTGAATTTTGTGATAAAAATTTTATTATTTATGAAAATAATTGAATTATTGCGAAGAAATTTATAAAAAATTTGTTAATAATTGAATTCCTGTGAAATTTTTATTATTTATGAAAATAATTAAATGTTTGCGTAGAATTTTATTAAAATTTTTGAAAATAATTGAATTTTGAAGAATTTTTTTATTCATAAAAATAATAATTGTGATTTTGTCGAGATTTTTTTGTAAATTTAGAATATAATTGAATTTTGTGATAAAAATTTTATTATTTATGAAAATAATTGAATTATTGCGAAGAAATTTATAAAAAATTTGTTAGTAAATGAATTCCTGTAAAATTTTTATTATTTATGAAAATAATTAAATGTTTGCGTAGAATTTTATTAAAATTTTTGAAAATAATTGAATTTTGAAGAATTTTTTTATTCATAAAAATAATAATTGTGATTTTGTCGAGATTTTTTTGTAAATTTAGAATATAATTGAATTTTGTGATAAAATTAATATTTACTTAATATATTAAATAAAAATATTGCAATTAATACTAATTTTGAAAAATGAAAGTAAAGTTAAAATTTGCTCAATGCAGATTGCAGTGTTCAAAGAAGCAATAGCAATTATTGATGGTATTGGATATTACAATAGAAAAGTTGAAAAGTAGATTAAGAAGTAGAGATGAACTGATGAACAATAAAGAAATACGAAAAAAAAATTCTTATTGTGATGGGAACATCATTCTTCTTTATCAAAGTGACGAAATCGAATTCTCATTATCACGATTAAAATCACACTGAAACTGTGAGAGTCTACTGATATTTAATCCACTAATTCAAACGAATTCGTGCTAACCAATTCATTTAAATGCCATATCGTATATCTACAATTGCAAGTGCTTTATAAAATACAAGAGAATATTAACTATCTTTAATTTTTAATTTTATTTTCAAGCAATATCCAATAATTTTTCGCAAAAAAAAAAAAAAATTTCTTTCCCTCATCAATGTTAAAATAATAATTGCTTCATCGCAAGATTCATGGAAAATCATATCACTGTCTTTATATAAATGATATATGTCTAATCCGAAAGATCTTTTGAAATGCATCAGACAATATTGGAAAAAATAATTTATTAAGAATTTCTGATTTTATAATTGCTTTGTAAAATATCAAGTCTCTTTATCGGAATTAATCTTTTATTAGAAAAGTGTTATCAAGGAATTTGACATTTCAAATGGTTTTCTATTTTTTTGTCTATTTTTAAATTTATATGTTTCTTTCGGGGGAAGAGAAAATAATTTTGTATTTGCGATTGTCATTGCTGGTAACAAATTACAAATTAGTAATTACTGAAGTGTATCACACCAAATTTTTAAAAAACCAGATGTTTTATCATTTCCAAAATTTAATAATTTTTGGAAAATAATTTAGAAAAAAAATAGTAAAAATTACCACACTGATGATATTTACCATTTGAATAGTAATAGCTAATATGTAGATGATGATAATTACCATTTAAACAGTGATTACCATTGAAGATACCATCCTGAAAAAAGAATAATTCAAAACAAATAATTTAGTATATGCTCTGAGATAAATATTTTTTTTTAATCGCAAGAAAATTATATTTGATTTCAAAACATTTTTCTGGATGTAATTATAATAATTACATACAATTAGAACTCATTATCGTAATTATTGTTTTCGGTGCCAAAAGGTAAGTCGATCAGGAATGTTCTCAAAGATAACACCCGCCAAATAATTTAAGCCATACTTAGTATCAATTAGTTAAGTCGGCAAGAGTTTTTTCCTTCCCTTCCTTTTTTTGCCCCCTGTCACACTGAATGTTCTGATCGGTTTACTAAGACGAGAGTAAGAGAAAAAAAAAATGCAATGATTAGTTTTCTATTCGTCCTCCAATGTCTCCCATAAATCCTAGCAAGAGATATCGAATAGAAGTTGTCGTCGACGAAAGAAATAAACTTACAGCACACGCTCGCGGATTCCGTATGCTGTATATAAGAACCAGAAGTGTAGTTGGAATTGTAAACCGGTCGGGATACGTATATCCAAGTACCTTTTACAGTCCAGTTGACCAAGTTCTAAGACCGACATTAATCCCGTGATTTATCCACCATTTTTTATCGCTTTTAAATACATATAATATATACTATATATATATATTGTTGATTGTACGAGATGAATGACTTTGGGGCGCGCAGGAAACATTTTTAAATACTTCCACTTATAGCCGAGCTTATAGCTACTTACAATAATATTACATGCCAGCTAATCCTTGAGGGAAGAATACTAAAGTCTGCTGTAATGCTTTATTATTATTATTCAAACTAGCAACAATTCGAGCGGCTAACTTCTTACATTCTTTTTTAAATAAAATTGTCAATTTAAAAAAAAATAGAATTTACAAATTTTCAATTCATTTTTTTTCCATTAATATAAAATATAAATTACAATGAAGCTTATTACTATTATAACCACAATAATCATATATTCTGAGACAGGGGATTCAAGAAAAAGTCAGACATTTTTATTAAAACTACTGGAAAAAATAAATTTTTAGAATTCAAAAGAAAAAACCGCTGCCAAGTTGTACATTTTTATAATTTTGGTGTTCATTTCATGAACACTTTGCTTCCTCATAGAAATAATAATAATTGAAATATAAGAATTAATTTTTATAAAAGGGTTAAAAACCATTAAATCTTGGTCCAAAAAATGTGTTTTTATATATTCTATAAGATGGTAATAATAGTTTAATAATTACACATAAGTTAATAAACAAGAATGTTGAAAAATGATATTTTCCACAATTTTTGATTTTTCAAATACCAATAATTTCATAATTTCTGCCCGAATCAGGTTAAAAAATAGGTCAATCGAAGCGTTTTTTAATACTCTTCAAGTTGGTAATAATTTTTTGAAGTTACTTTTACATAATTTAACAAAATTTTTAAAAAAGTCTTATTTTCCAAAATTTTTGATTTTTAAAAGTTTAATATCTCCGGTTAATATGGACGAAAAATGTTCAAAAAATGCCAATCCAAAATTTTGCTAATACAAAGCTTCCTTTATGAGGAAGCAATTATAAATTTTTCGGTCATTTTTGTTTGACTCATAAACTATAAAATTACCACGAATTCTAATACAAAACCTTCAATTTTTTCTATTTCTGACAATAATTTCTGTTTAAAAAAACTTTAATTTAAATAAGTTTCATTCTAAATAACTAATTCTTGATAAAAGAATAAAAGAATCAAATAAATAAAGAATAAAAGAATAATAATAAATAAAGAATAAAGAATAAAATTTTATAAAATTTCAATTCTTAATGAATCTAATTATTTATTTTAAAAAACTTACATTTTTGCAAAATGATAATAATTCAAATTCTTCTTGAAATTAGTTAAATTTGTCAATAAATTTAAGTAATTATTAAAAATAATTGATTTATAGAAAAATTTTAGTTAAAAACATTTTATAAAACTGAATTTTGGAGAAGTTAGAAACGATTGCAGAAATTCAATTCTTTTCAAAATTAATAAAATTCTTCTTACAAAAGTTCAATTATGTTCAAAATTTAAAGAAAAATTTTTGTCAAAATCACAATTATCTTTATAAATAATAAAATTCTTCTCCAAAATTCAATTATTTTCCAAAAATTTTCCTCATTTCAATGATTTTCAATATTCTACTATTTTAATAAAATTTTTTAAATGAATTCAATTGTTTCGAAAATTTAAATTAAATTCTTGACAAGATTTCAATTATTTTTATAAATAATAAAATTATTTTTAGGAATTTAATTATTTTTAAAAAGTTTAATAAGATTCTACGCAAACATTCACTTATTTTTGAAATTCTTAGTAAAATTTTTGGCAAGATTTCAATTATTCAATTATTTAAAAAAAATTTTAATAAAATTGTACTCAAACATTTAATTGTTTTCATAAATAATAAAAATTGCTCAGGAAATCAATTATTTAAAATTTTTCCATAAATTTCTTCAAAATAATTCAATTAATTTCATAAATAACAAAATTCGTTGCAAGAATTCAATTATTTTCAAAAGTAATACAATTCGGCAAAGAAATTCAATTATTTTCAAAATTTTAAAAAAATTTTAATCAAATTCTAAGTAAATATTTAATTTTCACAAAAAAAAATAATTTCCTAGGAATTCAAATATTTATTGATTTTTTTTTATAAATTTCTTCGCAATAATTCAATTATTTTCATAAATAATAAATTTCCTTTTATGAATTCAATTATTTAATACAATTTTAATTAAATTCGTCGAAAATGATTTGTAAGAATTCAATTATTCTCGGAGATGAAAAATTCTTCTTTAAAATTTAATTATTTTCAAAAATTTTATTAAAATTCTACGCAAACATTAAAATATTTTTATAAATAATAAAAATTTCACAGGAATTCAATTATTAAAATTTTTTTTATAAATTTCTTCACAATAATTCAATTAATTTCGCAAATAGTAAATTTTTTTTATGAATTCAATTATTTTTATAAATGATAAATTTGTTTTAGGAATTTAATTCTATTCGTAAATAATAAAGCTCATCGCAGAATTTCAATTATTTTTAGAACAATTTTAATCGATTCTTCGAAAAATGTAATTATTCTTAAAAATTTGATTAAAATTCGTCAAAAGAATTCAATTATTTAAAAATTTGTTGATAAAATTCTATATAAAAATTAAATTAAAAAAAACATTCAATTATTCAATAAATTATTTACTTTTGTATTTAAATAATTGAATAATTTTGAAAAGGTTTCAAATTAAAATATTTGAAAATTTTAATTTTCTACACTTTTAACTGGTAATTTTCAATAATTAATTTTTTTGAAAAAGTTTAATTTATTTTTTTTAAATAATTTGAAGTTACATGTAAGTTACATGGAAATTTTCCCAAATATAGAAATTTTTCAAATTCTTAGAAATTTTCTGAAGTTTTCATAAAGATATTTCCCTAAACGTTTAAGAGAATTTTACCAAACTTTTTGGAATTTTTTGTACATTATATTTTATGAGAATGTTTCGAAATTCATAGGAAATTTTCTATTATTTTTTAGAATAATTCCTTTATCTACGTTATTAAATTTTTCTAAATAATTAGTGGAATTTACTTCCTAAATTTTTTTTGGGAAAATTTCAAAAAAATTTCTAACAGTGTATTTAATTGAAGAATTTCCGAATAATCGAAATTTCGTAAAATTGAATTTTAAACAATATTATATTTGCAATTTCTCAAAGAACTTTTTCAAAAATTTTTAAAAATAGTTGATTTAGAGAAGAATTTTAGTTAAAAATTCTAGAAAATAATAATTGAATTGAAATGATGAAAATAATTTTGAGGAAGTTACAGTAACAATATTCTTAATATAAAATAATGATAATACTTTTAAAACTTGTTTAAATTCAAAAAGGTTTGAATTTGAATTTTTTGAAAATCTTAATTTCTGTGAAAAAATAATAATAATTAAATATTTATTTAAAAAAGAAGTTATTGATGTTTTCGAATAATTTTAAAATTAAAGAAATTCGTAAATAAATGTAACAGAACATTTTTTCGAGTAGAATTTTTTCCTTTATTTTCTAAAAATTTAAAAATTTTCAATTTCATTTTCAATTAAGTTTTCTAATTGACAAATAGAATTTATAAACATTTTTTTCCTTTATTTTTAAAAAACTTAAAATTTTATTAAAGCAATTGTAATTAAGAAATAGAAATGATGCAAATTATTTCCTTATGAAAATTGAGAATTTTCTTACAAAAATTTTAAGAAACGGGAATATGTCATGTTTTTTTCCCCAAAAGAAAATCATGAGTTTGTGAACAATATTGTTATTGAGAAATAAAAATTATGTTTAAATAATGAGTATATTTCCTATTTCTTATTCATAATTTTTTAACAATTAACAATTTTCTCTTTTTTATAAATAAAAAGCCAAAAAATTTGCATAATTTACATCATTTAAACAAAATTTGTTATAAAAAAACGTATAAAAAAATTTATTTGTTATTTATAATTTTTAAAAAATTTTTTAATTTTCTAATTTAAAATATTATTTTATATTTTGTTATAAATCTTAAAAAATACTTGCATATTTTCAATTTGTCAAACAATATTTCTAAAGAAAAAAAAAACAAAATCATACACAAAAACTAACTTTAAACTGCGGTCAGACAGAATGAAATTCCTTCTGTCTGATTTTTTGAGCATCAAAAGTGTCTTTCAGAGGAGTTTTCTTCTTTTTTTTTGTAAATAAAAGAGGGAGGAGACTAAAAAAAATCTGATCGTCTAAATACGGGCATGCAAATTACTTGACTTCCGCGAGGAGTTGAACCGAGATAAGACGATATATTATTCCTACTGACGTTGAAGTTATCAGAAGATCAAACGTACACCGCATAAGGAGATCATGTATTACGGTAGGTCGGGGCCTAAGGAATCAGGAAAATGTCTATATGCTCTTTCACAAGATGCATGTACTCGCAATAAATAAATAATCCAGAAAATAATTATATAATATCGTGGGCAAAATATTCAATCGAACATCCAATGAGAGATGAAATCTTTTTAGTTTATTATTGCGTTATATATATTTTACTCTCTCAATTTTCAGCAAATACCTATTTGTACATTAGGTATATAGAAATCGCCATAGAATCCATTCACTTAATTGTTTCAATTCCTTTTAACTCTTTATTATTATTTCGATTGCACATTTAATCTAATTTTACTGTTTTCATTCTCCTTCTCCTTCTTTTTCTTTTTCTTTGCTTTTACTCTTTCTTTGAATTTGCGCGTTATCTCACTTTAAAGTACTTTATATCGCTTCATTATATTCTTCTCTTTATATGCAATTAATATTAATTGATAAATATATAGAATTAATTACATTCGAATGCTATTAATTTTCTTTTCTTGGATTAATTTCGATTTACTTCCCGGCAATTAACATCATTTTGTATTATTAGTAATGGAGGAAATTAGGAGATGATTGTTTCATTTGGAATTTACGTTGCTTTCACTGTTTAGTATTATTTTGATAAAAGTTAGTATAGTTACGATTGCTGTAGTAGATATGAAAAAAAATAGAAAGATAACTTTTACTATTTGCAGAAAGTAAAAATTTTAACTATAAATGGAACGTCGGTTTTCTGTCAATTTTTACTATTTTTTACTAGAATTTTTCTACGCTCGAACTCTCTAAATCTCTAAATACCAAACTATTCAATTATTTTAAAAAAATTTTTGAAATTCAATTATTTTCAGAAACTACGATTTCAATGAAAAAAATTTCCCAAAAAAAATTCAATTATTAAGAAACAATTTTTATTCCCGCAAGTAAATATTTATTTCAATTAAACAACATGTTCTATTGAAGTAAATAAACTTAAATTTATGAAAAATTTTAATAAACCAAATTCTTCTTAAAATTTACTAAAATTCTTTAACTTATTTAATTAATTGTTCACTGAGAAAACTGGAGAGTCAAATTCAGAGGTTCAAAAAGTGTATGTTTCCTTTGCTTATGAAGAGAGTTAAATAGTCCTTCTAAAATAAATTTTGAATTGATAATGGAAATCTACTTGTATATTCTCTCCCATTATATCTGAGGGTTAAAAGTTGCGCAGAAAATGTGTACGGTCTGATGCGCGCGAAATTATTTTTCTGACATTTTATGTATTTAATTTAGGGGTTAGGTTGCCATATTTATTCATTTCGCGCCGGATAAGGAAGGGATTTCTCAAGATGGTTAATTTGTCCCTCTGTTAGAGAAATGGCACGAATATCTGTCAATGGTGAATTTGAACATTTAGATTGTTATCCAATAGCTAACTCTCAAATATCAACGATTTGTCCCTCCAGATGTTTAGTCCAATACTCCAGTTTTCTCAGTGTTGAAAATAATAAATATATATAGAAGAATTTTAATTAAAAACACTAAAAAAATTGAATTTTGAAGAAGTTACAAATGAATGGAGAAATTTAATCATTTTCAAAAATAATAAAATTCTTCGGCAGAAATTCAATTGTTTTTAAAAATTTTAATAAAATTCTTGGCAAAATTACAATTATCTTTATAAATAAAAAACTTCTTTTCTGAAAATCAATTATTTACAAAAATTGTAGGTAATAAAATTCTTGGCAAAATTTCAATTTTTATTTTCAAAAATTTTACTCATTATTTCAAATTTTACTTCAATATTTACTATTTTAATAAAATTTTCCACAAAAAATGAATTATTGAAAAAAACTTTTAATTATATTTTACGCAAACAATTATTTTCATAAATAATAAAAATTTCACAAGAATTGAATTATTTGCAAATTTTTTTTTATAAATTTCTTCGCAATAATTCAATTATTTTCATAAAAAATAAAATTTTTTACAAAGATTCAATTATTTTCAAAAATAAAATTCGTTGCAAAAATTCGATTATTTCCAAAAATAATAAAATTTACCGCAGAAATTCAATTATGTTGAAAAAGTTTTTAAATTTTTAATAAAATTCTAAGTAAACATTCAATTACTTTCATAAATAATAAAATTTGTTGCAGAAATTCAATTATTTTTAAAAGTAATAAAATTCTTCGCAGAAATTCAATTATGTTTAAAAATTTTTAAAATTTTTAATAACATTCTAAGTAAACATTTAATTATTTTCATAAAAAATAAAAATTTTACAGGAATTTAATTATTTACTAATTTTATATAAATTTCTTAGCAATAATTCAATTATGTTCATAAAAGAAATCCTACAGGGATTCAATTAATTAATGAATAATAAAATTCGTTGCAAGAATTCAATTATTTTCAAATTTTTTATAAATTCCTTCGCAATAATTCAATTATTTTCATGAAAAAATAAAATTTTTAACAAGGATTCAATTAATTTCATAAATAATAAAATTCGTTCCTAGAATTCAATTTTTTTCAAAATTAATAAAATTCTTCGAAGAAATTCAATTATGTAGTTCAACAATTTTTAAAATAATAAAACTCCTTGCAGAATTTCAATTATTTTCAATACAATTTTCTTTCAATTTTTTTAAAAAATGAATTATTTAAAAGAATTTTTATAAAGTTCTTCGCGGGAATTCAGTTATTTTCCAATGCTTCTCGTCAAAATTTCAATTATCTTTAAAAATAATAAAATTAAATTTGTCGAAAACATTTGAAAGAATTCAATTATTCTCATAAGTAAAAATTTCTTTAATGGAATTCAATTATTTTCATAAATATAAGAAAATACTTTAAATAAAATCAATTACTTAAGAGAATTTTAATAAAATTCTTCGCAAATATTCAATTATTTTCAAAAATTTTAATAAAATCAATTACAAAATTTCAATTATTTTTAAAAGAAAAATAATATTCTTCTGAAAAATTAATTATTGTTCAATATCTACTATTTTCATAAAATTTATCAATAAATTTATCAATTTTCAATAGAATTTTAAACAAATTCATCAAAAAAATTGTTATAAATTTTATTGAAATTCGTTCAAAGAATTGAATTATTTAAAAATTTGTTAATAAACTTTTTAATAGGAATTGAATTCCAAGACACATTCAATTATTCAATAAATTATTTATTTTTGTATTTGAATAATTGAATTCTGGTCGAATGTTCTCATAAACATTGATTTAAAAATAGATTTCAGTTAAAATCTCAGATTATAATAATTGAATTCTTTCGAAAAATTTCATTAAAATTTTAAAAATAATTGAATTTTATCGAGACATTTTTTTAAAATTGTCTTAAAAATAATTGAATTTCTACAAAAAAAACAATTTTTATCAAAACTTTTTAATATGTTTGAATTTCTGCTTAAATTCTGATATTTTTGAAAATAATTGAATTCTTGGGAAGAATTTTATTAAGACTTTTGAAAATAATTTAATATCTGCAAAGATTTTTATTATTTTACGAAAATATTTAAATTCTTGCGAAAAATTTTTATTAAAATTTCTTAAAGTAATTGAATATCTGCTAAGAATTTTGTTATTTTTAATTTATGCGAAAAATTTTATTAAAATTTAAAAAAAAAATAAATTGAATTCCTGTTAATTTTTTACAAGAATTTAATTATTTTTGAAAATTTTAATAAAATTCTTCGCAAGAATTCAATTATTTTCATAAATAATGAAATTCAATGTAGAATTTTAATTATTTAAAAATTTTTAATACAATTTTAATCGAATTTCTCGAAAAAGGTAATAATTCTTTAAATTTTGAATAAAATTCGTCGAAAGAATTCAGTTATTTAAAAAGTCGTTGATAAAATTCTTCACGAGAATTCAATTTCAAGAAACATTTAATTATTCAAAAAATTATTTATTTTTCGATTTAAATAATTGCATTCTCGTAGAATTTTCTATTAAAAATTGATGTAAAAATGAATGTGAAATTTTTGAAAATCTTAATTTCTCTGGAAAAATAATTATGATTGAATATTTATTTAAAAAAGAAGTTATTGATGTTTTCGACCTAATTTTACAATTCGTAATTTTTAATTTTTGGTCTTGAAAGTCCGTATTTTTCAATTCTTTAACTGCTTCGAGTCCCTTGATAATAATATTAATGAATAATCATTAAATTATCAAATAATGTTAATCAAGTTAAATAATAGTATTTTTTTTTTTTTTTAATAAATAATATTAAGGATGAATGATAATATTAACAATTATAATAATCGGTATAATTGCAACTGTAATTGCTGAGAACCATCACAATAAATGAAACTAAAAATAAACTTTTAAACTCGAATATAATGAAAAAATTAATGTTCCTAAAATTTAAATACCCAACCATAGCGGTACATGAAGTTAACAATCGAAAATAAAATTTCACCATTAACACTGCAGCCAAGTGCCAAATTACTATAATTACGATAATAATAACACTCTGAATATTTTGCACCCAAATGATACGGCGCATCATATAATAATTACTAATGTGTATCAATAACGATAGGATAATATTTGGTATTACCAATGTATATCAATACATAATGAAAGGGTTAATATTCATGACGTGTGGTGAGGAAAAAAAAACCGATAAATAATAGCCTGCATTAATTATTTGTAACACATTTGGGCTATACATTATATTATATCGACACTGAAAAAAAAAAAAAAAAAAAAAAAAAAACAGAAATCGCGATAATAAAAATCTGTATCGTGACACTACTTAATCATTCGAGAGTTGACGTATAGTTTAAATGCAAAACTTGCATTATATATTTCTTTATAACCTGAAAGGTCTCCGATAATCATATCGTCTGCCGATTGAGCCACCCACGTGTTTTCTTTAAAAATATCGTGACTAATTACAGAGAGGTGAACAGTCGATAACTACAATCTTGATTCGACAGCAAATGCTTTACGATTCTTGATGTTAAAAGCATCGACGTTTAACTTTTCAATGCCTTTTACAATTTAATACCTAATTTATAAAACGCCTGTGTGACATTTGCATATTGCAATCGTATATAACAGGACAGGTCGAGTGTCAATATATTGACTGTGACAAGCCAAACGATTATGAACAATTTTTTTTCTTTTTTCATACTTTTTCTTTCTTTCTATTTTTTACTATGTAATGCTAAAAGAATTCATTGATACGTGCGATACGTGCAGTAGGATTTTTTTTCCGTGTGATGTGTATTATAAATATGCGTCTAAGCATAGTCATAGATGAATTATTTCTGTTTTTTTTTTTGTTTCTTAATCATAAATTAATCGTGTGATGAATTATTTCGTACCAGAATTTTTTATTTCTCAAATGTAAATTAATCTTTTGACTCGTCTTGTGACTCGTCTTGTGACTCGTCTTGTGACTCGTCTTGTGATGAATTATTTCGTACCAGAATTTTTTTTCAAACATAAATTAAATTATGTAATAATTCATCAATCATAAAAAAAAAAAATTTTTTTTTTAAATTTATTTGAATCAAAAATTATTTGATTCAATTCGATGGTTTTACTTGTCTTTTATCAATTAAATGGTAGGTGGCCACTTTTTCTAAAAAATATTTTCTAATCCTTTTTGTCTAAAAAAAAAAAAACGATTTCTAATGAAATCTGTTTTCTGAAAAACGTTTCTAAAAACGTTTCTAAAAAATTTTGATTTCTAAAAAATTTCTCAAAAAATATTACCGCTTCTTAATATTTTTGTAGAAAATTTTCAATTTTCATATAAGGAAATAATTTACATAATTTCTATTTCTTAATTAAAAATGTTTTAATAAAATTCAGTTTTTTAAAAATAAAGGAAAAAAATATTTTTCATTTCTATTTGTCAATTACTTGAAAATGAAAATTTTTAAATTTTATAGAAAATAAAGGAAAAAATGTTCTGTTACATTTTATTTACAAAAATTCTTTAATTGCAAAATTATTCAAAAACATCAGTAACTTATTTTTTAAATAAATATTTAAATATTATTATCAATTTTCATATAAGGAAATAATTTACATAATTTCTATTTCTTAATTAAAAATGTTTTAATAAAATTCAGTTTTTTAAAAAAAAGGAAAAAAATATTTTTAATTTCTATTTGTCAATTACTTGAAAATGAAAATTTTTAAATTTTATAGAAAATAAAGGAAAAAATGTTCTGTTACATTTTATTTACAAAAATTCTTTAATTGCAAAATTATTCAAAAACATCAGTAACTTATTTTTTAAATAAATATTTAAATATTATTATCAATTTTCATATAAGGAAATAATTTACATAATTTCTATTTCTTAATTAAAAATGTTTTAATAAAATTCAGTTTTTTAAAAAAAAGGAAAAAAATATTTTTAATTTCTATTTGTTAATTACTTGAAAATGAAAATTTTTAAATTTTATAGAAAATAAAGGAAAAAATGTTCTGTTACATTTTATTTACGAAATTCTTTAATTGCAAAATTATTCAAAAACATCAGTAACTTATTTTTTAAATAAATATTTAAATATTATTATTTTTTCATAGGAATTAAGACTTTCAAAAATTTCAAATTCAAACCTTTTTGAAAATAAACAATTTATAAAAGTATTGTTATAAAGCATAAAGATATCGATTGCTCCGAGTCGAAGACTCGAAGTGATCGATTTCTTCATGTTTTATAATAATATAAATTTTATAATAATTAAAAATTTATAAAAATAATTGAATAATTGCGAAGAAATTTATTTAAAAAAAATTGTAAATAATTGAATTCTTGTGAAATTTTTATTGAAAATAATTAAAATGTTTGTGTAACAATTTTATTAAAATAGTAGATTTTAAAAGAATAGAAAATTTTTTATAAAATTACTATTTCTTATCACAATTTGTTAACAAAATTCTGTTCATTTTTAAAAAAAAAATTATTTGCATCATTTTTATATTCCCAAATTAATTTATTTATAAAACAGTTTTTGAAAAAATTTTTTAATATATTTAGGAAAAAAATCCCTATAATTTTTATTATTGTTAATTACAATTTTTAACTAGATTATTTTAAAATTTTGTTAAAAAATTTGCATAATTTCTATTTTTTATTATAATTTTTTAACGAAATTTCAAGTATTGTTAAAAAAAAATTTTTGAAAATTACTTTTATTAAGAAAAAGAAATTTTTAGAAAATGACCTTTATTAGAAAAAAGAAAATCAGAAAATCCTCTTCATTAGAAAAAAGTTTCTTAGAAATTCACCTTTATTAGAAAAAAAATTTTTAGAAAATAAAAAATTAGAAAATACATTTTAGAAAAACTGCACCCGACCTTTTGAAATTCAACAATTTATAATAATTAAAGATGATCTGGTTCTATTTTTAAAGAATTCAAATTTTCAATTATTTTAATTAGAAACATTTTCAAAATTCAATTATTTTTAAAAATCCATTCATCATGTTATAATGCTTTTAATATTCAATAATTATTATTTAAAATTTTAACAGAAATCCATTTTTAAATCAATTTTTATTAGAAAATTCTACGAGAATTCAATTATTTAAATACAAAAGTAAATAATTTATTGAATAATTCAATGTTTCTTAAAATTCAATTCTCATAAAGAATTTTATCAACAAATTTCTAAATAATTGAATTCTTTTGACGATTTAATAGAATTTTTTGGAATAATTGAATTCTTTTGACGAATTCAATTAAAATTGTACTAAAATAATTGAAATTCTGTGATGACATTTATTATTTAGGAAAATATTGGAATTGTTAAAATGAATTTTATTACTTATAAAAATTAATTGAATCCCTGTAAACAATTTTAATATTTATAAAAATAATTGAATTGTTGCGAAAAAAATTATAAATAATTGAATTCTTGTGAAGTATTTTATTATTTATGAAATTAATTAAATTATTTAAGAAAATAATTGAATTTTGGAGAAGAATAAAAATTTTATTATAAATAATTAATTTCTTATACTTTATTACAATTGTACGGAAAATAATTCAATTTCCGCGAAAAATTTTGTAAAAATTCTTTTCAATAATTGATTTTAAATTTTTAAATAATTGAAATACTGCAATGAGTTTTATTACTTTTAAAAATAATTGAATTTCTAAAAAGAATTTTATTGTATTTATGAAATTAATTGAATTATTGCGAAGAAATTTATAAAAAATTCATAAACAATTGAATTCCTGTAAAGTTTTTATTTTTTATGAAAATAAGTAAATGTTTGCGTAGAATTTTATTAAAATTTTCGAAAATAATTACATTTTAGAGTTGAATTTTTTATTTATGAGAATAATTGAATTTCTACAAATTATTTTCTACGAATTTAATTAAAATTTAATTAAATAATTAAATTTCTAAAAGGAAATTTATTATTTATAAAAATTATTGAATTATTGCATAAAATTTATGAATAATTGAATTTCTTGAAAAAATTTTTATTTTTTGTGAAAATATTTAAATCCTTACTTAGAATTTTATAGAATTTTTTAAAAAATTTTTGAACCTAATTGAATTTTTGCGAAGAATTTTATTAATTTTGAAAATAAGTAAATTCTTGCAACGAATTTTATTTATGAAAATAATTGAATTCCTGTAGAAAAATTTATTTTTTCATTAAAGTAATTGAATTACTTATTGCTAGCTAGGAAATTTATAAAAAAAATTAGTAAATAATCGAATTTTTATGAAATTATTATTTTTCGTTAAAATAATTAATTGTTAACTTAGATTACTGAAAAAAAATATGTTATTGCTTATGAAAATAATTGAATGATTGCGAAGAGATTTATAAAAAAAAATTTGTAAATAATTGAATTCTTGTAAAATTTTTATTATTTATGAAAGAAATGAAATTTTTGCGTAGAATTTTATTAAATTTTTAAAAATAATTGAATTCTTTTGGAAAATTAAATATTGTTTGAAAATTTTTTTAAAATAGTAAATATTGAAAAGTAAAAATTATTTAATTGAGGAAAATTTTTGAGAATAATTGAAATTTGGTCAAGAATGTTCTTAAAATTTTTGAAAATAATAGAAATTCGTAGAAGAGTTTTATTGTTATTCTTAAATAGTAGTTAAAGTAAATTTTTAATTTTTTTTACAATTTTTGAAGTAATTGAAACTACCTAAGATTCTATTATAAAAATAATTGAATTTTTAGTTCAAGTTATTGAAATTTTTTGAAATAATTCAAATTGTCAAAGATTTTAATAGAATTTTTTTTTTTTTTTTTTTTTTTTTTTATTTTTTTTAAGATAATGGACTTTTTACAAACTTTGACAGTCAGAACAGGCGGTAGTTGTTAATATTCATTAAAATCGGTATTAAGAAGAAACGGTAGTTAGTACAGTTTTATTACCGAACCTAAAAAAACAAACACAACAAAAATAAAAATTCTTTCAGTTGACACGTAATTTAATTTCCAAACCATAAACATCAACAATATTTAATATCAATTTTTCCTCAATAAGTATTAAATTCAACATCTGATTTACAATTCAAAAAGACAAAAAGATCCGTTGCATGTTTCCATATGTACTGGATTGCAAACGTCACTCTTGTCCTGAATTTATGTGCAACGATAAAATCAACTTGCTCTACATCGTATGCATATGTTTTTCCTATGAAACCTTCTTCCCAACAGAATTCCTCTCGTTTACAATTCACGTATTTATAAATTTTTATTCACTTTCCTACACATGAAGATAAAAAGGAAAAAAAAGAACTTTTCCCTTTTTCTTTATTACCCACTATAAGACTGGTAATTTATTTTCATACGTAATTTGTTATTGTCAGGTATGTTTTCGCTTCTTGAACGTAATTTGTTATTATATAAACAACAAGGGACAAAAAACGTCAAACGTTTGGGTTACACTCTAATTATACAGTGTTTTCGGGAGGGAAAAAAAGAACATTAACATTTATTGGTGAATCCAATTTATGAAAGATAAAAATATATAAATATATTTACAACTAGAAATTTTGTAGATCAATATTTAGAAAATGTGGATAAATATGCTCATGACAGGTTACAGACACACACACACATTTATTATATATTTATTAACTTTTTGAAAATGGCAATTATATTGTTTTTACCGAATAAAAATATAAAATTCTTCATTATATAATAAAAAAGAAAGTTCTACATTGTTAACACCTTAAATTTCTGCCAATAACAAGGCTTTCAAAAAATTCCTCTCTAAACGAGACATTTACATTATGCAATGAATTGTATATATAAAATTCGTCCGGAAAAAGTATAAATATTTTAATTATCGCGAGTTAATTTTTTTCACATTAGAAATTTTACAACTTGTTTTCATTCATTTGTCTGTTTTTTAATTTTTCCATACAAAATCTATAAGTCTATAAATCTAATATTAACTACAATAATCTTCGTATAATTCATTCTTTCATTCATTCTGTCCGTAATTTGAAATTAGTTTTTGTGTATGCTTTTGTTTTTTGTCTTTAGAAAATATTGTTCGAAAAATCGAAAATTTGCTATTATGGTATTTTTCATGATTTATAAAAACATAATATTTGAAGTTAGAAAACTTAAAAAAATATAATTAGCAAATAATTTTTGTTTTTTATACGCTCTTTCATAACAAATTTCGTTTGGCTGATCTAAATTTGGCAAATTTTTTTCCTTTTTATTTATAAAAAATAGAAAATTGTTA
This sequence comes from Leptopilina syphax, assembly GCA_032872505.1. Classification (NCBI taxonomy): domain Eukaryota; kingdom Metazoa; phylum Arthropoda; class Insecta; order Hymenoptera; family Figitidae; genus Leptopilina; species Leptopilina syphax. The sequence continues at coordinate 2,215,919 of CM065475.1, forward strand.
ATTGTTAAAAAATTATGATTAAGAAATAGGAAATATATCAATTTTATGCATAATTTTTAATTCTCAATAACAATATTGTTCACAAACTGATTCTTTTTTTTGGGAAAAAAACATTACATATTTCCGTTTCTTAATATTTTTCTAGAAAATTCTCAATTTTCATAAGGAAATAATTTGCATCATTTCTATTTCTTGATTACATTTGCTTCAATAAAATTCAAAGTTCTCAAAAAATAAAGGAAAAAAAATGTTTATAAATTCTATAATTGTCAATTGCAAATTTTAATTGAAAATGAAATTGAAAATTTCTAAATTTTTAGAAAAAAAGGGTAAAATTTTACTCAAAAAAATGTTCTGTTACATTTATTTACGAATTTCTTAAATTGTAAAATCATTCAAAAACATCAATAACTTCTTTTTTAAATAAATATTTAATTATTATTATTCTTCCGCAGGAATTAAGATTTTCAAAAATTTCAAATTCAATTTTACGAAATTTCGATTATTCGGAATATACTTCAATTAAAACCACTGTTAAAAAAAAAATGTGGAAATTTTCCCAAAAAAATTTAAGAGGCAAATTCCACTAATTATTTAGAAAAATTTACTAACATACATAAAGGAATTTTTCTAAAATATTATCGATACCTTCCTATGAATTTAGAAATATATTCCCATGAAATAATGTAGAAAAAATCAAAAAAGTTTGGAAAAATTCTCTTAAATGTTTAGAAAAAATTTCCTTTTGAGAATATAGGAAAATTTCCCATATTTGGAAAAAAATTCCACGTAACTTCCATGTAACTTTCAATTATTTAAATATAAATTAAAATTAAACTTTTTCAATAAAATTAATTGTTCAAAATTGCCAGTTAAAATTGTATAGAAAATTAAAATTTTCAAATATTTTAATTTGAAAACTTTTCAAAATTATTCAATTATTTAAATACAAAAGTAAATGATAAATAATTTAATGTTTTTTTAAAATTTAATTCTTATAAAGAATTTTATCAACAACAAATTGTTAAATAATTGAATTCATTTTGACGAATTTTGATCAAATTTTAAGAGTAATTACATTTTTCCAGGAATTTGATTAAAATTGTACTAAAAATAATAAAAATTCTGCGATGAACTTTATTATTTATGAAAATAATTGAATTCTTAAAACAAATTTATTTATTTATAAAAATAATTGAATTCCTGTGAAATTTTTATTATTTATAAAAATAATTATGTTTGCGTAGAATATTATTAAAATTTTTGAAAATAATTAAATTTCACAGAAGAATTTTTCATTTATTAGAATAATTGAATTTTTACAAATTAATTTCGACGAATTTAATTAAAATTTTATGAAATAATTGAATTTTTAATAGGAAATTTATTATTTATGAAAATAATTGAATTATTACAAAGAAAATTTTTAAAAAATTAGTAAATAATTATTGAATTCCTATGAAATTATTATTTTTTCTGAAAATAATTAAATGTCCACTTAGAATTTCATTAAAATTTTATTAAATTTTTGAAAATAATTCAATTTTTACGAAGAATTTTATTACTTTTGAAAATAATTGAATTGTTGCAACGAAGTTTATTTATAAAAATTGAATTATTTCGAAGAAATGTCTGAAAAATTTATTAATAATTGAATTCTTGTAAAACTTTTAATATTTATGAAAATAATTAAATATTTGAGTACAATTTTATTAAAAATTTTTTTATAATTGAATTCTTTTGGGAAACGTATGAAAACAGTAGATATTGAAATTTATTGAAATGAGAAAAGATTATTTTAAATAATTGAATTTTGGAGAAGAATTTTGTTATTTATAAAAATCATTATGATTTTGGCAACAATTTTTTTTTAATTTTGTACATATAATTGAACTCAGATGAATTTTATTATTAATTTTGAAAATAATTGAATTTCTGCAATTATTTGTAACTTCTCCAAATTTCAATTCTTTAAAATGTTTTCAATTAAAATTCTTCTACAAATCCATTATTTTTTATAATTAATTAAATTTACTGACAAATTTAACTAATTTCAAGAAAAAATTCAATTTTTAAGATTTTTCAAAAATCTAAGTTCTATAAAATTTCTAATTACATTCATTCAACATTGAAATTTTATAAAATTTTAAATTGAAACCGTTTGAAGTTAATTTATTCATGAAAATTGTAAACGCAACTCTTTTAAAATTGAATTAATTTTGAAATATTCAAGTAAAATGATTCATTAAATAATAATTTATTTATTTTATGACAGTTGTTCAAGATTTAAGTTATTTAAAAATAAATTTTTGTCACAAATAGAAAAAATGAGGTTTTTTTTTAGAATTTGTGGTCATTTCATAATTTATGAGGCAAACAAAAAGACACCAAAATTTAGAATTTTCTTATGAATTCTAAAGATCAAATTCTTTCCTGTACTTTTAATAAAAATGTCTGACTTTTCCCTGAATCCTCTGTTTCAGAAATTATGATTATTATAGAATTGTAATTGTATAAGAACTATATTCCAATTTATATTTTATATTTATGAAAAAAATTTAAATTGCAAATTTTTAATTTCTATTATTTTTAAAATTGCTTATTTTATTAAAAATATTATGTAAGAAGTTAGCCGCGCGCTTTAGTGCGCGAATTGTTACTAGTTAATCTATTAATCTACATGTGTTTTATCCTTAATTTATTTAACATTATTCCTGTTAATTTATTTATTAACATCTGCTACTTATTTATCCAAATTCATTCTATCAAAAAAAAAAATTGTACACTCCAATATTTTATCAAAAAACCCAAATATACAGTATAGGAAAAAAAAATGTTATTCCTATAATTATCTGCCCGATTATTTGTATAATTACTTGTTAAGTTACTCGTGCAATTAATTCTCATAATTTGTTGTAATGATTTGCATAATTTATTTTTGATTACTTTCATGTGTCATTTATAACATAGAGACATAAAAATTCTCACCCCAATGACCCAATGCGGCAGTATCGTAGACATTTTATAAATTTAAATTCACGCAATATAACTGCGAGTTTAGTCACATCGTCTCGACCAAAAAAAAAAAAAAAGAAAAAAAAGTCCAAAAAAACAAAATTGACACTAAATTGAGGATAATTTGAAAATTTACAGTCTTTTTCGAACACCTTCGACGTTATATATTCAAAATTGCGGCGTTTCTACGAATGAGATAAGAATATATTTATGCACATTTTGATATTTATTAGGTGAAAAACATTAGCAGAAATATAGTGATGAAAAAAAAAAAAATCACCGTTAACTTGTCTCGTAAGATGAGTCACTTTCCATTCGCTCATTGCTACTAATTTTCAGGGGACTCTCATCTAGAAATAGTCTCTAACGGTGATTTTAAGAAAAACACGACAGATATAATGTTTATTATCCATCTTGAGTGCTACTAAATATTGCCACGATGAAAAAAATCACAGTTCATTAATTACAAATGTCGTAATTAAAAGATAGATTATGTAAGTTGTCTCGAGTGGCATCTTTCACTTTAAAAACACATACTTCCGACATTTATATTAATTGTCTGATAAAAAAAAGTACGATACTTAATTACGTTGATAATTTATTTTCCAAAAAGGAAATATCCTCAGGGTTTGTGTAAATTTTTTTTTTTTGCAAAAATTCAGAATTTTTTTTATGATTTTCAGTGAGATAGATAATAGAATTTTCCTGGTAGGATTAAAATCGAGTCGAACACGATTTTTGGATTTTTCTTCAAACACAAATTTTTTAATTCAACCCACAAAATTTTTTTTTTAATTTTGCAACAAATAGAATCAGTATTGACACAGATCAAGGAATTCAGGGAAAATTTAGGGAAAGTAGAATTGGTAAAACAAACGTCAGAGTTTTTTTTGTAAAAGTACTGGCAAAAATTAAAAATAATGAATTTATTGAAAAATTTCAGTTAAAAACGCAAAAAAATTAAATTTTGGAAAAGTTACAAATGATTACAGAAATTCAATTATTTCCAAAAGTAATAAAATTCTTCGCGGAAATTAAATTATGTTCGAAAATTTTTTCAAAAATCC